>JACGWO010000004.1:12855525-12890546 GCA_034509735.1 Sesamum alatum
GGAAAGTCCGTAGGATCATACTTGCCTCTATGACGAATGAGATTTAGAAGCAGTATGAAAGGCTAGACGATGTCCCTTCCATTATGGCTCGCCTGAAGGAATTGCTATGCAGTCCCGGACCGACATACTAGGTATGTCGCGATGAAGGCGTTCTTTGGAACTAAAATGACCGAAGGGTCCTCTGTACAAGAGCATGGGGTCAAGATGCTTACCTTGGTGAAAAGCTCGAAGACCTCAAGGCAGAGCTCGATTACGAGACGTACATAGATGTGATCGTTCAGTCTCTCCCACCCTTCTCCGACCAATTCATTGTTAACACAAACACGAACACACTTGAGAAGGGTAATCATGAGTTAATCAATATATTGGTGCAATACGAGGCAACGACCAAAAAGTCTACGCCGTCGGTATTGTTTGGAGATGCTTCAACTTCCAAAACGAAAGGCAAGGGTGCCGAACGTTGGAAAAGGAAGAAGGGAAAGGGAAACGCTGTCAAAGCAATTACCAACACTAAGAGTGTTCCCATTGCCAAAGTGGGGAAAGGCAAAGGAAAGGGGAAGGTTGACTCAAAGCAATAGTCGAGGGCATATGACATATGTATCAATTGCCCTGAGAAAGGGCATTGGAAGAGGGATTGCCCCAAACTCCTCTCCAAACAAGGTATCTTTGTGATTGAGGTTAATATGGTTACTAACACTGCCTCTTGGGTATTAGATACCGGCTGTGGAGCTCACATTTGCAATGATTTACAGGTGCTGAAAAGAAACAGAAAACTGAGTAGCGGGGATATAACCCTAAAGCTTGGGAATGGCAAGGCCATCTCGGCAGAAGCAGTAGGATCCGCCACTCTAGTAGTTAGTGATCGCATTAGTATAGAATTAGAGCAAGTTTATTATGTACCTAGCATGATTAGAAACATCATTTCCATTCCGTTGTTAGACAATAGTGGATATGAGTTTATGATCAATAAAAATTACTTTTATTTGATGAGGTTTGGTATTGCTCATCTGCTTGGTACGCTTAATAACGGTCTCTATATCTTACAACAAACGAACTTCATTCTAAACACTCAACACAAACGTAAAATAGATAATAACGAGAACGCACAACTGTGGCACGCGAGGCTAGGTCACATTTCCCAAGATAGGATGAAGAAATTGGTAGACTCAAAGAACCTGGAGGTAGGGGATTTGAGTGAGCTACCAACTTGCGAAACCTGTCTCAGAGGGAAAATGACCAAGAAGCCCTTTGTAGGACAAAGCAGGCTTGCTACAGGTCTGTTGGACTTGGTCCATACTGATGTATGTGGACCACTAAGGATGCAAGCCCAAGGTGGGTTCTCCTACTTCATAACCTTCACCGATGATCATTCACGGTATGGTTATGTGTACCTAATGAGGTACAAGTCCGAAGCTCTTGAGAGGTTTAAAGAATTCAGACTTGAAGTTGAGAACCAAACCGGCTGCAAAATTAAAGTCCTGCGGTTAGGCCGAGGCGGAGAGTACCTTAGTACTGAGTTCCTTAATTATCTTAAAGAAAGCGGTATAATCTCTGAATGGACACCTCCCGGGACACCACAGTTAAATGGGGTCTCTGAAAGGAGGAATAGAACCCTGTTGGACATGGTTCGATCCATGATGAGTTTTACCAAATTGCCCTTGTCCTTTTGGGGCTACGCATTGGAGACTGCGCCCAAGTAGTTAAATTTGGGCCCAACCAACGTATTGACCCAAACGCCATATGAAATATGGCATGGCAAGCCTGCGTCCTACAACTACTTGAAAGTGTGGGGTAGCCCCGCATACATCAAGTAGCTAGTGAGAGACAAGCTAGAATCAAAGTCTAGTTTATGCAGGTTTGTTAGATATCCCAAGGAAACTGCAGGTTATTATTTCTATGACCCTTTGGAACAAAATGTATCAGTGTTCTTGGAACAAGACTTTCCAGAGGATATCCAACTTGATGAACTGATCCTTGAGGAGTCAAGTGATGGAAACAAGTCATTAGTGGAAGCCGCGGATTCTTCACTTAGAGGACTCAGGATAGATACCCAAGGGCTGACCAACCTCGAGAAGTCCAGCATGCAAGGCATGAAGGACGACCTAAGGAAGGGCCAGGCTCGGTACTTGAATCTCCGGCTCCAATACAGTCAACGCCCACAGTCACCATTGACTTTCCCATTCTCCGTAGGTCAGCTAGAGACTCACGACCTTCTATAAGATACGGCTTTCTAAACAAGACTAGCCTATTGGATAAAGATCCTAACACATACGGGGAAGTGATGTCCGACATCGACTCCGGGAGATGGCTTGATGCCATGAAAACCGAAATGGACTCCGTGAATGAGAACCAAGTCTGGACACTTGTAGACCTACCCAAAGGGGTTAAGCCAGTTGGCTGTAAATGGGTCTATAAGCGCAAACTTGCCATTGATGGAGAAGTCACAACCTTCAAGCCTAGGCTAGTAGCAAAAGGGTACACTCAACGACCCGGGGACGATTTTGAGGATGCCTACTCGCCAGTAGCCATGGCTAAGTCCATTCGGATCCTACTTGCCATAGCAGCATGGTATGACTATGAGATATGGTAGATGGACGTGGAAACGGCCTTCCTCAATAGTTTCGTTGAGGAAGAGATCTACATGGATCAGCCGGAAGGTTTCACGGTCGCCGGAGGGTTTCAACAGTCACCGGAGAAGAACAGAAGGTCTGTCGTCTCCATAAGTCCATCTATGGCCTCAAAAAAGCATCCCGAAGTTGGAACATTCGCTTTGATGAAGTCATACGGGGTTGTGATTTCATCAAAAACGAATCAGGCATTTGTGTATACAAGAAGGTCAGTGGGAGCTCTATAGTGTTCTTAGTGCTTTATGTGGATGACATTCTACTCATAGGAAATGGCGTTAGAATGTTGGGTAACACAAAAGCATGGTTATCAACTCAGTTTTCCATGAAGGATTTGGGTGAAGCCTCCTATATTCTTGGCATCCAGATTGTCAGGGACAGATCTAAAAAAATGTTAGGACTAACCCAAAACTCGTATATGGAGAAAGTCCTGAAAAGGTTTCGGATGGACAACTCCAAATGAGGATTCCTTCCCATTAGGCATGGGATCAAAGTTGTCCAAGAAACAGTGTCCGCAGACTGATGAGGAACTTGAAAAGATGAAAACCGTTCCCTATGCTTCTGCTGTCGGAAGCATCCAATATGCGGCCCACTGCACTAGACATGACATCGCTTACGCCTTAAGTGTAACAAGCAGATATCAGTCTTGTGTAGGAGAGGCACATTGGAATGCGTTCAAGGGCATCCTTAGGTACCTAAGGAGGACTAAGGAAATGTTCCTAGTCTATGGCAATGGAGAAGTGATCCTGGAAGGCTTTAGCGATGCTAGCTTCCATGCAGATGACGATGATTCCTAGTCTCAATCAGGTCATGTATTCAGGCTCAATGGAGGAGTGGTAGCATGGAAAAGTTCCAAGCAAGCAACCACTGCTGATTCCACCACTGAGGCCGAATACATAGCAGCTTCAGAAGCTGCCAAAGAAGTGGTTTGGATGAGAAACTACATCCAAGAGTTGGGTGTGGTGCCTGTTGGAATAGGTGACCAGAAAGCCAATAGGTTTGGCAATTTGTAACCTATCCGACAACTTGATGTGAATGTAATATTATTATGTGATGAATAAAATGAGTATTCGTCACCAATGGTACCTTCTTTGTTGCGCTCATCTTACATTTGTTAAAATGGTGTTTAACTTATATCGCAACAAAGCCCACAGACCATGGATAACAACTCGTGCAGTTGGGCCACGCATTGGATGGTGGTCATGAAACCAACTGATTAAGAGTTGGTTCTGAAACGTTCCAAGTCGAGGACCTCGAGACAGGGCATCGAGAGTCCTATTGAGACTTGCATCAAGAGTCGTGTTCATTGGATAAGTGCCGTGTTTCATCGGTGACAAGCGTGGGACGCCTACACGGTCTTGATGGGTTGGTCGACTGGGGTCGAGCCGACTGGACTGACTCGCGGGGATCATCATATGGAAGCCTTGGAGGCTTGGTCGGTATGATTGGATTCCCCGGTTCCGATAGTATGGGAGTAATCCTCAGACTTGAGGAATCATGGCAGTCACGTGCACAGGACGGCTGTATCTTGGATCTGGCGAGGTGATCATTCTGTAAGATGATCATTATAAGCCTTGTCCAGTGCAGTTGGAATGTGTAGCGAGGACGGTGGATTCCAAGAAGAGGATCCGTCCCCTGTCAGTATGTGACAGAGGTATCTCCTATGCACTCGGAGACACGTTCATGCTGTTTGAAGCTGTGGCCACAGTGGTTGGTCGAACAGGGAATGGTTTCCTGTGTCGACGCAATGAAGCATACGTGGTCTCGAGTATTAAGCATAGATGCCTAGTCAAGGATGGGAACCGACGCCCAATTCCATACCCTAGACTAAGGCCGGGAGACGGTAGACGGAAGGATCGTACCCGTACGGAATCGGCACCCAAATGTTCACGCCAATTCACCTAGTCTCTAGTGCCATGGATCGTTGCTAGACGGCCACCCATGGTAACGGGCTCTTGTGGGACACAGGCCCAAGTCTAGATGAGGGTGAACCTAAAGGGTCACACACAAATCACCGAGGAGGTTGAGAGATCGACTTGGAGTCAATCTCGAAGGATAAAATAAGTAATTGGATTACTTAAGCGAAAGTCCATTGGATGGACGGGCCGATATTGTATCGGGCTTTCATTTAATCGGTAAATTGGATTTTCGATTAAATATGGAAAGTTGAGATGTTGAGACGTTGGATCTTTTAATTTGATTAAAAGATCAACGGGAATAATTTAAGTGGACATTAAATTGGATTTAATATTGGGTTCGTCGTAATTGGATTACGATAAAACCCGGTCCGTTGAATTATACCCGAGAGGAGAAATAATTCCTAATTTGGAATGGAAAGAAGTTGGACTTGTTTCCTTAATTAAACATGGCCGACACGCTCCCTCGGAGGAAGCAAAATCAGCCATGTTTCATGCTAGGTGGTATGTTGACTTATCTCTTTTGGAAAGAGACAAATCAACTCCAATCAAGCTCTTCCCTTTTGGTATGATTTGATCATACCATAAATTTTGGTAGGCTTGATTGAAGAATTGATGGTGATTGATTGAAATGAATCTACACATCCTTGGATGAACCTAGACACATTCCAATAATCACATTAATTATATATATATATATATTAGAATATACAACACCAAGCATAAGTGATTCATTATGCATCTTTTTCTAGGAAAAAGAGAAGACAAAAATCCTCTCCTCTCTCTCAATTTTCGTGCTCCCTCTCTCTCTTACACTTGTGTTCTTCACTTGATTTTGAATCAAGAAGAAGAACAAAGTAAGTTTAAGAGAACACTAATTCATAGTGTTCTTCTCTTAAACCGATTCCTTCCTAAACCCGTTCTTTTTCTAGCAAGAAGAACGTGTGTTTCTTCCGGTGTGGTGTGGATCACCTTTGGAGAATCCATACGTTTGGATTTCGTCAGCATTCCGGAGAAGGAACAACGCAAATAGCTGGGAGCATACGCTAAAACAATCAAAGGTAACGGTTTATTACGCTTTGATTGATTTCATTTATATATCTATGCCCTATGTGCTTAAATATATGTTTTAATATTTACACATCCTACATCGAACGCCCGGCTGAGCACCCAAGGGTACACCACTTGGGATTCGCGTATTTTGAATTTGATTTAAATTTACGCAATTTCTCGCTTTTCTCGCTTCCGCTCGCGCTCCCGGGCGGATCCGCTTGAGCTTCAAGTGGTATCGGAGCCCGGTTCGATGTAAGGGGCATAGATCTATGTGTTTGGCATGATCTACTTGCTTTTAAATGGCTTTATTGGCATGTTAGATTACATAAATATATGAATAATATGATGATTCAATTGTTTGGATTTAATGGACTTTTGACATGCGTAATTTTGTTAGATTGGATCTAAAATTGCATGCTTATTTTCAGAATAATATTAATGTTATTGTGCTGAAACAATTTTGAAAAAAAAAAAAAAAAAATTTGGGATCGGTCGGCAGCGGCTGCGCACAGCCTGCCGCTGCGCGCGCTGCCCTGTGCGCGCGGGCGGCCGGCCAGCACAACGGCTGGGCCGTTTTGTGCCGTTTTTTCGACTTTTTTCCGAAAAATTCGATTTTCTGTATTTTCTGCACAATATTCTGAAAATATATTAATTTTGCATTTTTGATTTTGGAATAATTGGATTATTCCTTGGATTAATTTTGCTTAATTAATTTGGGATTAATACATGCATTGGATGCATTGTGTAAAATGTCTATTAAATTTGAAATTTGAATTTTGCATATTATTTATATGTTTATGCTTTTGTGATGTTGGACATCACTTGGATATTTGGAATATCCATTGGTTATTTATGCATGATTATTTGGAATAATTATGTTATATGAGTTGATGGAATCAACATGGGATGATCACAAATCCCTAGACCTTGTGTATGGATGAATGAATGTTTATTTATTTTCTGTTGGGTGGGCCCTGCGTGTCTCTTGTTTTTGGGACTATCATCTCCCGTATTATCAGGCTCATGATGTTAAGGCTTGTTTTCTTTATTACCGATGTATTACTTTCAGTTGTAATGAGAGTAGATAGGATTTGTGAGGTTTTACTTTTAACAAGCAATTGGAGTCGGAGACCCCAAGGAGGAGCATCAAGGCGTGAAACAAGAAGCACTTCAAGGCCCATTGGAATGACAATGGGTTTATTACTACTGTAATAATTTAGGACCACCCTAGACAGACCATAGACTCACTGCGGGCTCAGTGGGTCGCATAGGTTGGGCTTGTGATCATCCTAACAGGGGTATGCTATGTTTTCTGCATGCGGCGTATTTATTTATCGCTTTAAATATTGGATATTTATGCATGCTAAAACACCATAATGTGATGAGGTCTCGGTCACACTTAAACTCTCATTTGGTTGGACCAAATTAAATATTAGGCCCAGAACGGACTTGGATCAAAATGGTATTTTGGTATGTCCGAGCCTTCCATCCACAGCAATGTGGTGAGGAAGCTACCACTACCCAAGTGTGGTCTCACGAGTCGTGGCACACTTGGAATAGGGGAAAGCTGCACTATTGTTGTGAACAAAAAGACTGCGCTCGCTGTTTCCCTGTCTCACGAGTCGTGGGGGGCGACAGTTTGAGGCATGATTTGGTTGATGGGGTCGGGCCCAACACTGAGTAACATGGTTCGCTTGGAGTCCTCGGGACCATGTGCATAGGTGAGGCAAAATATCTTGGGAATCTCATTGGATGAGAATGATATTGGATATCTCCCACAAGGTCTTCTTCATGTGAATCGTAAAAGCGGGGCATGGAGATTATGCTTGTGGATCCCAAGCCCACTAGGAAATGGTTTCTCGAAACTCCGCTTGAGAGTGGCGGACTTTCGTATAAATAGTGGGAGGGTTAAAGACTAAAAGACCAAGTCTTCAACTTGAACAATAATATTACCATCATCTGCTAATTTCTTCTTTATATTTTTTAATAATGTAGATATGTCTAAGAACCCGTTAACCATGATTCTTGAAACTAACAAATTCAACGGAACGAACTACTCGGACTGGCTGAGAAACCTGAGGATTGTCCTCGGTTTCGAGAACCAAGGCTACGTCTTGGACGAGCCGCCACCGAGCTACTTACCGGAGGGGTCCACACCTGAAGAACGTTTGACGTTCGAGAAATGGCATGAGGACAACCGGAAAGTACGCAGTATCATACTGGCTTCGATGTCTAACGACATCCAGAAGCAGTATGAGAGGCTGGACAACGTCTCCGCCATAACGCTCCGCATGAACGAGGTTTATGCGGTTCCGGATAGGCATATTAGATATGCCGCCACAAAAGCATTCTTTGGCACCAAGCTCGCTGAAGGAACGTCTGTACAGAGTCATGGGGTGAAGATGCTCTCCCTAGTGGAGAAACTCGAGGACCTTAAAGTTGGGCTTAACAATGACACGTACATTGACGTGATCCTCCAGTCGCTTCCTCCATCCTATGACCCGTTTGTTGTAAACTATAACATGAAGGGACTTGAGAAGTCTATTCATGAGTTGATCAACATGCTGGTCCAATACGAGGCAACGACCCACAAGTCCGCGCCGGCGGTATTGATAGGAGAGGCTTCGACCTCCAAGGCGAATGGCAAGAGGGCCGGATGCTGGAAGAGGAAGAAGGGCAAAGGGAAGACGGTTGTGGCCCCTACTCACGCTCCGGGCGTCCCTGTTGCTCCGGTTGGACCGAGCAAAGGGAAAGGGAAGGCCCATGGTTCTCAGCGATCCAAGGCAAATGATGTCTGCATGCATTGTCAAGGGAAAGGGCATTGGAAGAGGGAGTGCCCACAACTCCTCTCCAACCCAGGTGTGTTTGTGGTTGAAGTTAATATGATTACTAATTCTGCTTTATGGGTATTGGATACCGGGTGTGGTGCTCACATCTGCAATGATTTGCAGGCACTGCAAAGAAGCAGAAGGCTAACCAAGGATGAGATGATCCTGAGGCTAAGCGATGGTAAGGCCGTTGCTGCGGAGGCCGTAGGATCACTAGAGTTAGCCATTAGTAGTCATGTTAGGATTGTACTGAACGACTGTTTCTATGTACCTAGCATGATTAAAAATATTATTTCCATCCCGGTCCTTGATAAGGAGGGATATGAATTTACCATCAATAAAAACGGTTTTTTCATTATCAAAGATGGTATTTCTCATTTGCTTGGTACATTGGTCAACGGTCTGTACATACTTCAACAGTCTAATTGGATTATGACTGCAGAACACAAATGAAAACGTGATGATCATAATAACGCACAGATGTGGCATGCGAGGTTAGGTCATATCTCTAAAGATAGGATAAGAAGGTTGGTGGACTCAAAGAGTCTAGAAATAGACGATTTGGACAACCTACCGACCTGCGAATCCTGTCTAAAGGGAAAGATGACCAAGAAACCCTTTGTTGGACAAAGTACGCTAGCCAGTGGTCTGTTGGATTTGATCCATACAGATGTCTGTGGTCCACTAAATACTCAGGCTAGAGGTGGGTACTCGTACTTCATAACCTTTACCGATGATCACTCACGGTATGGTTATGTTTACCTGATGAGGTACAAGTCTGAAGCCTTTGGAAGGTTTAAGGAATACAGACTTGAAGTAGAGAACCAAACCGGTCGAAAGATCAAAGCCCTTCGGTCGGACCGAGGTGGAGAGTATTTGAGTGGTGAGTTTACTGATTATCTAAAAGAGAATGGGATTCTCTCTCAGTGGACCCTCCTGGAACACCGCAGCTTAATGGTGTGTCTAAAAGGAAGAATCGGACCTTGTTGGACATGGTTCGATCCATGATGAGTTTTACCGAACTACCCCTTTCCTTCTGGGGATACGCTCTTGAGACGGCGGCCAAAGTTTTGAACTTGGCGCCATCTAAAAGGGTATCCCAGACGCCATATGAGATATGGCATGGCAAGCCTGCCTCCTACAAATACTTTAAAGTGTGGGGTTGCCCCGCATATGTCAAGAGATTAATGGGAGATAAACTGGACTCAAGGTCTAGTTTATGCAGGTTCATCGGCTACCCGAAAGAAACTGCGGGGTATTATTTCTATGATCCCTCCGAGCAAAAGGTTTTTGTCTCGCGAAACGCAGTGTTCTTGGAAAAAGGTTTTCCATCGGATAGTCGACGCGATGAGGTGCTCCTTGAGGAATCAAGTGAGGCACCCCATGAGGCGGCAGTGACATCTGAGCCAGTGGTTCCCACTGATATTGTTCCAGTCCTCCATAGGTCGGCCAGAGTTTCCCATGCACCTGATAGGTATGGATTTCTAGGCCTGACCGGTCAGTTGGATAATGATCCAAAGACGTACGGAGAAGCGATGTCGGACATCGATTCGGACAAGTGGCTTGAGGCCATGAAATCCGAGATGGACTCGATGGGTACAAACAAGATTTGGACCCTAGCAGATCCACCAAAAGGGGTTAAACCCGAAGCTGGAACATACGTTTTGATGAAGTCATACGGGGATATGATTTCATCAAGAACGAGTCCGATCATTGTGTCTACAAGAAGATCAGTGGGAGCTCAGTTGCGTTTCTGGTGCTTTACGTGGATGACATCTTGCTCATTGGGAATGATGCTAAGATGTTAGGTACCACTAAAGCTTGGTTGTCAACACAATTCTCTATGAAGGATATGAGCGAGGCATCCTACATCCTTGGCATCAAGATCTACAGGGATAGATCTAAAAGGATGTTAGGAATGGCCCAGTTCTCGTACATTAAGAAAGTCTTGAAGAGATTCAAGATGGAGAACTCAAAACGAGGATTCCTTCCTATGAGGCATGTAATTAAGTTATCCATGAAGCAGTCTCCTAAGATTGATGAGGAGCTTAAAAGGATGTTGGACATCCCCTATGCTTCAGCCGTAGGCAGCATACAGTATGCTGTTCAATGCACTAGACCTGATGTGGCTTTCGCTTTGAGTGTAACAAGTCGATATCAGTCGTGTGCCGGGGAGGCACACTGGAGTGCAGTCAAGACTATCCTGAAGTACCTAAAAAGGACTAAGGACATATTCTTGATCTACGGCGGTGGAGAGTTGATACTGGAAGGCTATAGCGACGCTAGCGTCCAGTCGGATGACGATGATGCCAAGTCTCAGTCTGGTTATATGTTTAGACTTAATGGTGGCGTGGTTACTTGGAAGGGTTCCAAGTAGGCTACCACGGCGGACTCCACCATAGAGTTTTGAATACATAGCGGCTTTGGAAGCTGCTAAGGAGTGGTTTGGTTGATGAGCTACATCCAAGGGTTGGATGTAGTACCTAGCATTGCTAAGCCTGTAATTATCTTTTATGATAACAACGGGATGATAGCGCTAGCAAAGGAACCGAGATCTCATCACGATCCAAGCATAATCTTAGACGCTACCATCTACGTAGACAGATGGATAGCAGGAGTGACGTTCGGTTGGACCGAGTCAGCTCCGCAGAAAATATAGCAGATCCACTTGCTAAGCCCATGTCGCAAGTTGCCCATACTCACCATTTGAATAAGAGGTTCGAGGTCAATGGGTGATTGGCTTTTAGGTCAACTGGGAGATTGTTGGAATAGGTGACCAGAAAGCCAATAGGTTTGGCAATTTGTAACCTATCCGACAACTTGATGTGAATGTAATATTATTATGTGATGAATAAGATGAGTATTCGTCACCAATGGTACCTTCTTTGTTGCGCTCATCTTACATTTGTTAAAATGGTGTTTAACTTATATCGCAACAAAGCCCACAGACTATAGATAACAACTCGTGCAGTTGGGCCACGCATTGGATGGTGGTCATGAAACCAACTGATTAAGAGTTGGGTCTGAAACGTTCCAAGTTGAGGACCTCGAGACAGGGCATCGAGAGTCCTATTGAGACTTGCATCAAAAGTCGTGTTCATTGGATGAGTGTCGTGTTTCATTGGCGACAAGCGTGGGACGCCTACACGGTCTTGATGGGTTTGGTCGACTGGGGTCGAGCCGATTGGACTGACTCGCGGGGATCATCATATGGAAGCCTTGGAGGCTTGGTCGGTATGATTGGATTCCCCGGTTCCGATAGTACGGGAGTCATCCTTAGACTTGAGGAATCATGGCAGTCACGTTCACAAGACGACTGTATCTTGGATCTGGCGAGAGGTGATCATTCTGTAAGATGATCATTATAAGCCTTGTCCAGTGCAGTTGGAATGTGTAGCGAGGACGGTGGATTCCAAGAAGATGATCCGTCCCTGTCAGTATGTGACAGAGGTATCTCCTATGCACTCGGAGACACGTTCATGCTGTTTGAAGCTGTGGCCACAGTGGTTGGTCGAACAGGGAATGGTTTCCTGTGTTGACGCAATGAAGCATACGTGGTTTCGAGTATTAAGCATAGATGCCTAGTCAAGGATGGGAACCGGCGCCCAGTTCCATACACTAGACTAAGGCCGGGAGACGGTAAACGGAAGGATCGTACCCGTACGGAATCTTCGCCTAAATGTTCAAGCCAATTCACCTAGTCTCTAGTGCCATGGATCGTTGCTAGACGGCCACCCATGGTAACGGGCTCTTGTGGGACACAGGCCCAAGTCTAGATGAGGGTGAACCTAAAGGGTCACACACAAATCACCGAGGAGGTTGAGAGATCGACTTGGAGTCAATCTCGAAGGATAAAATAAGGAATTGGATTACTTAAGGGAAAGTCCATTGGATGGACGGGCCGATATTGTATCGGGCTTTCATTTAATCGGTAAATTGGATTTTCGATTAAATATGGAAAGTTGAGATGTTGAGACATTGGATCTTTTAATTGGATTAAAAGATCATCGGGAATAATTTAAGTGGACATTAAATTGGATTTAATATTGGGTTCGTCGTAATTGGATTACGATAAAACCCGGTCCGTTGAATTATACCCGAGAGGAGAAATAATTCCTAATTTGGAATGGGAAGAAGTTGGACTTCTTTCCTTAATTAAACATGGCCGACACGATCCCTCGGAGGAAGCAAAATCAGCCATGTTTCATGCTAGGTGGTATGTTGACTTATCTCTTTTGGAAAGAGACAAATCAACTCCAATCAAGCTCTTCCCTTTTGGTATGATTTGATCATACCATAAATTTTGGTAGGCTTGATTGAAGAATTGATGGTGATTGATTGAAATGAATCTAGACATCCTTGGATGAACCTAGACACATTCCAATAATCACATTAATTATGTATATATATTAGAATATACAACACCAAGCATAAGTGATTCATTATTCATCTTTTTTCTAGGAAAAAGAGAAGACAAAAATCCTCTCCTCTCTCTCAATTTTCGTGCTCCCTCTCTCTCTTACACTTGTGTTCTTCACTTGATTTTGAATCAAGAAGAAGAACAAAGTAAGTTTAAGAGAACACTAATTCATAGTGTTCTTCTCTTAAACCGATTCCTTCCTAAACCCGTTCTTTTCTAGCAAGAAGAACGTGTGTTTCTTCCGATGTGGTGTGGATCACCTTTGGAGAATCCATACGTTTGGATTTCATGAGCATTACGGAGAAGGAACAACGCAAATAGCCGGGAGCATACGCTAAACAATCAAAGGTAACGTTTTATTACGCTTTGATTGATTTCATTTATATATCTATGCCCTATGTGCTTAAATATATGTTTTAATATTTACACATCCTACATCGAACGCCCGGTTGAGCACGCAAGGGTACACCCATTGGGATTCGCGTATTTTGAATTTGATTTAAATTTACGCAATTTCTCACTTTTCTCGCTTCCGCTCGCGCTCCCGGGCGGATCCGCTTGTGCTTCAGTGCCTAGCATCGCTGAGCCTGTTGTCATCTTTTGTGATAACAACGGAGCCATAGCGCAAGCAAAGGAACCGAGATCTCATCACCAATCCAAACACATTCTTAGGTGCTACCACCTTCTAAGAGAAATGGTGGGAAGAGGTGATGTTCGGATGGACCGAATCAACTCAGCAGATAACATAGCAAATTCGCTGACAAAGCCTATGTCACAGAGCGCTCATACGCAACATCTTGAGAAGATGGGGATTAGGCATATGGGGCGATTGGCTTTAAAGGTCGAGTGGGAGATTGTTAGAATAGGTGACCATGTAGCCAATCTTGTTGGGCGAAATGTAACCTATGTCTGAACAATTTCGAAGTTTTAATAAAACCTTGATGAATAAGAAAGTGAAAATTCATTTGCCGCATACTTTGTCCGTGTTCACTTTATATGCTTTATAACTGTTCACTACACAAGAAAAGCCCACAGACAGAAATCACATTTCGGGGGCTGGGACTATGCTTGGAGGTAGGTCCATGAAATCCGTTCCGCCGAATCAGTCTGGAAATCTCCATGTCAAGGAATCTCGAAAATGGGTACCGAGATTCCACTTGAGACTTGCACTAAGCATCTGCTGTCGTGTTGCATCGACGGGTGACGAGGGTCGTCTAAGCAGTGTTAGTGGGTCGGCCTGCTGGGGGAGTGGCTGACTGAGGTGACTCACGGGAAACCGTCTTACGGAGGACCTTTTGTATGGTCGGCTGGGTATGACGTAAGTTCCCGGTTCCAATGGTACAGGTCAAATCCTTTGACTTGAGGAATTGCTGAGTTTACCTGTACATCGAGACTGTATCTTAGGTATGGTGAGAGATTGCCAAAATGCAGTTGAGTAGTCATAAGCCATGTCTAGTGCAGCCACGGTGTACAACGTGACAGTAGTTTCCAAGAAAGGATCTGTCTCCTGTCAAGGGTGTTGGCAGTTGTGTCTCACAATACTCTGTGTCTCTTCCCTAAAATCAGTGGCCACAGTAACTGAACAGCGGGGAAGGTTCAGCAGCGGCATTTGGTAAAGGACAGACCGAAACTTAGGTCCAAAATGGGTACCTACATATCCGTGCCCTAGACCCTAAGTGGTGAGACCGTAGATGGAAGGATAGATGTACTGTAGAGCCTAAATGTTCATCCCCACGCATATTCACCCAGTCTCTAGTGCCATGAACCGTTGCTAGACGGCCATCCATGGTGACGGGCGGATTCTAGGAATCCAACCAAGTCTAGCTGAAAGTGAACCTAAGGAGTCACACACAATCCACACACATGACGTATTTAATTTGGAATTAAATATTTGAAGAAATGGAACGATTAAATTGGATTTAATCGGGTCCTTCTTTTCTTGGGAAGAAATTAAATTCCTTTTATTAGATGAAAAGAATTTATTTAATAAATTAGATTTATTGGAAATTAATTTAATAGGCTTGGAATAAATATTTATATTTGATATATTTATTTATTTCCTTTTGGATGATTTAAATGAGATTTAAATATTTTATTAAATTAATCAATAGTTGAGATTAAAGAGAGGAATCAATGTCTAGGATTGCTTTGACCAAGAAAGCTAGTAGTTGACTAGGATTTGACTAGGTCAAATCCTATTCAAGGAGGAGTCTTCAAATAGTAGGAATTTGAAGAGGAATAGGATTCCTGCTCTATAAATACTCCTAAGTGTTCTCTTTGGAAGTGATGATGAAAAATTGAAGCGCAACACACACACACACACACATACACTTCGGCTCTTCCTCTTTCTCTCTCTCAGCCGAACCCTCTCTCCCTCTCTTCCAAGAAACTCTTCCAAGTTCTTTTGTGTTTCACAAATTGAACTCTAAGGAGGGTTGATCTCGTTAATCAATAACGTTCGATCAATCCGTTCTCTCCAAATAAACACACACTTGTTCTTTTGCTAGCACGAAGATCAAGATACGTGGGCGGATTGCGTGTACGAATTAGAGGGTCTCCCATTCGAGATCTTGGAGCAAAACGAGGAACAACGCGAGTACCCGGCTTGAAGACGAAAACGACAATCAGTAGGTCCTGGTTTAAGATTTTCGCCCCTTTTCTTTTAAAACCTATGGCCTCCATGATAAGTTTTATATGTTTTTTAATATTCATGAGATACACTGAATGCCCGGGAGGTTCAAGGGAACACCCCTTGGACGTGTTTATTTTATCTCATTTATGCATGTTTAAATTCTTGCAATTTTAATTATACCACGTTTCGCATTCGCGCTACTCCCGGGCCGATCTAAACGCCTTTGCTAGGCTTGCATGCTGATCATAGTTCTATTTTTAAATATACATTTAAAATGTCTAAGAACCCATTATGAACCATACTTGAGATCAACAAGTTTAATGGAACCAATTACAACGACTGGTTGCGCAATCTGAGGATAGTCCTCGATTATGAGAAACCAAGGCTATGTCATGGATGAGCCGTCTCCTAGGACCTTGCCAGAAGGATCCACGCCAGAAGAACGTGAGACGTTCGAGACTTGGCATAAAGGATAACCGGAGAGTCCGTAGCATCATACTTGCCTCTATGACGAATGAGATTCAGAAGCAGTATGAAAGGCTAGGCGATGTCCCTTCCATTATGGCTCGCCTGAAGGATTGGTATGTAGTCCTGGACTGACATACTAGGTATTGTCACTACGAAGGCGTTCTTTGGAACTAAAATGACCGAAAGGTCCTCCGTAAAAGAGCATGGGGTCAAGATGCTTACCTTGGTGCAAAAGCTCGAAGACCTCAAAGCAGGGCTCGATAACGAGACGTACATTGATGTGCTCCTTCAGTGTCTCCCACCCTCCTTCGACCAATTCGTTGTCAACTACAACATGAACACTCTTGAGAAAGGCATTCATGAGTTAATCAATATGTTTGTGCAATACGAGGCAATGACCAAAAATTCTGCGCCGTCGGTATTGTTTGGAGATGCTTCGACTTCCAAATGAAAGACGAGGGTGCCGGACATTGGAGAAGGAAGAAGGGAAAGGGAAAAGCCGTCAAAGCAGCTACCAACACTAAAAAGTGTTCCCATTGCCAAAGCAGGAAAATGCAAAGGAAGAAGGAAGGTAGACTCAAAGCAACAGTCGAGGGCAAATGACATATGTATTCATTGCTATGAGAAAAGACATTGGAAGAGGGATTGCCCCAAACTCCTCTCCAAGCAAGGTATTTTTGTGATTAAGGTTAATATGGTTACTAACACTGCCTCTTGGGTATTAGATATCGACTGTGGAGCTCACATTTGCAATGATTTGCAGGTGCTGAAAAGAAATAGAAAACTAAGTAGCGGAAAGGCCATCTCAGCAGAAGCAGTAGGATCCGCCACCCTAATAGTTAGTGATCGTATTAGTATATAATTAGAGCAAGTTTATTATGTACCTAGCATGATTAGAAACATCATTTCCATTCCGTTGTTAGACAATAGTAGATATGAGTTTATAATCAATAAAAATTGCTTTTATTTGATGAAGGGTGAATTGCTCATCTGCTTGGTACGTGTTAGAATAGGTGACCATGTAAGCCAATTTTGGCGGGTATATGTAACCTATGTCTAGACAATTATAGGTGTTTTGATAAATCATTAATGAATAAAGAAGTGAATTTTCATTTGGCATTACTTTGTTTGTGTTCACTTGCACCTATTTATCCATATCTTGTTCACTACGCAAACAAAGCCCACGGACTGAGAATCAATTTCGGGGACTGGGACTACGCTTGGAGGTAGGTCCATGGAATCAGTCTTCCCGAATCAGTCCGGAAATCTCCAAGTCAAGGAATCCCGAAAATGGGTACCGGGATTCCATTTGAGACTTGCACTAAGCATCTGCTGTCGTGTTTCATCGACGGGTGACGAGGATCGTCTAAGCAGTGTTAGTGGGTTAGCCTGCTAGGATGCAGCTGACTGAGGTGACTCGCGGGAACCGTCTTACGGAGGACCTTGAGTATGGTCTGCAAGGTATGACGAGTATTCCCGGTTCCAACGGTACAGGTCTAGTCCTTTGACTTGAGGAATTGCTGAGTTTACCTGTACATCAGGGCTGTATCTTAGGTATGGTGAGAGATTGCCAGAATTCTCTTTGGTAGTCATAAGCCATGTCTAGTGCAGTCCTGGTGTGCAAAGTGACAGTAGTTTCCAAGAAAGGATCTGTCTCCTGTCAATAGGCTTTGACAGTTGAGTCTCATGTATACTCTAGGTCTTGTCCCTAAAACTGTGGCCACAGTGACTGAACAGAAGGGAAGGATTCCCTTGCGGCGTTTAGTGAGGACAGACCGACACTTGGGTCCAAAATGGGTACCTGCATTTTCCGTGCCCTAGACTCTAAGTGATGAGACCGAAGACAGAAGGACAAGCGTACTGTTAGAGCCTAAATGTTCATCCCTGAATATTTCACCTAGTCTCTAGTGCCATGGACCGTTGCTAGATGGCCACCCATGGTAATGGACGGATTCTAGGAATCCGACCAAGTCTAGCTGAATGGTGAACCTAAAGAGTCACACACTATCCACACACAATTAAATATTTAATTTGGAATTAAATATTGGAGTGAAGGAATGATTAAATTAGATTTAATCGGGACCTTTATTTTTCTTGGAGAAATAATTCTTTCTATTTTGATAGAAGGAATTAAATTGATAAATTGGATTTATCAAAGGGATTTATTTAATGGGCTTAAATAATATTTATATTTATTTTAGCCTCTTGGAAATATTTAAATAGGTTTTAAATATTTCCATTAAATTAAATTAAATCAAATCAACGGTTGAGATTAATGGGAGAGATGGATGGCTAGGATCGTTTTGACTAGGTCAAAACACTAGTTTGACTAGGACTTTGACTAGGTCAAAATCCTAGTCAAATTAGAGTTCTTAAAAGAGGAGTTTAAAGAGGATTAAAACTCCTCTTCTATATAAACCCCTAGCATCCTACAATTTACATGATGATGAATCTCCAACACACACACTACTACACACACACACGGATCTCTCCCTCTCATCTCTCGTTCGCCTCTCTCTCTCTCCAAAGAAAATTATTTTCTTTGTTCTCTTGTTCTTGGAACATTAGAACTTGATGAATCAATACCGTTAATTCATAACGTGTCGTTGATTCATCCACTCCAAAAATATAAACTTGTTCGTTGCTAGCACGACGTGCAAGATACGTGGGTGGATCGTGTGTCACGATTTGGAGGGTCTCAAGAACGAGATCTTGGTGCAAAACGGGGAACAACGCGTGTAGCCGTTGAAGACGAAAACGACAACGGGTAGGTCTCGTTTATGTTTTTTCGTCCTCTTTTATTTTCCAACCTTATGGCCTCCATGATTTATTTTATGTTATTCGTTCATGAGATACACCGAACGCCCGGGAAATTTCAAAGGCACACCCTTTGAAACGTGTTTTAATTTAAAAGCATGTTTAAATTCCGCATTTATTTTTTAATTATACCGCGCTTCCGCATTCGCGCTTTTCCCGGGACGATCCAACATAATCTTTCAGTGGTATCAGAGCCCGGTTCGGTGTATAGGCCTAGGGTTTATGTGCGTTTTAAGCATGAAACGTGAAATAGCATGTTGTAATTAAATCTTGAATTTCTTGATTCTTGAAGCATGTTATTTTATTGCTTTTAATTCGTGTGAATTGCTGAATATTGGTATTTTCTGTTTTTCTTGGGAATCGGGATGGGAATTAATTTGAAAAACGAGAAAACGTCACAGCCGGCCAGCCGGGAAGGCTGGCCGCGCGCAGCCGAGCGCTGCCGGCAGGGCAGACGCGCGCAGGCATGGGAAGCCTGCGCGCGCGCGCGCTGCCGGCCGCGCAGGGGCAGCGCGCAGCCGGGTTGGCTGCGCGCGGGCGTGCGCGCATGGAAACGCCTCCAGGCGCGCGCGCGGGCAGACAGAGGTGTCTGCGCGCGCGCGCCCCGGCAGGCGCGCCCATGCGCGCGCGCGCGCAAGGCTGGCGGGCGGAGGAGCCCGCGCGCGGACGGGCACCAGGCGCGCCGCCAGGCGCGCGCGCACGCAGACGGAGGCGTCTGCGCGCGCGCCCGGCAGGCACGCCCAGTGCGCGTCTGCGCGCGCGCTCTGCGCGCGACGCAGGGACGCGGCCGGTGGCCAGCAGGCCAGCGCGCGCGCACAGGCAAAGGAGCCTGCGCGCGCGTCGGCCTGCCGGAGCACCAGGCCGCGCAGCGCGCTGCCGGCCAGGCGCGCGCGCACGCAGGCAAGGGGCCTGCGCGCGCGCGCCCGGCCAGGCAGTGCCTGCGCGCGCAGGGGCGGCAGGCTGGGCCTGCTGCCCTGCGCGCACGGCCTGCCGGCTGCTGCCGGTGGCGGCGGCCGGCGGCTGCTGCAGCTAGGGTTTTTTGAAACCCTAGCATTATTATTTTATTTTTAAATTTATTTTCAGTTTTAATTTTGAATTAATTCTGAAAATTCGTTTTTTTGGGTTCAATTTTGCCTAAATTCCTAAAGACATTATTTTTAGGAGTAAAATAAATTGGATTTAGAATCCCGGGGTTATTTTACTTAAAATAATGAGGAAAGGTTTTCCTAAAACGAGAAAAATTTTATTACCAATATTTGTGTTTTTTTTTCACACGTTACGCACATGTTCATTTATTTTGGATTGATGTGATTGGAAATCATGTGTTGTTGGAATATTATGATTATGTGATTGGATCATGTAATTATGTGTGTTGGATGGAAATGGATGATCACGAGCCCTAGACCGAATGTATGGTTTAATTTACTGTTGGGCCTGTGTGCCTCTTTAAACTGCTTTCTCCTTCTCTCTTTCTAGTGCCTTGGAATAATAAGGCTTTCTACCTCCCTCCTTATGTACTCCCCCCGGGGTTTCGCTGGGGTTTCTAATTTTTTTTATATATGTAATGAGAGTAGACTAGGAGTGAGGTTTCCATTTTTTTTGTAATTGGTGGAGAAGAAGGAAGGACCACATGGAGAGCCCAGACCGGAGGTCCCTTGGCGTTTTCCATGAAGTGAAGAAAGAGAAAAAGAGACCAAGGCCCATCAGAATGATGATTGGGTTACTATTATTGTAATAGTATAGGACCAACCCTAGATTGACCATAGATCCACTGCGGGCTCAGTGGATCGCATAGGATTCGGGCTTGTGATCATCCAACAGGGGCGTGCTAGGCTTTAATTTTGCATGTGGTTATTATGATGGATGAATGGCTTTTATTTATCATATGACTGCTATGGATGGATTTTATTTATGCATTATGGATGAATGTATGGATATATTATGAGATCTCGGTCATTCACTACTCTCACATTGGTTGGACCAATGTTGAAATATTAGACCCTAGATAAAGTGGACATGAACTCTAGGAGTTCGTCCATGCCTTCCAATCCGTGGCATAGTGAGGAAGCTGTTTTAGGTCAATAGCGTGGTCTCACGAGTCGTGGCACGTTATTGTACTTAAAGGAAGCTGCACTATGTCAATGAACGAAAAATGGGCTGCTGCTACCTGTCTCACGAGTCGTGGGGGTACTAGTGGGTCCATGGCTCGGTCGATTGGGTCGGGTCTAACGCCTAATTAGCATGATTCGCTTGGAGTCCCTCGGGATCATGCAAAAGGGTGAGGCAATAATCTTGGAATCTCGTGGAACGAGAATGGTATGGAATACCTCCCACAGGATCTTTTCCATGCGAATCGTAAAAAGCGGGGTATGGGAAAAATCGCTGTGGATCCCAAGCCCACTAGGAAAGGATTTCCCGAAAACTACGTTTGAGAGTACCGTGTTTTCGTATAAATAGTGGGAGGATTAAATGACTAAAGACCAAGCATTTAATTATTTTTATCAAACCACCGTCTTTACTTTCTGCTGATCGCGCGTTGTTTTTCAACATGTAGATTTTAAAATGTCTAAGAACCCACTTTCAACCATTCTTGAGACAAATAAATTTAATGGAACCAACTACAACGACTGGTTGCGCAATCTCAGGATAGTCCTGGATTATGAGAACCAAGGCTACGTCATGGACGAGCCTCTCCCTAGGACCTTACCGGAAGGATCCACGCCAGAGGAACGTGAGACGTTCGAGACTTGGCATAAGGATAACCGGAAGGTTCGTAGCATCATACTTGCTTCGATGACCAATGAGATTCAAAAAAGCAATATGAAAGGCTAGACGATGTCCCTTCCATAATGGCTCGCCTTAAGGATTGCTATGCAGTCCCGGACCGGCATACTAGGTATGTCGCGACCAAGGCGTTCTTTGGAACTAAAATGACAGAAGGATCCTCTGTACAAGAGCATGGGGTTAAAATGCTTACCCTAGTGGAAAAGCTCGAGGACCTAAAGGCAGGTCTCGATAACGAAACGTACATAGATGTGATCCTTCAGTCACTCCCACCCTCCTTTTGATCAATTTATTGTCAACTTCAACATGAATGCACTTGAGAAGGGTATTCATGAGTTGATCAATATGTTGGTGCAATACGAGGCAACGACTAAGAAGTCCACGCCTTCGGTATTGTTTGGAGGGTGTTTCTACTTCCAAGACGAAAGGCAAGGGCGCCGGACGTTGGAAAAAGGAAGAAAGGGAAGGGAAAGGCAGTCATAGCAGCTACGAACACTCAGAGTGTTCCCATTGCCAAAGAGGGGGAAAGGCAAAGGAAAGGGAAAGGTTGTCTCCAAGCAACAGTCGAAGCATATGACATATGTATCAACTGCCGTGAGAAAGGGCATTGGAAGAGAGAGTGCCCCAAACTCTTCTCAAAACCAAGGTATATTTGTGATTGAGGTTAACATGGTCACTAATTCTGCCTCTTGGGTATTGGATACCGGCTGTGGAGCTCACATTTGCAAATGATCTGCAGGTGTTGAAAAAGAAGCAGAAAACTAAGTAGCGGGGGACATGATCCTGAAGCTTGGAAATGGCAAGGCCATCTCGGCAGAAGCAGTAGGATCCGCCACTTTAGTTATTAGTGATACCATTAGCAATAGAATTTTAGAGCAGGTTTATTTTGTACCCAGTATGATTAAAAACATCATTTCCATTCCATTGTTAGACAATAATGGTTATGAGTTTAAAATCAATAAAAAATTGCTTTTATTTGATGAGGTGTGGAAGTGCTCATCTACTTGGTACATTACATAATGGGCTCTATATCTTTGCAACAAACGAATTTCGTTCTTAACGCTCAACACAAACGGAAATTAGATAATAACGGGAACGCACGTCTGTGGCACGCTAGGCTAAAGGTCACATATCCCAAGATAGGATGAAAAGGTTGGTAGACTCAAAGAACCTAGAGGTTGGGGACTTGAGTGATCTACCAACTTGTGAATCTTGTCTAAGAGGGAAAATGACCAAGAAGCCCTTTGTAGGACAAAAGCAGGCTTGCCACAGGTCTGTTGGACTTGGTCCATACAGACGTGTGTGGACCACTAAGGACGCAGGCCCGAGGTGGGTTCTCCTACTTCATAACCTTCACCGATGATCATTCACGGTATGGTTATGTTTACCTAATGAGGTACAAGTCTGAAGCTCTTGAGAGGTTTAAAGAATTCAGACTTGAAGTGGAGAATCAAACCAACTGCAAAATTAAAGTCCTACGGTCAGACCGAGGCGGTGAATACCTTAGTACCGAATTCCTAGATTATCTAAAGGAACATGGTATAATATCAGAATGGACACCTCCGGAACACCACAGTTAAATGGCGTCTCTCTGAAAGGAGGAACCGAACCCTGTTGGACATGGTTCGTTCCATGATGAGTTTTTACCAAATTGCCCCTATCGTTTTGGGGGTTATGCATTAGAAACGGCAGCCAAGTTATTGAATTTGGCGCCTACTAGTGTAGTGACCCAAACGCCATATGAGATATGGCACGGCAAGCCTGCATCCTACAACTACTTGAAAAGTGTGGGGTAGCCCCCGCATACGTCAAGAGGTTAGTGGGAGATAAGCTAGAAATCCAGATTCTAGCCTATGCAGGTTCGTTGGATACCCTAAAGAAACTGCGGGTTATTACTTTTATGACCCTTTGGAACAAAAGGTATTTGTTTCAAGGAATGCAGTATTCTTGGAGCAAGGCTTCCCAGAGGATATCCAACCTGGATGAGCTGATCCTTGAGGAATCAAGTGATGGAACTCAGCCATCAGAAAACAGTCGCGAAACCTCACCTAGGGAGGATTCAGGATAGACACTAGGAGGACTGACCAACCTAGAGAAGTTCCAACATGCTAGGCATGAAGGACAACCTCAAGAAAGGCCAGTCCCGGTCCCTGAACCGCCGCTCCGATACAGTCAGCGCCCACAGTTACCACTAACGTTCCCGTTCTCCGAAGGTCCACTAGAGAATCCAGACCTCCAGTGAGATATGGATTTCTAGGTGCGAACCGATCTTCTGGATAACGATCCTAAGACATACGGGGAAGCGATGTCAGACATCGACTCTGGGGAAATGGCTTGAGGCCATGAAAACCGAAATGGACTCCATGAGCGAGAACCAAGTTTGGAGACTTGTAGATCCACCGAAAGGTGTTAAAGCCAGTGGGCTGTAAGTGGGTCTACAAGCGCAAAACTCGGCGTTGATGGAGAGGTCACTACCTTCAAGGCTAGGCTTGTAGCTAAGGGATACACTCAACGACCCGGGGTCGATTTTGAGGATACCTACTCGCCAGTAGCCATGGCTAAATCCATTCGAATCCTGCTTGCCATAGCAGCATGGTATGACTATGAAATATGCAGATGGACGTGAAAACGGCCTTCCTCAACGGTTTCGTTGAAGAAGAGATCTATATGGATCAGCCGGAGGGTTTCACGGTCACTGGAGAAGAACAGAAGGTCTGTCGTCTCCAGAAGTCCATCTATGGCCTCAAACAAGCTTCCCGGAGTTGGAACATTCGATTTGATGAGGTAATACGGGTTATGACTTCATCAAAAACGAATCCGACCCTTGTGTATACAAGAAGGTCAGTGGGAGCTCCATAGTGTTCCTAGTGCTTTACGTGGATGACATTCTGCTCATGAAATGACGTCAGAATGTTAGGAAACACGAAAGCATGGCTGTCAACCAAGTTTTCCATGAAGGACTTGGGTGAAGGCATCCTACATCCTAGGCATCCAGATTGTCAGGGACAGATCTAAAAGGATGTTAGGGCTCACCCAAAACTCGTATGTGGAGAAAGTCCTAAAGAGATATCGAATGGACAACTCCAAACGAGGGTTCCTTCCTATGAGGCATGGGATCAATTGTCCAAAGAAACAGTCCCCGCAGACTGATGAGGAAACTTGAAAAGATGAAAGTCATCCCCTATGCGTCTGCCGTAGTAGCATCCAATATGCGGTCCACTGCACCAGGCCTGACATTGCATACGCTTTGAGCGTGACAAGCAGATATCAGTCCTGTGCAGGAGAGGCACATTGGAATGCAGTTTAAAGGCATCCTTAAGTACCTAAGGAGGACTAAGGAAATGTTCTTAGTCTATGGCAATGGAAAAAACTAATTCTGGAAGACTTTAGCGACGCTAGCTTCCAGTCTGATGACGATGATGCCAAGTCTCAATCAGGGTATGTATTCAAACTCAACGGAGGAGTGGTGACTTGGAAAAGTTCCAAGCAAGCAACCACTGCTGACTCCACCACTGAGGCTGAATACATAGCGGCTTCAGAAGCTGCCAAGGAAGCGGTTTGGATGAGAAACTACATCCAAGAGTTGGGTGTGGTGCCTAGCATCGCCGAGCCCGTTGTCATCTTCTGTGATAACAACGGTGCAATAGCGCAAGCGAAGGAACCGAGATCTCACCACCGTTCCAAACACATTCTTAGACGCTACCATCTTCTTAGAGAAATGGTAGGAAGAGGTGACGTTCGGATGGACCGAGTCAACTCAGCAGACAAAACACAGCAGACCCGCTGACAAAGCCTATGTCGCAAAGTGCTCATACGCAAACATCTTGAGAAGATGGGATTAGGCATATGGGTGATTGGCTTTAAAAGGTCAAGTGGGAGATTGTTAGAATAGGTGACCATGTAAGCCCAATTTTGGCGGGTATATGTAACCTATGTCTAGACAATTATAGGTTGTTTTGATAAATCATTAATGAATAAAGAAGTGAATTTTCATTTTGGCATTACTTTGTTTGTGTTCACTTGCACCTATTTATCCATATCTGTTCACTACGCAAACAAAGCCCACGGACTGAGAATCAATTTCGGGGACTGGGACTACGCTTGGAGGTAGGTCCATGGAATCAGTCTTCCCGAATCAGTCCGGAAATCTCCAAGTCAAGGAATCCCGAAAATGGGTACCGGATTCCATTTGAGACTTGCACTAAGCATCTGCTGTCGTGTTTCATCGACGGGTGACGAGGATCGTCTAAGCAGTGTTAGTGGGTTAGCCTGCTAGGATGCAGCTGACTGAGGTGACTCGCGGGAACCGTCTTACGGAGGACCTTGAGTATGGTCTGCAAGGTATGACGAGTATTCCCGGTTCCAACGGTACAGGTCAAGTCCTTTGACTTGAGGAATTGCTGAGTTTACCTGTACATCAGGGCTGTATCTTAGGTATGGTGAGAGATTGCCAGAATTCTCTTTGGTAGTCATAAGCCATGTCTAGTGCAGTCCTGGTGTGCAAAGTGACAGTAGTTTCCAAGAAAAGGATCTGTCTCCTGTCAATAGGCTTTGACAGTTGAGTCTCATGTATACTCTAGGTCTTGTCCCTAAAACTGTGGCCACAGTGACTGAACAGAAGGGAAGGATTCCCTTGCGGCGTTTAGTGAGGACAGACCGACACTTGGGTCCAAAATGGGTACCTGCATTTTTCCGTGCCCTAGACTCTAAGTGATGAGACCGAAGACAGAAGGACAAGCGTACTGTTAGAGCCTAAATGTTCATCCCTGAATATTTCACCTAGTCTCTAGTGCCATGGACCATTGCTAGATGGCCACCCATGGTAATGGACGGATTCTAGGAATCCGACCAAGTCTAGCTGAATGGTGAACCTAAAGAGTCACACACTATCCACACACAATTAAATATTTAATTTGGAATTAAATATTGGAGTGAAGGAATGATTAAATTAGATTTAATCGGGACCTTTACTTTTCTTGGAGAAATAATTCTTTCTATTTTGATAGAAGGAATTAAATTGATAAATTGGATTTATCAAAGGGATTTATTTAATGGGCTTAAATAATATTTATATTTATTTTAGCCTCTTGGAAATATTTAAATAGGTTTTAAATATTTCCATTAAATTAAATTAAATCAAATCAACGGTTGAGATTAATGGGAGAGATGGATGGCTAGGATCGTTTTGACTAGGTCAAAACACTAGTTTGACTAGGACTTTGACTAGGTCAAAATCCTAGTCAAATTAGAGTTCTTAAAAGAGGAGTTTAAAGAGGATTAAAACTCCTCTTCTATATAAACCCCTAGCATCCTACAATTTACATGATGATGAATCTCCAACACACACACTACTACACACACACACGGATCTCTCCCTCTCATCTCTCGTTCGCCTCTCTCTCTCTCCAAAGAAAATTATTTTCTTTGTTCTCTTGTTCTTGGAACATTAGAACTTGATGAATCAATACCGTTAATTCATAACGTGTCGTTGATTCATCCACTCCAAAATATAAACTTGTTTCGTTGCTAGCACGACGTGCAAGATACGTGGGTGGATCGTGTGTCACGATTTGGAGGGTCTCAAGAACGAGATCTTGGTGCAAAACGGGGAACAACGCGTGTAGCCGTTGAAGACGAAAAACGACAACGGGTAGGTCTCGTTTATGTTTTTTCGTCCTCTTTATTTTCCAACCCTATGGCCTCCATGATTTATTTTATGTTATTCGTTCATGAGATACACCGAACGCCCGGGAAATTTCAAAGGCACACCCTTTGAAACGTGTTTTAATTTAAAAGCATGTTTAAATTCCGCATTTATTTTTTAATTATACCGCGCTTCCGCATTCGCGCTTTTCCCGGGACGATCCACATAATCTTTCAGTACGTTTAATAACGGCTTCTATATCTTACAACAAGCGAATTTCGTTCTAAACGCTCAACACAAACGTAAAATAGATAATAACGGGAACGCACTGTTAGAATAGGTGACCATGTAAGCCAATTTTGGCAGGAATATGTAACCTATGTCTAGACAATTTCAGGTGTTTGATAAAATATTTATGAATAAAGAAGTGAAAATTCATATGGCAACACTTTGTTTACGTTCACTTGTATCTGCTATTACATATCTGTTCACTAATGCAAACAAAGCCCACGGACTGAGAATCGATTCGGGGACTGGGACTACTCTTGGAGGTAGGTCCATGAAATCAGTCCTACCGAATCAGTCCGGAAATCTCCAAGTCAAGGAATCTCGAAAATGGGTACCGGGATTCCCTTTGAGACTTGCACTAAGCATCTGCTGTCGTATTTCATCGACGGGTGACGAAGGTCGTCTAAGTAGTGTTAGTGGGGTCAGCATGCTAGGAAGCAGCTGACTAAGGTGACTCGCGGGAACCGTCTTATGGAGGACCTTGAGTATGGTCAGCAAGGTATGACGTGTATTCCCGGTTCCAATGGTACAGGTCAAGTCCCTTGACTTGAGGAACTGCTGAGTTTACCTGTACATCAGGTCTGTATCTTAGATATGGTGAGAGATTGCCAAAATACTCTTGAGTAGTCATAAGCCATGTCTAGTGCAGCTCGGGTGTACAGATGACAGTAGTTTCCAAGAAAGGATCTGTCTCCTGTCAAAAGGCATTGACAGTTGAGTCTCATGAATGCTCTGTGTCTTATCCCTAAAATCTGTGGCCACAGTAACTGAACAGAAAGGGAAGGTTTCCCTTGCGGCGTTTAGTAAGGACAGACCGACACTTAGTTCGAAAATGGGTACCTGCATTTTTTCCGTGCCCTAGACTCTAAGTGATGAGACCGAAGACAGAAGGACAAGTGTACTGTTAGAGCCTAAATGTTCATCCCCGATTATTTCACCTAGTCTCTAGTGCTATGGACCGTTGCTAGATGGCCACCCATGGTAACGGACGGATTCTAGGAATCTGACCAAGTCTAGTTGAAAGGTGAACCTAAAGAGTCACACACTATCCACACACACTTAGTATTTAATTTGGAATTAAATATTGGAGTAAAGGAATGATTAAATTGGATTTAATCGGGTCCTATATTTTCTTGGAGAAATTAATTCCTTCTATTTGATAAAGGAAATTAAATTAATAAATTAGATTTATTAAGGGAATTAATTTAATGGGCTTTAGAATAAATATTAATATTTGGCCTTTTAGAATATTTAATAGGATTTAAGTATTCCATTAAATTAAATTAATGATTGAGATTTAATGGGAGAGATCAAAGGCTAGAATTGAATTTGACAAGGTCAAATTCTACTTTGACTAGGACTTTGACCAGTCAAAATCCTAGTCAAATTAAGCTTCTAAAGAGGTGGAGTTTAAGGAGGATTAACTCTTCCTCTATATATAACCCCTAGCCTTGCACCTTTTGAAGGATGATGAAATTCCAACACACACACAACACACACTCGTCTCTCTCCCTCTTACCTCTCGTCTGCCCCCCTCTCTCTCTCTCTACAAGAAATATATTTTTCTTGTTCTTTTGTTCTTGGAACACTAGAACATTGATGAATCAATACCGTTAATTCATAACGTGTTGTTGATTCATCCACTCCAAAAAATCATACTTGTTTGTTGCTAGCACGACGTGCAAGATACGTGGGTGGATCGTGTGTCACGATTTGGAGGTCTCAGAATGAGATCTTGGTGCAAAACGGGGAACAACGCGTATAGCTGTTGAAGACGAAAACGACAACGGGTAGGTCTCGTTTTAATTTTTCGTCTCTTTTATTTTTTTCTCCCTATGGCCTCCATGACAATTGCATGTTCTTTATATCATGGGATACACCGAACACCCGGGAATCTGAAGGGTACACCCCTTGAGCGTGTTCTTTATTTATTAAAGCATGCTTTAAATTTTCATATTTTTATTTATACCGCGCTTCCGCATTCGCACAATTTCCCGGGACGATCCACGATTCCTTTCAGTGGTATCAGAGCCCGGTTTCGGTGTACAGGCCTAGGGTTTATTGTGCGTTTTAAGCATGAAACGTGATATTGGTATGTTTCTAATTAAATCTTGATTTTCTTGATTTTAAAGCATGTCGTTTAATTGTTTTCATTCGTGTGAAATTTCTGCATGTTGGTATTTTTCTGTTTTTCTTGGGAAACGGGGTGGAAAAATTGAACGGAAAAAATGAGAAACGCCGCAGCCGGCTAGCCGGGAGGGCTGGCCGCGCGCAGTCGCATGCTGCCGGCAGGGCAGACGCGCGCAGGCAAGGGAAGCTTGTGCGCGCGCACGCAGACGAAGTGTCTGCGCGCGCGCGCCAGGCAGGCGCACTCGCAAGCCTGCGGGCCTGAGAGTCCGCGCACGGACGGACACCGGGCAGCGCCGCCAGGCGCGCGCGCACGCAGACGAAGGTGTCTGCGCGCGCGCGCCCGGCAGGCGTGCCCAGTTGTCACGGGCGGACTCTTTTGTCGCAGCGGAATATTTCATTTTGCTCGTGATGCCTCTCAGGTTGCTCACGACCTTCGACCGGCCTTCCTCCATTCGAGTCCTCTCGGTCTCCCGACCATGTGTCTTCGACACTCGCAGCATACTAGCGCGACATCCGAACGCATCCCTGTGCGGCGCCTTGCGCCCAAGCACTCGCCTATCCGGAAATTCCCATGTTCGCAAGGGTCGCGGCTCATGCGCCTTGCGCGCCTTCATGTCCGGCCCCAACTAGCTAGCTTGCCATCACGTATCTCGCCCACAATCTCGGGCCCTGCTGATACTTCTCGCAATGGCCCGCGCCCCGTCTCGGCACTATGGGCCAACTTTGAAGGACAAGCGGATCCGCCCGGCGAGCGCGAGCGGAAGCGAGAAAGCGTGGAAAGTGCGTAAATTTAAATCAAAATCAAAATACGCAAATCCCAAGGGGTGTACCCTTGGGTGCTCAACCGGGCGTTCGATGTAGGATGTGTAAATATTAAAACATATATTTAAACACATAGGGCATAGATATACAAATGAAATCAATCAAAGCGTAATAAACCGTTACCTTTGATTGTTTAGCGTATGCTCCCGGCTACTAGCGTTGTTCCTTCTCCGGAATGCTCACGAAATCCAAACGTATGGATTCTCCAAAGGTGATCCACACCACATCGGAAGAAACACACGTTCTTCTTGCTAGAAAAGAACGGGTTTAGGAAGGAATCGGTTTAAGAGAAGAACACTATGAATTAGTGTTCTCTTAAACTTACTTTGTTCTTCTTCTTGATTCAAAATCAAGTGAAGAACACAAGTGTAAGAGAGGGAGGAGCACGAAATTTTGAGAGAAAGGAGAGGATTTTTGTCTTCTCTTTTTTCCTAGAAAAAGATGAATAATGAATCACTTATGCTAGGTGTTGTATATTCTAATATATATACATAATTAATGTGATTATTGGAATGTGTCTAGGTTCATCCAAGGATGTCTAGATTCATTCCAATCAATCACCATCAATTCTTCAATCAAGCCTACCAAAATTTATGGTATGATCAAATCATACCAAAAGGGAAGAGCTTGATTGGAGTTGATTTGTCTCTTTCCAAAAGAGACAAGTCAACATACCACCTAGCATGAAACATGGCTGATTTTGCTTCCTCCAAGGGAGCATGTCGGCCATATTTAATTAAGGGAAGAAGTCCAACTTCTTCCTATTCCAAATTAGGAATTATTTCTCCTCTCGGGTATAATTTAACGGACCGGGTTTTATCGTAATCCAATTACGACGATCCCAATATTAAATCCAATTTAATGTCCACTTAAATTATTCCCGTTGATCTTTTAATCCAATTAAAAGATCCAACGTCTCAACATCTCAACTTTCCATATTTAATCGAAAATCTAATTTACCGATTAAATGAAAGCCCGATACAATATCGGCCCGTCCATCCAATGGACTTTCCCTTAAGTAATCCAATTACTTATTTTATCCTTCGAGATTGACTCCAAGTTGATCTCTCAACCTCCTCGGTGATTTTGTGTGTGACCCTTTAGGTTCACCCTCAGCTAGACTTGGGCCCGTGTCCCACAAGGGCCCGTTACCATGGGTGGCCGTCTAGCAACGGTCCATGGCACTAGAGACTAGGTGAATTGGCGTGAACATTTAGGCGCCGATTCCGTACGGGTACGATCCTTCCGTCTACCGTCTCCCGGCCTTAGTCTAGGGTATGGAATTGGGCGTCGGTTCCCATCCTTGACTAGGCATCTATGCTTAATACTCGAGACCACGTATGCTTCATTGCGTCGACACAGGAAACCATTCCCTGTTCGACCAACCACTGTGGCCACAGCTTCAAACAGCATGAACGTGTCTCCGAGTGCATAGGAGATACCTCTGTCACATACTGACAGGGGACGGATCCTCTTCTTGGAATCCACCGTCCTCGCTACACATTCCGACTGCACTGGACAAGGCTTATAATGATCATCTTACAGAATGATCACCTCTCGCCAGATCCAAGATACAGCCGTCCTGTGCACGTGACTGCCATGATTCCTCAAGTCTGAGGATTACTCCCGTACTATCGGAACCGGGGAATCCAATCATACCGACCAAGCCTCCAAGGCTTCCATATGATGATCCCCGCGAGTCAGTCCAGTCGGCTCGACCCCAGTCGACCAACCCATCAAGACCGTGTAGGCGTTCCACGCCTGTCGCCGATGAAACACGGCACTCATCCAATGAACACGACTCTTGATGCAAGTCTCAATAGGACTCTCGATGCCCTGTCTCGAGGTCCTCGACTTGGAACGTTTCAGACCCAACTCTTAATCAGTTGGTTTCATGACCACCATCCAATGCGTGGCCCAACTGCACGAGTTGTTATCCATGGTCTGTGGGCTTTGTTGCGATATAAGTTAAAAACCGTTTTTAACAAATGTAAAGTGAGCACAACAAAGTAGGTACCAATAGTGACGAACACTCACTTTATTCATCACATAATAATATTACAATTACATCGAGTTGTATAATAGGTTACAAATCGCCAAACCTATTGGCTTTCTGGTCACCTATTCTAACAAACTTACGCCCACAACGCCTGTCGCACGCACAACAATCACTCGGTGCATTACCGGCGCATGTCTTCGCCATGCCCATCTCGCATGCCTCGCCCGAGTAGGGCAGCATCATCCGTCCTTGGCCCAACTCTTATGCCAACATCTCGCATCAGTCTCGCACGGCATGCCCAACATGCCTCCTTGCCTTTCGGCGTGGCCTCATAATTTGCCCACAGCGTGGCGTCGCCCCACGACCGCGTATCTTGGCCAACGGATCGTCGTGCATGGCTAGAACCCACTAGCTCATGACACGAGTAGCTCACGAGGTCTTTGAATGCTTTGCCTCGATCGCACATTCCGCCCGAGAGGTATTGCCTGTGCCTTCCGCAGCCCGCGGGCATCCTCGCAATCACACGGAGCCTCTCGGCGCGTTGCTTGCCTAACGTGTGCCATCCTGGCCCCACGCCGCCCGTTCGGTTCCCATACTGACCGGGGACTTTAGCCCTCCCTTCGAGGTGCCTAAAGCCGGCCCTTGAGGCCCCCATCATGCCCCAAGGGAATCGCCCATTTAGTGCCTCGCCGCACGGGGGGACTGGCTGGAGCTCACCACTGCTGTCCCCCTTGTAATAGGCTTAAAAACATTTTCCGTTATTCCAGCAGTAGACATTAAAGTGGACGAGGAGCGCACGTTTTTGCTATCTCCCTCGTCCGACGTTCAAATCACGTCCCGCTCAAACCGTTGCGTAGCCTACGGCGTCTACATCACAAATCCATAGTTTCAGCCCCATCCGATCATCCATCGTCCGGGAATCGCCCTCGCAATATTCTGAAACAGCCCTCTCGCCACTGCACTGGCAGGCTCCAAACATCGTCGCCGTTCCTACTCAATCGGAACTGTCTAACTCTGAAACTTGGTGGAGATATTCCCAACACTCCATGGAACATACCATTGAAACAGTTTTGCAAATCTCGAAAGATAAGGCACTCTGCTTCGCACTTCAATCGCCTGCTCGCGCACAGGATGGCGCCCGGTAGTCGCCCTTATAACTCTGTGCCCAAACGTTCATGAAACGACTTCATACTTGGCGGATAGCATCCTCACACATCAAGGAAGTTCCCATATGAACAGTATTGCGATCCTTAATCGGTAAAAATCTCTGCTCACTTGCCATTTGTGCACCTGCGTGCCGGCCGGCATCCCCTTGCCGCCCGCACATCCTCCGGAAGTCACTGCCGACCGTCTTGGCTAAGGGACGGCAGGTGACATTCTCCCCCACTCGATCTGGTGACGTCCTCATCAACACATACACAAAGAATTGAAGTGTATGCAGTGCCCGATACCCATCTCTAGTATCCCGCTACACCAGACCGACCTCCGGCTCTTTCAAGCCCTTTGACGGGAGTGCCCTTCGGCACCACATGTTTTCACCACACCAACGGCGCCTCATCTGCACCCCATTGTGGCCAATTCAACACAAATGGAAGTCCGTGTACTTCATCTACACCCTCTTCCTCTGATTGGTGGTTAGCTCCATGAATAATGCCGCAATGCACCCGATTCGTACAATAAAAACTCAGGTCGGAAGTCTGTACACTCATTCGGCACTCTCTTCCTCGGTAGCTGGGTCGCTTCCCACAAATATAGTGCCTCAATGCACTCCATTTCTCACTGAGAACTCAAGTTGGAAGTCTGTGTACGCTTCTACACTCCCTTCCTCATTTGTCGCCTCAACTGATGGTTTGCCCCCACGAGTAGTGTCTCAATACACTTAACTCCACAGGCCCAAAGTCTGTGCCGTATCACTGCACTCTCTTCTGTGACTGCCGGGTAGCAAACTGTGCTGCAAGTTTGTCAAGTGTGCCATTCAGAACTATGTCGTCCCTCAAAACAGTGCCTCATATACACCCGAATTGATCTGGAACTGGTCAAGCTTGAAGTCTGTGCGTGTCGTTCGCACTCTCTCCCCCACTCGATGTGTTGCCGTCCTCGGCAAGCACGAAATCCGCCTCTGCGGTGACACACTTAAATTAACTTGAAAGCACGTGGGCCTCGCCCAACTTCGGAACCATGCCTCTCACGGGTCCGGAATCTCTCCCAAAGAGTCCTCTTGACTCAGCACAAAGGTCAAGGGTCGTCTCCCCTAATTGACCGCAGGATGAGGATTTTTCAAGTCCCCACCCGACAGCAGGATTGAGATTTTCTATCTCCCAACCCGACAGCACCATGCTGCTCATGGTGCGAAGGAGCCCGATGCTCCACTCACAATTCTCTTCACACGGTTGTCCCCCTCGGAAACTCTTAGATCAAAGAGCCCACATATGGTGTCAGAATCTCTTCGAGGAACGTTCTCATTTCAGCTCAACTGTGCTCCCGGTGAGCACTTTCGCAAGGCTTAGTGGCCTTTCGATCCACTCAAGCTTCGGACAAGTTGCCACAAATCACACATATTCGGATTTTCTGCCCTCTGGCTCTTGAAGCGTGTCAT
>JACGWO010000004.1:12891046-12994732 GCA_034509735.1 Sesamum alatum
AAACGTATGTAAAAGTAAAAACTGTTTCCAACAGTACATAAAAACATACTTCGATCATTGCCAGGTTAATATTTCCTTTTAACTCTATCATAACATCACTGCTATGCTAAACCTAACTAGTCCCTAGTCTGATGTAGCAATGGCCCTGCCATCGCTAAGCGTTAGGACCTGTCTAGGCTTTCTACTCATAAACCATCTGTAAAACCATTCGCAGAATTATGATTAACTGGTATCCAATACCAAAGAGTAGAACAATAATCATGTTGGTACTCAATCAAATGTACCTTCATTGGAGAGGAGCTTGGACACTTCCCTCTTCCAATGTCCCTTTTTGCGGCAGTTAATGCACACATCGTTTCGAATCTATGACTTTGACTGCCGAACCCTCTTCCTCTTTCCTTTACCTCCGCCAAGCGGTGTAACAAGATCACCCGAAGTGCTAGCAGCGGCTGATGTTGTCTTAGCTTTCTTCCTCTTCTAGCGTCCGGCACCCTTGCCTTTCACTTTTGAGGTCAAAAGACTCTCCCACTAGTACCGCCGGAGCAGATTTTCAATCATTTGCCTCGTACCGGACCAACATATTTATCAAGTCGATAATAAATTGGTCGAAGGAGGTAGAAAGAGACTGAAGGATCACGTCGATGTACGTCTCTTTTACAAGATTTTAGCTTGGAGGTCTTTTGAGCTTCTCCACAAGGGATAGGCATCATCACTCCATGCTCTCCGTACAGACGACCCTTTTGTCATCTTAGCTCCGAAGAATGCCCTTCGTTGCAGCGTAATCTAACTTGCTGGTCCGAGGACCCGCATAGATATCTTGCAAATTTGAAGCATAATCGAGCCAACATGTTATGGATGGAAAGCTTGGATTTAAATCAAACCATTTGACTTTTTAATCCATTTTTAATCGTGTCATATGAAAATAAATATCCATTCAACAACAAAAAAAATAACGAAAATCTTTTAATAAAAAAAAAAGGGCGTAATATTTACTTGGACCATCCAAGTGAGAGTTAAGTTTATTAGTGACCGAGACCTCATCATTTAAGAAAGTTTTGCATGCTCCAGTTCACATTGAATATAAAGGATGCATTCAAAACACATCATACATCAAATATTAAAACATACACCACATGCAAAATAAGCCTAGCACGCCCCTGTTGGATGATCACAAAGCCCAATCCTATGTGATCCACTGAGCCCGCAGTGGATCTGTGGTCAATCTAGGGTGGCCTACACTATTACAAAAATTATAACCCATTATCATTCTAATGGGCCTTGTAACGCCTCTTCATTCTTTTGGACTCTCCATCGTGGGCTCCGTCCAACGGGCCTCTTCTTGGGCCTCCATCACAATGGGAAATGCTTCCTTACAATGTTTATTACAAAAAATAAATCCTCACCAACCTAACTACACTCATTACAACTTTAAATAAGAAACCCCAATCGAAAGTTGGGGGGAGTACAAAAAGGAAGAAGCAAAGCCTTTATTATTTCAAGGCTAAAAACGAGAGAGAGAAAGAGAATAATAAAACAAAGAGGCACGCAGGCCTCACCCAACCCCCCAAAAAATTAAACCATACATAAGCGGCCATGGGCTTTGTGATCATCCCCATTGTTTATCCAATAAACAATTAATACACATTTATATCAAATATAAATATGCCCATTAAATAAATACATCCAATGGCATTTGTAAAAATGATATCCGATATCATAAACAACAACATAATTATATGCAGAAATATATATATATATTAATAATGCAATTAAAAATGGATATCAAGTATCATACATCCAATGTACAAAAAATATTTTTTTGTTTGGAAACCATTTCCAAATTAATCTAAGGCACAATTAAATTTTTAGAAAATCCAATTTAACTAAAATTAAAATTAGCCAAAATTAATCATTTTCAGAAAAATATGCAGAAATGTGGAAAAACCAATTTTCCATGTAAAAACGGCAAAAAACGGCCCAGCCATTCGAAAACCGGCAGGCCGGCAGCACTGCCGGCCGTAGCGCGCGCGCGCGCAGCCGCCCCTGCCTGTGTGCCGCGCGGCACGCCAGCGTGCGTGGCCGCTGGCGCGTGCGTGCCCGCGCGCAGCGCCAGCACGCGCGCGGCCGGCCACAGCGCAGCGCGCGCGCGACCCTGCCACGCCCCGCCTGTGCGCGCCTGGCTCCCTACCGCGCCGGCAGCAACTGTGCTGCTGGTTTTTTTTTTTTTCAACCCAATTTTTTTTTAAATATCTGCATTAAAACTGAAACTAAAACATGCATTTACAGAAAATCTAATTTTCAAAAAATGCATGGATATCCATAATTAAAAGCAAAATTAACATATATTCTTCTAAACACATAAATCATGCTTAAAACCGTAATAAAACATGCCTTTCCAAAAGCCAATTAAACATGTTGAACCTGCTCATCACATAATGACATCACATTCCTAAAGCCACAACACCGAACCGGGCTCTGATACCACTGAAAAAATCGGTACGGCGCCCGCCGGAACGCGGCGGAAGTGTAAAATAAAATAAATTTAAAATAATTCAAAGGGGTGTTTCCATTTGAATTCCCGGGCGTTCGGTGTATATTCAAAAAGCATAATAAACATACATAAAAAATATGCTTTGAACATGTGGCTAGAGGAGGAAACAAAAAGGTACAATAATTTAAATAGAAAACATACCTTTTTCGTTTCACATGTACAACGACAACAAGCTTTGATTCTCTTTTCGTTCCTTTTCCGTCCACCTTAGGGTTCAAATTAGAACCCCTCTAATTTGTCCACACCACAACAATGGAAGTAAATCTAGATCTACTGCTAGGTAGAAGCTAGATCAAGGAAGAAACGAAAAACGCATTACATTATTGATTAGTGTATACGTATTTCTCATGTTCTCATTTTGAATCCAATTCAAAGAGAAACTCAAAAGAAGGAGAAAAGGTCCCCGGAAATTTCGTGGCTTGTGTGCTAGCGAGTTGCAAGTTAGGAAGATGAAAAGTTGTATTTACATGTGTTGTGTAGTTGTTTTAGGTAGTTTCCAAAACCACCTACACACTAATGCCAACATGCAACAACTTATGCTCAACCCCAACCATGTTTAGCACAAATATGTGGAACCACCTAGCCATCATGGCTAGCCACATCGTTGCTTACATGGAGCCACATCATTGCTTACATGGAGGACTTTCAATTCCTCTTAAACTTGCATCAAACCTTTGAGCTTTGATTTCCAAAGTCATGGACCGGGGTTTTGACAGGTCTTGATTTAATCAAATTTAAATCAAGTGATCCATGGGTTTTAATTAATCCAATTAATTTTAAACCTTATTGAAATCCAAAAGTTTCATTTAATTCAATTAAATAAACATAAGCTCAAGCACTAATTAATTGATCCAATCAATTAATAAACGAAACCCCAATAAATTAATCCAATTAATTAAAGGTATTTGAGCCCAAAATTAATTAATCCAATTAATTAATTTCTTGGTCATCCATCCAATGGATTTTTCCAATAAATGATCCCATCATTTATATTCTCCTTGAATTAATTTAATTTCCAATTAAATTAATTTCACTTCTTCCAGAATTAATTCCAAAATTAATTCCACTACTTCCACAGTGATTTGTGTGTGACTCTTTAGTTCACCCTCAGCTAGACTTGGGCTTGTGTCCCAACACAATTGATTAATTAAATCTAATTTAATTAATTATTTTCTGATTAATCATTAATCGAAATGCCCAGTTACCATGGGTGGCCGTCTAAGCAATGGTCCATGGCACTAGAGACTAGGTGAATGTTGGCTGTGAAACATTTAGGCTCCGAATCCATACAGGTCCAGTCCTTTGTCAACCATCTCCCGGCCTTAGTCTAGGGCATGGAATTGGGGTGTCGGTTCCCATCCTGGACTAGGCTAAACTATGCTACAAACTCGAGACGCGTTTACTCTATTGATCGACCTAGGGAACCATTCCCTACTCGACCCAATCGCTACGGCCGTAGACTTAATGAGTCGAAACCATCTCAGAGCGCATAGGAAACATAGCTGTCAAATACTGACAGGGGACAGATTCTATCTTGGAATCCACCGTCCTCACTACATACTCCGACTGCCCTGGACAAGGCTTATAATGACCATATCAAAGACATGGTCACCTCTCGCCAAATCCCAAGATACAACCTTCATATGTAAGCGACTGCCATGATTCCTCAAGTCCGAGGACTAATCCCGTACTATCGAAACCAAGAATTCCAGTCATACGGACCAAGCCTCCCAAGGCTTCCATTATGATGATTCTTCCGCGAGTCAGTTCAGTCAGTCGACTACTTTGCCAACTACCCACTAAAATTGCATAGCACGAACCCACGTTTGGCACGATGAAACTCGGTACTCACCCATGAATGCAATACTTAGTGCGAAGTCTCTATAGGACACTCGAGGCCCAGTCTCGAGGTCCTCGACTTGGAACGTTTCAGACGCGACTCACTCAATGGGTTGGTTTCATAGCCGCCAACCTATGCGCAACTCAACTCAATGGGTTTTATCAATCGGTCTGTGGGCATTTGTTGTGACATTGAAACACCATTCAAATGTAAGTAGTAAGCACAACAAACACATTTTGCCAATGATGAATACTTACTTTATCCATCAGTATAATATTACTTTGATAAAGATCGACGAATAGTTCCCAGAACAATCAATCCAATTGACTTTCTGGTCACTTATTCTAACATGTCGGACATTGATTCGGGAAAATGGATTGAGGCCATGAAATCCGAAATGGACTCTATGAGTTCAAACAAGGTTTGGACCTTAGTAGATCCATCCAAGGGTGTCAAGCCCGTCGGGTGTAAATGGTGTAGGAATAGGTGACCAGAAAGCCAATAGGTTTGGCGATTTGTAACCTATTCGACAACTTGATGTGAATGTAATATTATTATGTGATGAATAAGATGAGTGTTCGTCACCAATGGTACCTTCTTTGTTGCGCTCATCTTACATTTGTTAAAATGGTGTTTAACTTGAAAGGAATTGTGGATCGTCCCGGGAAAAGCGCGAATGCGGAAGCGCAGTATAATTAAAAAATAAATGCGGAATTTAAACATGCTTTTGAATTAAAACACGTTTCAAAGGGTGTGCCTTTGAAAATTTCCCGGGTGTTCGGTGTATCTCATGAATAAATCACATAAAAGAATCATGGAGGCCATAGGGTAGAAAATTAAAAGGGACAAAAATAATAAACGAGACCTACCCGTTGTCGTTTTCGTCTTCAACGGCTACACGCGTTGTTCCCCGTTTTGCACCAAGATCTCGTTCTTGAGACCCTCCAAATCGTGACACACGATCCACCCACGTATCTTGTACGTCGTGCCTAGCAACGAACAAGTTAATATGTTGGAGTGGATGAATCAACAACACGTTATGAATTAACGGTATTGATTCATCAAGTTCTAATGTTCCAAGAACAAGAGAAACAAAGAAAAATAATTTCTTGGAGTGTGTGAGAGAGAGAGGGCGGACGAGATAGAGGGAGAGAGAGCCGAGTGTGTGTGTGTGTTGTGTGTTGTGTGTGTTGGAATTTCATCATCCTTCAACTTGTAGGATGCTAGGGTTTATATAGAAGAGGAGTTTAATCCTCTTTAAACTCCTACTTTTAAGAACTCTAATTTGACTAGGATTTTGACCTAGTCAAAGTCCTAGTCAAAGTAGTGTTTTGACCTAGTCAAAACAATCCTAGCCATCCATCTCTCCCATTGATCTCAACCGTTGATTTAATTTAATTTAATGGAATATTTAAAACCTATTTAAATATTTCCAAGAGGCTAAAATAAATATAAATATTATTTAAGCCCATTAAATAAATCCCTTTGATAAATCTAATTTATCAATTTAATTCCTTATATCTAATAGAAGGAATTATTTCCCCAAGAAAAATAAAGGACCCGATTAAATCCAATTTAATCATTCCTTCACTCCAATATTTAATTCTTAATTAAATATCTAAATGTGTGTCGATAGTGTGTGACTCTTTAGGTTCACCTTTCAGCTAGACTTGGTCGGATTCCTAGAATCCTTCCGTTACCATGGGTGGCCATCTAGCAACGGTCCATGGCACTAGAGACTAGGTGAAATATTCAGGGATGAACATTTAGGCTCTAACAGTACACTTCTCCTTCTGTCTTCGGTCTCATCACTTAGAGTCTAGGGCACGGAAAATGCAGGTACCTATTTTGGACCTAAGTGTCGGTCTGTCCTCACTAAACGCCGCAAGGGAATCCTTCCCTTCTGTTCAGTCACTGTGGCCACAGTTTTAGGGACAAGACCTAGAGTATACATGAGACTCAACTGCCAAAACCTATTGATAGGAGACAGATCCTTTCTTGGAAACTACTGTCACTTTGCACACCAGAACTGCACTAGACATGGCTTATGACTACCAAAGAGAATTCTGGCAATCTCTCACCATATCTAAGATACAGCCCTGATGTACAGGTAAACTCAGCAATTCCTCAAGTCAAAGGACTTGACCTGTACCGTTGGAACCGGGAATACACGTCATACCTTGCTGACCATACTCAAGGTCCTCCGTAAGACGGTTCCCGCGAGTCACCTCAGTCAGCTGCGTCCTCGCATGCTAACCCACTTACACTGCTTAGACGACCCTCGTCACCCGTCGATGAAACACGACAGCAGGTGCTTAGTGCAAGTCTCAAATGGAATCCCGGTACCCATTTTCGGGATTCCTTGACTTGGAGATTTCCGGACTGATTCGGGAAGACTGATTCCATGGACCTACCTCCAAGCGTAGTCCCAGTCCCCGAAATTGATTCTCAGTCCGTGGGCTTTGTTTGCGTAGTGAACAGATATAGAAAAGTGAACACAAACAAAGTAATGCCAAATGAAATTCACTTCTTTATTCATCAATGATTTATCAAACACCCATAATTGTCTAGACATAGGTTACATATACCGCCAAAATTGGCTTACATGGTCACCTATTCTAACAATCTCCCACTTGACCTTTAAAGCCAATCACCCATATGCCTAATCCCCATCTTCTCAAGATGTTGCGTATGAGCACTCTGCGACATAGGCTTTGTCAGCGGGTCTGCTGTGTTGTCTGCTGAGTTGACTCGGTCCATCCGAACGTCACCTCTTCCTACCATTTCTCTAAGAAGATGGTAGCGTCTAAGAGTGTGTTTGGAACGGTGATGAGATCTCGGTTCCTTTGCTTGCGCTATTGCACCGTTGTTATCACAGAAGATGACAACGGGCTCGGCGATGCTAGGCACCACACCCAACTCTTGGATGTAGTTTCTCATCCAAACCGCTTCCTTAGCAGCTTCTGAAGCTGCTATGTATTCAGCCTCAGTGGTGGAGTCAGCAGTGGTTGCTTGCTTGGAACTTTTCCAAGCCACTACTCCTCCGTTGAGTTTGAATACATATCCCGATTGAGACTTGGCATCATCGTCATCAGACTGGAAGCTAGCGTCGCTAAAGCCTTCCAGAATAAGTTCTCCATTGCCATAGACCAAGAACATTTCCTTAGTCCTCCTAAGGTACTTAAGGATGCCCTTAACGGCATTCCAATGTGCCTCTCCTGTACAGGACTGATATCTGCTTGTCACGCTCAAAGCGTATGCAATGTCAGGCCTGGTGCAATGGACCGCATATTGGATGCTACCTACGGCAGAAGCATAGGGGATGACTTTCATCTTTTCAAGTTCCTCATCAGTCTGCGGGGACTGCTTCTTGGATAACTTGATCCCATGCCTCATTGGAAGGAATCCTCGTTTGGAGTTGTCCATTCGATATCTCTTTAGGACTTTCTCCATATACGAGTTTTGGGTGAGCCCTAACATCCTTTTAGATCTGTCCCTGACAATCTGGATGCCTAGGATGTAGGAGGCTTCACCTAAGTCCTTCATGGAAAACTTGGTTGACAACCATGCTTTTGTGTTTCCTAACATTCTGACGTCATTACCAATGAGCAGAATGTCATCCACGTAAAGCACTAGGAACACTATGGAGCTCCCACTGACCTTCTTGTATACACAAGGGTCGGATTCGTTTTTGATGAAGTCATATCCCCGTATTACTTCATCAAATCGAATGTTCCAACTTCGGGATGCTTGTTTGAGGCCATAGATGGACTTCTGGAGACGACAGACTTCTGTTCTTCTCCAGTGACCGTGAAACCCTCCGGCTGATCCATATAGATCTCTTCTTCAACGAAACCGTTGAGGAAGGCCGTTTTCACGTCCATCTGCCATATTTCATAGTCATACCATGCTGCTATGGCAAGCAGGATCCGAATGGACTTAGCCATGGCTACTGGCGAGTAGGTATCCTCAAAATCGACCCCGGGTCGTTGAGTGTATCCCTTAGCTACAAGCCTAGCCTTAAAGGTTGTGACTTCTCCATCAATGCCGAGTTTGCGCTTGTAGACCCACTTACAGCCCACTGGCTTAACACTTTTCGGTGGATCTACGAGTCTCCAAACTTGGTTCTCGCTCATGGAGTCCATTTCGGTCTTCATGGCCTCAAGCCATTTCCCGGAGTCGATGTCAGACATCGCTTCCCCGTATGTCTTAGGATCGTTATCCAGAAGATCGGTCGCACCTAGAAACCCATATCTCACTGGAGGTCTGGATTCTCTAGTGGACCTACGGAGGACGGGAACGTCAGTGGTGACTGTGGGCGCTGACTGTATCGGAGCCGGCGGTTCAGGGACCGGGACTGGCCTTTCTTGAGGTTGTCCTTCATGCCTAGCATGTTGGACTTCTCTAGGTTGGTCAGTCCTCCGTTCATTAATCCTGAATCCTCTTGGTGAGGTTTCCGCGGCTATTTCTGATGGCTGAGTTCCATCACTTGATTCCTCAAGGATCAGCTCATCAGGTTGGATATCCTCTGGGAAGCCTTGCTCCAAGAATACTGCATTCCTTGAAACAAATACCTTTTGTTCCAAAGGGTCATAAAAGTAATAACCCGCAGTTTCTTTAGGGTATCCAACGAACCTGCATAGGCTAGACCTGGATTCTAGCTTATCTCCCACTAACCTCTTGACGTATGCGGGGCTACCCCACACTTTCAAGTAGTTGTAGGACGCAGGCTTGCCGTGCCATATCTCATATGGCGTTTGGGTCAATGCACTGGTAGGCGCCAAATTCAACAACTTGGCTGCCGTTTCTAATGCATAACCCCAAAACGATAAGGGCAATTTGGTAAAACTCATCATGGACCGAACCATGTCCAACAGGATTCGGTTCCTCCTTTCAGAGACGCCATTTAACTGTGGTGTTCCGGGAGGTGTCCATTCCGATATTATACCATTTTCTTTTAGATAATCTAGGAATTCAGCACTAAGGTATTCACCGCCTCGGTCTGACCGTAGGACTTTAATTTTGCAGTTGGTCTGGTTCTCCACTTCAAGCCTGAATTCTTTAAACCTCTCAAGAGCTTCAGACTTGTACCTCATCAGGTAAACATAACCGTACCGTGAATGATCATCGGTGAAGGTTATGAAGTAGGAGAACCCACCTCGGGCCTGCGTCCTTAGTGGTCCACATACGTCTGTATGGACCAAGTCCAACAGACCTGTGGCAAGCCTGCTTTGTCCTACAAAGGGCTTTTTGGTCATTTTCCCTCTTAGACAAGACTCACAAGTTGGTAGATCACTCAAGTCCCCAACCTCTAGGTTCTTTGAGTCTACCAACCTTTTCATCCTATCTTGGGATATGTGACCTAGCCTAGCGTGCCACAGACGTGTGTTCCAGTTATATCTAATTTTCGTTTGTGTTGAGTGTTGAGAACAAAAATTCGTTTGTTGCAAGATATAGAGCCCGTTATGCAATGAACCAAGTAGATGAGCAATTCCACACCTCATCAAATAAAAGCAATTTTTATTGATTCTGAACTCATAACCACTATTGTCCAACAATGGAATGGAAATGATGTTCTTAATCATACTAGGTACAAAATAAACCTGCTCTAATTCTATGCTAATGGTTTCACTAATTACTAAAGTGGCGGATCCTACTGCTTCTGCCGAGATGGCCTTGCCATTTCCGAGCTTCAGGATCATGTCCCCGCTACTTAGTTTTCTGCTTCTTTTCAGCACCTGCAAATCATTGCAAATGTGAGCTCCACAGCCGTATCCAATACCCAAGAGGCAGAATTAGTGACCATATTAACCTCAATCACATATATACCTTGGTTTGAGGAGAGTTTGGGGCACTCTCTCTTCCAATGCCCTTTCTCACGGCAGTTGATACATATGTCATATGCCTTTGACTGTTGCTTGGAGACAACCTTTCCCTTTCCTTTGCCTTTCCCCTCTTTGGCAATGGGAACACTCTGAGTGTTCGTAGCTGCTATGACGGCTTTTCCCTTCCCCTTCTTCTTTTTCCAACGTCCGGCACCCTTGCCTTTCGTCTTGGAAGTTGAAGCACCTCCAAACAATACCGAAGGCGTGGACTTCTTAGTCGTTGCCTCGTATTGCACCAACATATTGATCAACTCATGAATGCCCTTCTCAAGTGTATTCATGTTATAGTTGACGATAAATTGGTCGAAGGAGGGTGGGAGTGACTGAAGGATCACATCTATGTACGTTTCATTATCGAGACCTGCCTTTAGGTCTTCGAGCTTTTCCACTAGGGTAAGCATTTTAACCCCATGCTCTTGTACAGAGGATCCTTCTGTCATTTTAGTTCCAAAGAACGCCTTGGTCGCGACATACCTAGTATGCCGGTCCGGGACTGCATAGCAATCCTTAAGGCGAGCCATAATGGAAGGGACATCGTCTAGCCTTTCATATTGCTTCTGAATCTCATTGGTCATCGAAGCAAGTATGATGCTACGGACCTTCCGGTTATCCTTATGCCAAGTCTCGAACGTCTCACGTTCTTCTGGCGTGGATCCTTCCGGTAAGGTCCTAGGGAGAGCCTCGTCCATGACGTAGCCTTGGTTCTCGTAATCTAGGACTATCCTGAGATTGCGCAACCAGTCGTTGTAATTTGTTCCATTGAATTTGTTTGTCTCAAGAATGGTTGATAGTGGGTTCTTAGACATTTTAAAATCTACATTTAGAAAACAACGCGCGATCAGCAGAAAATAAAGACGGTGGTTTGATGAAATAATTAAATGCTTGGTCTTTAGTCATTTAATCCTCCCACTATTTATACGAAAACACGGTACTCTCAAACGTGATTTTCGGGAAATCCTTTCCTAGTGGGCTTGGGATCCACAGCGATTTTTCCCATACCCCGCTTTTACGATTCGCATGGAAAAGATCCTGTGGGAGGTATTCCATACCATTCTCGTTCCACGAGATTCCCAAGATTATTGCCTCACCCTTTTGCATGATCCCGAGGACTCCAAGCGAATCATGCTAATTGGGCGTTAGACCCGACCCAATCGACCGAGCCATGGACCCACTAGTACCCCCACGACTCGTGAGACAGGTAACAGCAGCCCATTTTTCGTTCATGACACAATGCAGCTTCTTTTAAGCACAATAACGTGCCACGACTCGTGAGACCACGCTATTGACCTAAAAACAGCTTCCTCACTGTGCCATGGATTGGAAGGCATGGACAAACTCCTAGAGTTCATGTCCACTTTATCTAGGGTCTAATATTTCAACATTGGTCCAACCAATGTGAGAGTAGTGAATGACCGAGATCTCATAATATATCCATACATTCATCCATAATGCATAAATAAAATCCATCCATAGCAGTTATATGATAAAATAAAAGCCATTCATCCATCATAATAACCACATGCAAAATTAAAGCCTAGCACGCCCCTGTTGGATGATCACGAGCCCAAATCCTATGCGACCCACTGAGCCCGCAGTGGATCTATGGTCAATCTAGGGTTGGTCCTATACTATTACAATAATAGTAACCCAATCATCATGCTGATGGGCCTTGGTCTCTTTTTCTCTTTCTTCACTTCATGGAAAACGCCAAGGGACCTCCGGTCTGGGCTCTCCATGTGGTCCTTCCTTCTTCTCCACCAATTACAAAAAATGGAAACCTCACTCCTAGTCTACTCTCATTACATATTAAAAAGTAGAAACCCCAGCGAAAACCCGGGGGGAGTACATAAGGAGGGAGGTAGAAAGCCTTATTATTCCAAGGCACTAGAAAGAGAGAAGGAGAAAGCAGTTAAAGAGGCACACAGGCCCAACAGAAAATTAAACCATACATCCGGTCTAGGGCTCGTGATCATCCATTTCCATCCAACACACATAATCACATGATCCAATCACATAATTACAATATACCAATAATTCATGATTTCCAATCATAATAATCCAAAACAGAAATAAATGATCATGTGCGCAACGTGTGAAAAATAAAACACAAATATTGGTAATAATATTTTTCTCGTTTTTAGGAAAACCTTTCCTCATTATTTTAAGTAAAATAACCCCGGGATTCCAAATCCAATTTATTTTACTCCTAAAATAATGTCTTTAGGAATTTAGGCAAAATTGAACCCAAAAAAAAAACGAATTTTCAGAATTAATTCAAAATTAAAACTGAAAAGTAAATAATAAATAAAAAATAATAATGCTAGGGTTTCAAAAAACCCTAGCTGCAGCAGCCGCCGGCCGCCGCCACCGGCAGCAGTCGGTAGGCCGTGCGCGCAGGGCAGCAGGCCCAGCCTGCCGCCCCTGCGCGCGCGCAGGCCAGCCTGCGCGCCCTGGTGTTGTCCGCGCGCGCAGGCTCTCTGCCTCGCGCGCGCCGGCCTGCTGGTCGCCAGCCGCGTGCCTGTGCTGCGCAGTGCGCGCGCGCGCAGACGCCTCCGTCTGCGTGCGCGCGTGCCTGGCAGCGCGCCTGGTGCCGTCCGCGCGCGGGCTCTCCGCCCGACAGCCTTGCGCGCGCGCAGACACCCTCGTCTGCCCGCGCGCGCGGCTGGAGGCGCCCCCTTGTGCGCGCGCCCCGTGCGCAGCCATCCTGGCTGCGCGCTGCCCCTGCGCGGCCGGCTGGGCGGGCGCGCGCAGGCTACCCTTGCCTGCGCGCGTCTGCCCATCCGGCAGCGCTCGGCTGCGCGCGGCCAGCCTTCCCGGCTGGCCGGCTGTGGCGTTTCTCGTTTTTAGTTCAAATTTTCCCCGTTTCCCAAGAAAAACAGAAAAATACCAATATTCAGAATTTCACACGAATTAAAAGCAATAAAACAACATGCTTTAATAATCAAGAAAATCAAGATTCAATTAAAACATGCTCAAAACACGTTTCATGCTTAAAACGCACATAAACCCTAGGCCTATACACCGAACCGGGCTCTGATACCATTGAAAGGAATTGTGGATCGTCCCGGGAAAAGCGCGAATGCGGAAGCGCGGTATAATTAAAAAATAAATGCGGAATGTAAACATGCTTTTTGAATTAAAACACGTTTCAAAGGGTGTGCCTTTGAAATTTCCCGGGTGTTTGGTGTATCTCATGAATAAATCACATAAAAGAATCATGGAGGCCATAGGGTAGAAAATTAAAAGGGACGAAAATAATAAACGAGACCTACCCGTTGTCGTTTTCGTCTTCAACGGCTACACGCGTTGTTCCCCGTTTTGCACCAAGATCTCGTCCTTGAGACCCTCCAAATCGTGACACACGATCCACCCACGTATCTTGTACGTCGTGCTAGCAACAAACAAGTTAATATGTTGGAGTGGATGAATCAACAACACGTTATGAATTAACGGTATTGATTCATCAAGTTCTAATGTTCCAAGAACAAGAGAACAAAGAAAATAATTTCTTGGAGTGTGTGAGAGAGAGAGGGCGGACGAGATAGAGGGAGAGAGAGCCGAGTGTGTGTGTGTGTTGTGTGTTGTGTGTGTTGGAATTTCATCATCCTTCAACTTGTAGGATGCTAGGGGTTTATATAGAAGAGGAGTTTAATCCTCTTTAAACTCCTACTTTTAAGAACTCTAATTTGACTAGGATTTTGACCTAGTCAAAGTCCTAGTCAAAGTAGTGTTTTGACCTAGTCAAAACAATCCTAGCCATCCATCTCTCCCATTGATCTCAACCGTTGATTTAATTTAATTTAATGGAATATTTAAAACCTATTTAAATATTTCCAAGAGGCTAAAATAAATATAAATATTATTTAAGCCCATTAAATAAATCCCTTTGATAAATCTAATTTATCAATTTAATTCCTTATATCTAATAGAAGGAATTATTTCCCCAAGAAAAATAAAGGACCCGATTAAATCCAATTTAATCATTCCTTCACTCCAATATTTAATTCTTAATTAAATATCTAAATGTGTGTGGATAGTGTGTGACTCTTTAGGTTCACCTTTCAGCTAGACTTGGTCGGATTCCTAGAATCCTTCCGTTACCATGGGTGGCCATCTAGCAACGGTCCATGGCACTAGAGACTAGGTGAAATATTCAGGGATGAACATTTAGGCTCTAACAGTACACTTCTCCTTCTGTCTTCGGTCTCATCACTTAGAGTCTAGGGCACGGAAAATGCAGGTACCCATTTTGGACCCAAGTGTCGGTCTGTCCTCACTAAACGCCGCAAGGGAATCCTTCCCTTCTGTTCAGTCACTGTGGCCACAGTTTTAGGGACAAGACCTAGAGTATACATGAGACTCAACTGCCAAAACCTATTGATAGGAGACAGATCCTTTCTTGGAAAGCTACTGTCACTTTGCACACCAGAACTGCACTAGACATGGCTTATGACTACCAAAGAGAATTCTGGCAATCTCTCACCATATCTAAGATACAGCCCTGATGTACAGGTAAACTCAGCAATTCCTCAAGCCAAAGGACTTAACCTGTACCGTTGGAACCGGGAATACACGTCATACCTTGCTGACCATACTCAAGGTCCTCCGTAAGACGGTTCCCGCGAGTCACCTCAGTCAGCTGCGTCCTCGCATGCTAACCCACTAACACTGCTTAGACGACCCTCGTCACCCGTCGATGAAACACGACAGCAGGTGCTTAGTGCAAGTCTCAAATGGAATCCCGGTACCCATTTTCGGGATTCCTTGACTTGGAGATTTCCGAACTGATTCGGGAAGACTGATTCCATGGACCTACCTCCAAGCGTAGTCCCAGTCCCCGAAATTGATTCTCAGTCCGTGGGCTTTGTTTGCGTAGTGAACAGATATAGAAAAGTGAACACAAACAAAGTAATGCCAAATGAAATTCACTTCTTTATTCATCAATGATTTATCAAACACCCATAATTGTCTAGACATAGGTTACATATACCCGCCAAAATTGGCTTACATGGTCACCTATTCTAACATAACTTATATCGCAACAAAGCCCACAGACCATGGATAACAACTCGTGCAGTTGGGCCACGCATTAGATGGTGGTCATGAAACCAACTGATTAAGAGTTGGGTCTGAAACGTTCCAAGTCGAGGACCTCGAGACAGGGCATCGAGAGTCCTATTGAGACTTGCGTCAAGAGTCGTGTTCATTGGATGAGTGCCGTGTTTCATCGGCGACAGGCGTGGGACGCCTACACGATCTTGATGGGTTGGTCGACTGGGGTCGAGCCGACTGGACTGACTCGCGGGGATCATCATATGGAAGCCTTGGAGGCTTGGTCGGTATGATTGGTTTTCCCCGGTTCCGATAGTACGGGAGTAATCCTCAGACTTGAGGGATCATGGCAGTCGCGTGCACAGGACGGCTGTATCTTGGATCTGGCGAGAGGTAATCATTCTGTAAGATGATTATCATAAGCCTTGTCCAGTGCAGTCAGAATGTGTAGTGAGGATGGTGGATTCCAAGAAGAGGATCCGTCCCCTGTCAGTATGTGACAGAGGTATCTCCTATGCACTCGGAGACACGTTCATGCTGTTTGAAGCTGTGGCCACAGTGGTTGGTCGAACAGGGAATGGTTTCCTGTGTCGACGCAATGAAGTATACGTGGTCTCGAGTATTAAGCATAGATGCCTAGTCAAGGATGGGAACCGACGCCCAATTCCATACCCTAGACTAAGGTCGGGAGACGGTAGACGGAAGGATCGTACCCGTACGGAATCGGCGCCTAAATGTTCACGCCAATTGACCTAGTCTCTAGTGCCATGGACCGTTGCTAGACGGCCACCCATGGTAACGGGCCCTTGTGGGACACGGGCCCAAGTCTAGCTGAGGGTGAACCTAAAAGGTCACACACAAATCACCGAGGAGGTTGAGAGATCGACTTGGAGTCAATCTCGAAGGATAAAATAAGTAATTGGATTACTTAAGGGAAAGTCCATTGGATGGACGGGCCGATATTGTATCGGGCTTTCATTTAATCGGTAAATTGGATTTTCGATTAAATATGGAAAGTTGAGATGTTGAGACGTTGGATCTTTTAATTGGATTAAAAGATCAACGGGAATAATTTAAGTGGACATTAAATTGTATTTAATATTGGGTTCGTCGTAATTGGATTACTATAAAACCCGGTCCGTTAAATTATACCCGAGAGGAGAAATAATTCCTAATTTGGAATAGGAAGAAGTTGGACTTCTTCCCTTAATTAAACATAGCCGACATGCTCCCTTGGAGGAAGCAAAATCAGCCATGTTGCATGCTAGGTGGTATGTTGACTTGTCTCTTTTGGAAAGAGACAAATCAACTCCAATCAAGCTCTTCCCTTTTGGTATGATTTGATCATACCATAAATTTTGGTAGGCTTGATTGAAGAATTGATGGTGATTGATTGGAATGAATCTAGACATCCTTGGATGAACCTAGACACATTCCAATAATCACATTAATTATGTATATATATTAGAATATACAACACCTAGCATAAGTGATTCATTATTCATCTTTTTCTAGGAAAAAGAGAAGACAAAAATCCTCTCCTCTCTCTCAAAATTTCGTGCTCCCTCCCTCTCTTACACTTGTGTTCTTCACTTGATTTTGAATCAAGAAGAAGAACAAAGTAAGTTTAAGAGAACACCAATTCATAGTGTTCTTCTCTTAAACCGATTCCTTCCTAAACCCGTTCTTTTCTAGCAAGAAGAACGTGTGTTTCTTCCGGTGTGGTGTGGATCACCTTTGGAGAATCCATACGTTTGGATTTCGTGAGCATTCCGGAGAAGGAACAATGCTAGTAGCCGGGAGCATACGCTAAACAATCAAAGGTAACGGTTTATTACGCTTTGATTGATTTGATTTACATATCTATGTCCTATGTGCATAAATATATGTTTTAATATTTACACATCCTACATCGAACGCCCAGTTGAGCACCCAAGGGTACACCCCTTGGGATTCGCGTATTTTGAATTTGATTTAAATTTACGCACTTATCTCGCCTTTCTCGCTTCCGCTCGCGCTCCCGGGCGGATCCGCTTGTCCTTCAAATGGGTCTACAAACGTAAGCTTGGAGCTGACGGGGAGGTGACTACCTTCAAGGCCAGGCTTGTGGCAAAAGGTTATACTCAGCGGCCTGGGGTCGATTTTGAGGAAACCTATTCGCCCGTAGCCATGGCTAAGTCCATTCGGATTATGCTTGCCATAGCTGCATGGTATGACTATGAAATATGGCAGATGGACGTGAAAACGGCCTTCCTTAATGGATTTGTTGAGGAAGAGATCTATATGGATCAGCAGGAGGGTTTCACATCTGTTGGGGAAGAGCAGAAGGTCTGCCATCTCCAAAGGTCCATCTATGGTCTCAAACAAGCTTCCCGAAGTTGGAATATCCGTTTTGATGAAGTCATACGGGGTTATGATTTCATTAAGAACGAGTTTGACCCTTGTGTATACAAGAAGGTCAGTGGGAGCTCAGTTGCGTTCCTAGTGCTTTATGTGGACGACATCTTACTCATTGGGAATGATGTAAAGATGTTAGGTGACACTAAAGCATGGTAGTCCACACAATTCTCCATGAAGGATTTGGGTGATGCTTCCTACATCCTAGGTATCAAGATTATCCGGGATAGATCTAAAAGGATGTTAGGAATGACCCAAACCTCGTATGTTGAGAAAGTCTTGAAGAGATTCAAGATGGAAAACTCCAAACGAGGATTCCTTCCTATGAGGCATGGGGTTAAACTGTCCAAGAAGAAGTCTCCTAAGACTGATGAGGAAGTTATAAGGATGTTGGACATCCCCTATGCTTCAGCCGTAGGCAGCATACAGTATGCTGTACAGTGCACAAGGCCCGATATTGCTTTCACTTTGAGCCTTACGAGCAGATATCAGGCTTGTGCCGGTGAGGCTCACTGGACTGCAATCAAGACCATTCTTAAGTACCTGAGAAGGACTAAAGATATGTTCTTGGTTTACGGTGGTGGAGAGTTGATTCTGGAAGGCTACAGCGATGCTAGCTTCCAGTCTAATGAGGATGATGCCAAGTCTCAATCTGGGTTTGTATTCAAGCTGAATGGTGGTGTGGTGGCTTGGAAAAGTTCCAAGCAGGATACTACAGCTGATTCCACCACGGAAGCTGAGTACATAGCGGCTTCGGAAGCAGCTAAGGAGGCGGTTTGGATGAAAACCTACATCCAAGAGTTGGGTGTAGTGCCTAACATTGCCAAGCCAATAGTTATCTTCTGTGATAACAACAGGGCTATAGCGCAAGCGAAGGAACTGAGATCTCATCACCGATCCAAACACATTCTTAGACGCTACCATCTGCTTAGAGAGATGGTGGGAAGAGGTGACGTTTGGATGGACCGAGTCACATCGGCAGAAAATACGGCAGATCCGCTGACCAAGCCAGTGTCGCAGGTTGCTCATACTCAGCATCTTGGGAAGATGGGTTTGAGGGTCATGAGTGATGGGCTTTAGGGTCAAGTGGGAGATTGTTAGAATAGGGTGACCGGAAAGCCAATTAGATTGGTCTTGATGTAATCTATTTCTGACAATGTCATTGTAATTGTAATATTCTTATATGAATAAAGTGAGTATTCATGTTTGGCAGTTCCATTTGTTGTGCTCGCTATTTATGTTTATTCCACTTAACATCACAACAAAGCCTACAGGCCAAACGAACAACCCATGTAGTTGGGCTGCGCATTGGATGGCAGCTATGAAACTAACTTCTAAGGATTAGGTCTGAAACGTTCCAAGTCGAGGACCTTAAGACAGGGCATCAAGAGTCCTATACAGACTTGCACTAATGATTGCATTCATTAGATGAGTGTCGTGTTTCATCGGCGACAGACGTTGGACGTCTATGCAATATTAGTGGGTTAGTTGACAAGGATGTCAACTGACTGAACCGACTCGCGGGAATCGTCATATGGAAGCCTTGGAGGCTTGGTCGGTATGACTGACATTCCTGGCTCCGATAGTACGAGATTAGTCCTCGGACTTGAGGAATCATGGCAGTCACATGCATATGATGGTTGTATCTAGCATCTGGCAAGAGATGTCAGTATCTGGGATACGTTCATCATAAGCCTTATACAGTGCAGTCGGAATATGTATTGAAGACGGTGGATTCCAAGATAGGATCCGTCACCTGTCAGTATATGACAGTCGAGTCTCCTATGCGCTCTGAGACAGTTTAAACTCTTATAAGTCTGTGGCCACAGCGATTGGTCGAGTAGGGAATGGTTTCCTACGTCGATCGATAGAGTAAACGTGCCTCGAGTTACTGAGCATAGTTGTCTAGTCCAAGATGGGAACCGACGCCCAATTCCATACCCTAGACTTAGACCGGGAGACGGATGATGGAAGGACCGTACTCGTATGGGACTCGGGAGCCTAAATGTTCACGCCAACATTCACCTAGTCTCTAGTGCCATGGACCGTTGCTAGACGGCCACCCATGGTGACGGGCGTTTTTCTGATTAATGGTTAATCGGAAAAAAAATTAATTAAATTGGATTTAATTGATCAATTGTGTTGGACACAAGCCCAAGTCTAGCTGAGGGTGAACCTAATGAGTCACACACAAATCACTTTGAATTTGGCGGAGTTAATTTGGAATTAATTTTAGAAGAAGCGAATAAATTTAATCGGATTAAATTTATTCAAGAGAGAAAATAAATGATTGGATCATTTATTGAGAAATCCATTTGATGGATGGTCCAAGAATTAATTAATTGGATTAGTTAATTTTTGGACTAAGGACCTTTAAATTAATTGGATTAATTTATTGGGTTTTGGCTAGAATAGTTGATTGGATCAATTATTCTTAATTTGGACTTATGTTTATTTAATTGGATTAAATAAATAATTGGGATTCAATTGGATTGAAATTAATTAGATTAATTAATGCCCAATGGATACATGTTTGGACTTTATTTAATTTGATTAAATACGAGTCCAAAAACCATGAAGGTCCAAGTCCATTTTTTCATGCAAGTTGAAGCTAGTTAAGGAGGAGTTTCAACTCTTCCACATATGTACATGATGAGCACGAAAATTTGCTGATTTGTGGGTGGTTTTCTCTTGCTATCATGTGTAGTAGATGTGCTAGAAGTGTGTGTATGTGGAAGTTGCCTTGGAGGTTACTTATGTAGGTCGTTTTTGAACACTACATTCTACATACACAAAACTACTTTGCTAGACACAATTCACTTAACTTGCTTCACTTTTTGCTGGAGTTTTTTAGCCAAATACTCTCTGAAAATTCTCTCTTTTAGTGTTCATACTTCTTAGAGAAGATTGAACAAAAACATTCCAAGGTACACTAATCGATAGTGCTTTCTTTGGAATTGTTTCTTCTTCTTTGTTTCTAATTTCTATCTAGCAATAGAGTAGAAATAAATCCATATTGTGGTGTGGAACGCATTAGAGGAGTTCTACGTTGAGCTCTCAAGTGGACGAACGAAGAAAGAAAAGAAAGGAACAACGCACGAACCCGTTCTACATAAACGAACAAAGGTTGGTTTCCTTTTTACATTTTTGTATAACTTTCTTCTTCTCCTTTTAAGCCATATGTCCAGCATGTTTTATTTTGTTGTTTATGCTTTGAAAAACACCGAACGCCCGTGAACTTCAAAGGGAACACCCCTTTGAGTCCGGTTTAAATTATGTCTTAAATTTACGTTTTTACGCTTCCGTTGCGTTCCCGGGCCGTACCCGATTCTTTCAGTGGTATCAGAGCCCGGTTAGGTGTTGTGGCTTTAAGATTTACATGTTATAATGTGTTAAGCATGTTGAACGTGTTTAAAAATGCTTTTGGAAAGCATGTTTTACGCTTTTTCTAGCATGATTATATGTATGAAAATATGTGTTAATTTTGCTTTTGAAATTATGGATATCTATGCATTTTATGAGAATTTGATTTTCTGTAAATGCATGTTTATATTTCAGTTTTACAGCAGATATAAAAAAAAAAAATTGGAAAACGTTCAGCAGCCATCTGCTTGCTGCTGCCTGCCGGCTGGTCACAGAGCCAGCCTGCGCGCGCGCCCGCTGGCCGTGCGTGCTGGCGGGTAGCGCAGGCAGGCAACTTCCGCCCGTGCGCGCGCGGGCATGCGCTGCGCGCGCTGGCCGCGCACGCACGTGCGGCTAGCCATCGGCCGGTCTGGGACGTTTGGGCCGTTTTGCATTATTTTTCGTGAAAATTTCAATTTTGGCGGGAATATGTAACCTATGTCTAGATAATTTCAGGTGTTTGATAAATCATTTATGAATAAAGAAGTGAAAATTCATATGGCAACACTTTCTTTACGTTCACTTATATCTGCTATTACATATCTGTTCACTACGCAAACAAAGCCCACGGACTGAGAATCGATTTCGGGGACTGGGACTACGCTTGGAGGTAGGTCCATGAAATCAGTCTTACCGAATCAGTCCGGAAATCTCCAAGTCAAGGAATCTCAAAGATGGGTACCGAGATTCCCCTTGAAACTTGCACTAAGCATCTGCTCTCGTATTTCATCGACGGGTGACGAAGGTCGTCTAAGCAGTGTTAGTGGGTTAGCATGCGAGGAAGCAGCTGACTGAGGTGACTCGTGGGAACCGTCTTACGGAGGACCTTGAGTATGGTCAGCAAGGTGTGACGTGTATTCCCGGTTCCAACGGTACACGTCAAGTCCTTTGACTTGAGGAACTGCTGAGTTTACCTCTACATCGGGTCTGTATCTTAGATATGGTGAGAGATTGCCAAAATACGCTTGATTAGTCATAAGCCATGTCTAGTGCAGCTCTGGTGTACAGAGTGACAGTAGTTTCCAAGAAAGGATCTGTCTCCTGTCAAAAGGCATTGACAGTTGAGTCTCATGTATGCTCTGTGTCTTGTCCCTAAAATCTGTGGCCACAGTAACTGAACAGAAGGGAAGGTTTTCCTTCCGGCGTTAAGTAAGGACAGACCGACACTTAGGTCCAAAATGGGTACCTGCATTTTCCGTGCCCTAGACCCTAAGTGATGAGACCGAAGACAGAAGGACAAGTGTACTGTTAGAGCCTAAATGTTCATCCCCGAATACTTCACCTAGTCTCTAGTGCCATGGACCGTTGCTAGATGGCCACCCATTGTAACGGACGGATTCTAGGAATCCGACCAAGTCTAGCTGAAAGGTAAACCTAAAGAGTCACACACTATCCACACACAGTATTTAATTTGGAATTAAATGTTGGAGTAAAGGAATGATCAAATTGGATTTAATCGGGTCCTAATTTTCTTGGAGAATTAATTCTTTCTATTTGATCAAATCCAGGCAGGCAGCGCAGCCGAGGCCTCAGACAGGCCGCTGGCTTGCAGACTGCCCGCGCGCGCGGCCAGGATGGCCGCGCAAGCAGGCGCGCACGCAGGGCGGCGCCTCCAGCCGCGCGCGCACGGTTGCGGGGCAAGGAGTCCGCGCACGAACGAGCACCAGGTGGCGCCGCACTGCGCAGGAGTAGGTGCGCGGCTGGCAACCAGTAGGCCAGCGCGCGCGAGGTAGGGGAGCCTGCTCGCGCGACGGCCTGTCGGAACACCAGGCCGCGCAGCACGCTGTCGGTCAGGCGCGCACGCACGCAGGCAAGGGCCTGCGCGCGCGCAGGTGGCGGCAGGCTGAGCCTGCTGCCCTGTGCGCACACCGGCAGGCCGCTGCCAGCGTTGGCGGCCAGTGCTGCTGCTAGGGTTTTAAACCCTAGTATTGTTTTCTTTTTATTTTTTAATTTATTTTCAGTTTTAATTTTGAATTAATTATGAAAAATTCGTTTTTGGGTTCAATTTTGCCTAATTTTCTAAAGATATTATTTTAGGAGTAAAATATATTCAATTTGGAATCCCGGGGTTATTTTACTTAAAATAATGAGGAAAGATTTTCCTAAAACGAGAAAATACTGTTACCAATATTTCTGTTTTATTTTTCACACGTTACGCACATGTTCATTTATTTCTTATCTTGAATGATTATGATTGGAAATCATGAATTGTTGGTATATTGTAATTATGTGATTAGATCATGTGATTATGTGTGTTGGATGGAAATGGATGATCACGAGCCCTAGACCGAATGTATGGTTTAATTTTCTGGTGGGCCTGTGTGCCTTTTTTACTGATTTCTCCTTCTCTCTTTCTAGTTGCCTTGGAATAATAAGACATTCTACCTCCCTCCTTGTGTATTCCCCCCGGGTTTTTGCTGGGGTTTCTATTTTTAATATGTAATGAGAGTAGATTAGGAGTGAGGTTTCTATGTTTTTATAATTGGTGGAGAAGAAGGAAGGACCTCATGGAGAGCCCAGACGGGAGGTTCCTTGGAGTTTTCCATGAAGTGAAAAAAGAGAAAAAGAGACCAAGGCCCATCAGCATGATGATTGGGTTACTATTAATGTAATAGTATAGGACCAACCCTAAATTGACCATAGATCCACTACGGGCTCAGTGAGTCGCATAGGATTCGGGCTCGTGATCATCCAACAGGGGCGTGCTAGGCTTTAATTTTGCATGTGGTTATTATGATGGATGAATGGGTTTTTTATTTATCATATAACTGCTATGGATGGTTTAATCTACACATGATGGATGAATGTGTGAATGTTTATTTACTATGAGATCTCGGTCATTTACTACTCTCACATTGGTTGGACCAATGTTGAAATATTAGACCCTAGACAAAATGGACATAAACTCTAGGAGTTTGTCCATGCCTTCCAATCCATGGCATAATGAGGAAGCTGTTTTAGGTCAATAGCGTGGTCTCACGAGTCGTGGCTCGTTATTGTACTTAAAAGAAGCTGCACTATGTCATGAACGAAAAATGGGCTGCTGTTACCTGTCTCACAAGTCGCGGGGGTACCAGTGGGTCGGTCGATTGGGTTGGGTCTAACGCCCAATTAGCATGATTCGCTTGGAGTCCTCGGGATCATGTGAAAGGGTGAGGCAGCAATCTTGGGAATCTCGTGGAACGAGAATGGTATGGAATACCTCCCACAGGATCTTTTCCATGCGAATCGTAAAAGCAGGGTATGAGAAAAATCGCTGTGGATCCCAAGCCCACTAGGAAAGAATTTCCCGAAAATCACGTTTGAGAGTACTGTTTTTTCGTATAAATAGTGGGAGGATTAAATGACTAAAGACCAAGCATTTAATTATTTTTCTTCAAAACACCGTCTTTTATTTTCTGTTGATCGCAACTGTTTTTTAAAATGTCTAAGAACCCACTTTCCACCATTCTTGAGATAAACAAATTCAATGGAACAAATTACAACGACTGGTTGCGCAATCTTAGGATAGTCCTAGATTACGAGAACCAAGGCTACGTCATGGGCGAGCCTTTCCCTAGGACCTTGCCAGAAGGATCCACGCCCGAAGAACGTGAGATGTTCGAGACTTGGCATAAGGATAACCGGAAGGTCCGTAGAATCATACTTGCTTCGATGACCAATGAGATTCAGAAGCAATATGAAAGGTTAGACGACGTCCCTTCCATAATGGCTCGCCTTAAGGATTGCTATGCAGTCCCGGACCGGCATACTAGGTATGTCGCGACCAAGGCGTTCTTTGGAACTAAAACGACAGAAGGATCCTCTGTACAAGAGCACGGGGTCAAAATGCTTACCCTGGTGGAAAAGCTCGAGGACCTAAAGGCAGGCCTCGATAATGAAACGTACATAGATGTGATCCTTCAGTCACTCCCACCCTCCTTTGACCAATTTATCGTCAACTACAACATGAACGCACTTGAGAAGGGCATTCATGAGTTGATTAATATGTTGGTGCAATACGAGGCAACGACTAAGAAGTCCGCGCCTTCGGTATTGTTTGGAGGTGCTTCAACTTCCAAGACGAAAGGCAAAGGTGCCGGACGTTGGAAAAAGAAGAAAGGGAAGGGAAAGGCCGTCAAAGCAGCTACGAACACTAAGAGTGTTCCCATTGCCAAAGAGGGGAAAGGCAAAGGAAAGGGAAAGGTTGTCTCCAACCAACAGTCGAAGGCATATGACATATATATCAACTGCCGTGAGAAAGGGCATTGGAAGAGAGAGTGCCCCAAACTCTTCTCGAACCAAGGTATTTTCATGATTGAGGTTAACATGGTCACTAATTCTTCCTCTTGGGTATTAGATACCGACTGTGGAGCTCACATTTGCAATGACATGCAGCTGTTGAAAAGAAGCAGAAAACTGGGTAGCGGGGACTTGATCATGAAGTTTGGGAATGGCAAGGCCATCTCGGCAGAAGCAGTAGGATCCGCTACTCTAGTGATTAGTGATAGTATTAGCATAGAATTAGAGCAAGTTTATTTTGTACCTAGTATGATTAAAAACATCATTTCCATTCCATTGTTGGACAATAGTGGTTATGAGTTTAGAATCAATAAAAATTGCTTTTATTTGATGAGGTGTGGAATTGCTCATCTGCTTGGTACATTAAATAACGGGCTCTATATCTTGCAACAAACGAACTTCGTTCTTAACGCTCAACACAAACGTAAATTAGATAATAACGGGAACGCACGACTGTGGCACGCTAGGCTAGGTCACATATCCCAAGATAGGATGAAAAGGTTGGTAGACTCAAAGAACCTAGAGGTAGGGGACTTGAGTGAGCTACCAACTTGTGAATCCTGTCTAAGAGGGAAAATGACCAAGAAGCCCTTTGTAGGACAAAGCAGGCTTGCCACAGGTCTGTTGGACTTGGTCCATACAGACGTATGTGGACCACTAAGGATGCAGGCCCGAGGTGGGTTCTCCTACTTCATAACCTTTACCGATGATCATTCACGGTATGGTTATGTTTACCTAATGACGTACAAGTCTGAAGCTCTTGAGAGGTTTTAAAGAATTCAGACTTGAAGTGGAGAACCAGACCAACTACAAAATTAAAGTCCTACGGTCAGACCGAGGCGGTGAATACCTTAGTACCGAGTTCCTAGATTATCTAAAAGAACATGGTATAATATTAGAATGGACACCTCCCGGAACACCACAATTAAATGGTGTCCCTGAAAGGAGGAATCAAACTCTGTTGGACATGGTTCGGTCCATGATGAGTTTTACCAAATTGCCCTTATCCTTTTGGGGCTAGGCACTAGAAACAATAGCCAAATTGTTGAATTTGGCGCCTACCAGTGCATTGACCCAAACGCCATATGAGATATGGCACGGCAAGCCTGCGTCCTACAACTACTTGAAAGTATGGGGTAGCCCCGCATACGTCAAGAGGTTAGTGGGAGATAAGCTAGAATCCAGGTCTAGCTTATGCAGGTTCGTTGGATACCCTAAAGAAACTGCGGGTTATTACTTTTATGACCCCTTGGAACAAAAGGTATTTGTTTCAAGGAATGCAGTATTCTTGAAGCAAGGCTTCCCGTCGGATATCCAACCAGATGAGCTGATCCTTGAGGAATCAAGTGATGGAATCCAGCCATCAGAGGTAGCCACGGAACCATCACTTAGAAGATTCAAGATAGACAGCCGAAGGGCTGACCAACCTCGAGGAGTCCAACATGCTAGGCATGAAAGACAACCTCAGGAACGGCCAGCCCCGGTCCCTGAACCGCTGGCTCCGATACATTCAGCGCCCACAGTCACCACTGACGTTCCCGTTCTCTGTAGGTCCACTAGAGAGTCCAGACCTCCAGTGAGATATGGCTTTCTAGGAGCGACCGATCTTTTGGATAAAGATCCTAAGACATACGGAGAAGCGATGTCTGACATTGACTCCGGAAAATGGCTTGAGGCCATGAAAACCGAAATGGACTCTATGAGCGAGAACTAAGTCTGGAGACTTGTAGATCCACCGAAAGGTGTTAAGCCAGTGGGCTGTAAGTGGGTCTACAAGCGCAAACTTAGCGTTGAAGGAGAAGTCACAACCTTTAAGGCTAGGCTTGTAGCTAAGGGATACACTCAACGACCTGGGGTCGATTTTGAGGATACCTACTCGCCAGTAGCCATGGCTAAGTCCATTCGGATCCTCCTCGCCATAGCAGCATGGTATGACTATGAGATATGGCAGATGGACGTGAAAACGGCCTTCCTCAACGGTTTCGTTGAAGAAGAGATCTATATGGATCAGCCGGAGGGTTTCACAGTCACTGGAGAAGAACAGAAAGTTTGTCGTCTCCAGAAGTCCATCTATGGCCTCAAACAAGCATCCCGAAGTTGAAACATTCGATTTGATGAAGTAATACGGGGTTATGACTTCATCAAGAACGAATCCGACCCTTGTGTATACAAGAAGGTCAGTGGGAGCTCAATAGTGTTCCTAGTGCTTTATGTGGATGACATTCTACTCATTGGTAATGACGTTAGAATGTTAGGAAACACAAAAAGCCTGATTGTCAACCAGTTTTCCATGAAGGACGTGGGTGAAGCCTCCTACATCCTGGGCATCCAGATTGTCAGGGACAGATCTAAAAGGATGTTAGGGCTCACCCAAAACTCGTATATGGGGAAAGTCCTAAAGAGATATCGAATGGACAACTCCAAACGAGGATTCCTTCCCATGAGGCATGGGATCAAGTTATCCAAGAAACAGTCCTCACAGACTGATGGGGAACTTGAAAGGATGAAAGTCATCCCCTATGCTTCTGCCGTAGGTAGCATCCAATATGCGGTCCACTGCACTAGGCCTGACATTGCGTACGCTTTGAGCGTAACAAGCAGATATCAGTCCTGTGCGGGAGAGGCACATTGGAATGTTGTTAAGGGCATCCTTAAGTACCTAAGGAGGACTAAGGAAATGTTCTTAGTCTATGGCAATGGAGAGCTGATCCTGGAAGGCTTTAGCGACGCTAGCTTCCAGTCTGATGACGATGATGCCAAGTCTCAATCGGGTTACGTATTTAAGCTCAATGGAGGAGTAGTGGCTTGGAAAAGTTCCAAGCAAGCAACCACTGCTGACTCCACTACAGAGGCTGAATACATAGCAGCTTCAGAAGCTGCTAAGGAAGCGGTTTGGATGAGAAACTACATCCAAGTGTTGGGTGTGGTGCCTAGCATCGCCGAGCCTGTTGTCATCTTCTATGATAACAACGGTTGCAATAGCGCAAGCAAAGGAACCGAGATCTCATCACCGTTCCAAACACATTCTTAGACGCTACCATCTTCTTAGAGAAATGGTAGGAAGAGGTGACGTTCGGATGGACCGAGTCAACTCAGCAGACAACACAGCAGATCCGTTGACAAAGCCTATGTCGCAGAGCGCTCATACGCAACATCTTGAGAAGATGGGGATTAGACATATGGGCGATTGGGTTTAAAAGGTCAAGTGGGAGATTGTAGAATAGGTGACCATGTAAGTCAATTTTGGCGGGAATATGTAACCTATGTCTAGACAATTTCAGGTGTTTGATAAATCATTTATGAATAAAGAAGTGAAAATTCATATGGCAACACTTTCTTTACGTTCACTTATATCTGCTATTACATATCTGTTCACTACGCAAACAAAGCCCATGGATTGAGAATTGATTTCGGGGACTGGGACTATGCTTGGAGGTAGGTCCATGAAATCAGTCTTACCGAATCAGTCTGGAAAATCTCAAAGTCAAGGAATCTCAAAAATGGGTACCGAGATTCCCCTTGAGACTTGCACTAAGAATCTGCTGTCGTATTTCATCGACGGGTAACGAAGGTCGTCTAAGCAGTGTTAGTGGGTTAGCATGATAGGAAGCAGCTGACTGAGGTAACTCGCGGGAAGCGTCTTACGGAGGACCTTGAGTATGGTCAGCAAGGTATGACGTGTATTCCCGTTTCCAACGGTACAGGTCAAGCCCTAGACCCTAAGTGATGAGACCGAAGACAGAAGGACAAGTTAACTGTTAGAGCCTAAATGTTCATCCCCGAATATTTCACCTAGTCTCTAGTGCCACGGACCGTTGCTAGATGGCCACCCTATGGTAATGGACGGATTCTAGGAATCCGACCAAGTCTAGCTGAAAGGTGAACCTAAAGAGTCACACACTATCCACACACAGTTAGTATTTAATTTGGAATTAAATGTTGGAGTAAAGGAATGATTAAATTGGATTTAATCGGGTCCTACATTTTCTTGGAGAATTAATTCCTTCTATTTGATAAAGGGAATTAAATTAATAAATTGGGTTTATTAAGGGAATTAATTTAATGGGCCTAGAATAAATATTAATATTCATTTATTATATTTATTTGGCCTTTTGGAATATTTTAATAGAATTTAAATATTCCATTAAATTAAATTGTCAAAGAATATGTGGATCGTCCCGGGAAATTGCGCGAATGTGGAAGCGCGATATAAAATAAAATACAAAAATTTAAAGCATGCTTTAATCAAATTAAAGAGCACGCTCAAGGGGTGTACCCTTGAGATTCCCGGGTGTTCGGTGTATCTCATGAGTAAACAACATGTAAATGATCATGGAGGCCATAGGGTAGAAAATTAAAGAGGAAGAAAATATTAAACGAGACCTACCCGTTGTCGTTTTCGTCTTCAACAGCTACACGCGTTGTTCCCCGTTTTGCACCGAGATCTCGTTCTTGAGACCCTCCAAATCGTGACACACGATCCACCCACGTATCTTGCACGTCGTGCTAGCAACGAACAAGTGTATATTTTGGAGTGGATGAATCAACAACACGTTATGAATTAACGGTATTGATTCATCTAAGTTCTAATGTTCCAAGAACAAGAGAACTAGAAAAGAATTTCTTGGAGAGAGTGGAGAGAGATGGGGGACGAGAGATAGGGGAGAGAGAGCCAAAAATGAGTGTGTGTTGTGTGTGTGTTGGAATTTCATCATCCTTCAAAGGCGCAAGGCTAGGGGTTTATATAGAGGAAGAGTTTAATCCTCTTTAAACTCCATCTCTTTAGAAGCTTAATTTGACTAGGATTTTGACCTAGTCAAAGTCCTAGTTAAAGTAGAATTTGACCTTGTCAAATTGAATCCTAGCCTTTGATCTCTCCTATTAAATCTCTACCATTAATTTAATTTAAAGGAATATTTAAATCGTATTAAATATTCCAAAAGGCCAACTAAATATAATAAATAAATATTAATATTTATTCTAGGCCCATTAAATTAATTCCCTTAATAAATCCAATTTATTAATTTAATTCCCTTTATCAAATAGAAGGAATTAATTTCTCCAAGAAAATATAGGACCTGATTAAATCCAATTTAATCATTCCTTTACTCCAATATTTAATTCCAAATTAAATACTAAGTGTGTGTGGATAGTGTGTGACTCTTTAGGTTCACCTTTCAGCTAGACTTGGTCGGATTCCTAGAATCCGTCCGTTACCATGGGTGGCCATCTAGCAACGGTCCATGGCACTAGAGATTGGGTGAAATAATCGGGGATGAACATTTAGGCTCTAACAGTACACTTGTCCTTCTGCCTTCGCTGTCATCACTTAGAGTCTAGGGCACGGAAAAAGCAGGTACCCATTTTGGACCTAAGTGTCGGTCTGTCCTTACTAAACGCCGAAAGGGAAACCTTCCCTTCTGTTCAGTTACTGTGGCCACAAATTTTAGGGACAAGACACAGAGCATACATGAGACTCAACTGTCAATGCCTTTTGACAGGAGACAGATCCTTTCTTGGAAACTACTGTCACTCTTGAAAGAAATATGTGGATCGTCCCGGGAGATTAACGCGAATAGCAGAAGCGCGAAATAGTGCGTAATAAAAAAAAATTACAAAGCATAATTAAATGGAATTTAAACTATGCATAATATACATAACAAATCAAGGGGTGTGTCCTTGATTCTCCCGGGCGTTTGGTGTATCTCATGTTCAATAAAACACAACATGGAGGCCATAGAATTGAAATCGAAAAAAACGAAATTAAAGAACCTACCCGGTTGTAGTTTTGTCTTCGTTCGGCTACATGCATTGTTCCCCGTTTTGCACCAAGATCTCAAGAAGAGACCCTCTAAATCATCTCACTTGCTCCACCGGAAAGCAAACAACCCTTGTGCTAGCAAGAAATTATTTTGGGGAGAAGAGACATCGATACACGCTATGAATTAACGCAATCAATGTCTCTTACGTTCTTAACTTGAATAAAATCAAGAAGAACAAAGTATATTTCTTGGAGAGAAGAAAGAGGGTGGACGAATTTGAGAGAGATGAGAGATGAGAGTTGTAGAGAATACTAGGTGTAAGTGTGTGTTTTTTAAGTATTTATAGAAGATGGAATTCCTATTCCTTTTCAAACTCTTCCAAAGAGACACACATTGACTAGGATTTTGATCCTAGTCAAATCCTAGTCAAATTAGGCTTTGATTAAGTTAAATCAATCATGGCCCTTCATCTCATCATTCTCTAGATCAAATCTTGTCCATCCATTTCGATGGGCTTTATGGAATGGGCTTTATTCAATTCTAAATTAAATGATCCCATGGACTTTATATTAAAATCCTATTTAATATACTAAGCCCATTAATTAATTAATGGAATGGACTTTTTTTAATTCCAAATTAAATAGTCCATGGACTTTATATTAAATCATATTTAATACCAAGCCCATTAATTAATTCCATAGAATGAGATTATTTAATTCTAAATTAAATAGTCCCATGGACTTTATATTAAAATCCTATTTAATATACTAAGCCCATTAATTAATTAATGGAATGGACTTTATTTAATTCCAAATTAAATAGTCCAGGGACTTTATATTAAATCCTATTTAATACCAAGCCCATTAATTAATTCCATAGAATGGGATTATTTAATTCTAAATTAAATAGTCCCATGGACTTTATATTAAAATCCTATTTAATATACTAAGCCCATTAATTAATTAATGGAATGGACTTTATTTAATTCCAAATTAAATAGTCCATGGACTTTATATTAAATCCTATTTAATACCAAGCCCATTAATTAATTAATTCACCCTTTTAATCTAATTAAAAGGAAAGCCCATGCTTTGTAAAATTCATAAATCTAATTTATCAACTCAAGCCCGATTATTCCAAATAATTCATCGAAGCTTGAATCTCCAAGAAGTATAATTTAATTCCATTAAATTAAACCTTCTCCCGAAATTAATTCCCTTTCATTTGGTGTAGCGGGTGTGACTCTTTAGGTTCACCTTTCAGCTAGACTTGGACCTACTTCTTGTTATTTCATAACCAAAGTAGTCTGTTACCATGGGTGGCCATCTAGCAACGGTCCATGGCACTAGAGACTAGGTGAATTTATGGTGTGAACATTTAGGCTCCGAGTTATACGCAGGTGTGGTCCTATCGACGCTCGATACATACGGGTACGGTCCTACTGTCGCCTGTCTCCCGGCCTTTAGTCTAGGGGTCGGTTCCCATTCTTGACTAGGCAACTATGCATAATGCTCGAGATAGGTTTAACTCGACGTAGGAAATCCTTTCCCACTACATCAAGTGCTATAGCCATAGACTTTGTGAGTCTAAACCATCTCCGAGCGCATAGGAGATCTTGCTGTCATATCCTTTGACAGGGGACAGATCCTATCTTGGAATTCACCGTTCTTACATACTCTGACTGCACTGGACGAGGCTTATGATGACCATATGATATAATCGGTCAAATTTCACCAGATCCAAGATACAGCCTTAGTATGTAGGGGACTGCCGTGATCTTCAAGTCCGAGGACTAATCCCGTACTATCGGAACCGGGAATACGAGTCATACCGACCAAGCTCGAGTAGCTTCTATATGACGATTCCCGCGAGTCACCTCAGTCGGCCGCTCCCCAGCAGACTGACCCACTAACACTGCTTAGACGATCCTCGTCACCCGTCGATGAAAACACGACAGCAGATGCTTAGTGCAAGTCTCAAATGGATTCTCGATGCCCTGTCTCGAGATTCCTTTGACTTGGAGTATTTCAGACTGATTCGGCGAAACTGATTTCATGAACCTACCTCCAAGCGTAGTTCCAATTTCCCAAAATGTTATTTCAGTCTGTGGGCGTTTGTTGTGACATCGTAACGATGCAAGCAGTAAGTACAACAAACTCATGCCTATGAATCCTTACTACATTCATTAACATAATATTACTTGTTCACAGATTGACGAATGGTTCTCAGAACAGCCAATACCATTGACTTTCTGGTCACCTATTCTAACAATCTCCCACTTGACCAATAAGTCAATTACCCATTTTGTTCAGAATCCACTGAGTAAATCTACGATACCGACTAAGGTATTGTGAGTCCGCTTATATTTCCTTGCGAAGCAATACGGTCTAACCGTGTTACCTCTATCCACCATTGCCTCTTAGAGATGGTGGTTGTCTAAGAATATTTTCGTGGATCTTGTGATGAGATCTCGTGCCAATACTCCCATAGCCAAGTTGCCTGCCATATAGGCGAACATGGCTTGGTCGTGCTAGGCGCCACGTCCATCCTATGGACGCGGTCTTCATCAGTGACCACTATCCGATGCACTCGTCATTGGGCCTGACTGTGCATACCTTTGAGACTAACTGGTTTTCACTTATGCTCTGGAAGCTAGTATCGCTTTAGCTTCCAAAGCAACTCTCAACAGACGGTGCATCATGAACACATCTTTAGTCCTTATTCAGGTACTAAGGATCGTTCTTGATTGCTGTCTTCAACCCCTCAGTGCATTACCGATTTATGTTGAGCCATGCTAGAAGCACTCTCAACATCGGTTCCTATGCACCGAGTAAACATATCATATGTTTCCCTAGGGTTAAGACGTAGGGGATACTCAACATCCAAGCCTTCTCATTAGTCCACCGTGACTAAGTCTTGAATGGCTTGATGCTTTATGCATAGTATCCAAGTTTTCTCATCAGTTTTACTATGACTGAGTCTCGAATAACTTGTCCCTCTACATATATGAGTTTTTCTCATCAGTCCACCATGACTGAGTCTTTGAAAAAAACTCAATTCATGATATGTACGTGGGAACCCTTAAAGTGTCATGGAGAATTTTCGTGAGTTACAGTTGTGTTTTAGTGATTTCTAATGTCTTGAATTCATCCATGAATCAAGATATTACACACTTAAACACTTGGAACGCCATTTCTACTCCCACTGATCACCTACGTTGTTTAAGACCGAGTCATGCTCCGTATGAGCTCGTCAAAACAAATATTCCAGTTATGCGGTGTTTCAAACCTTGTTTGAATTTCCTAGTGGATTCTATGGCTCCTCTCCATAAATCCTACTATGATGTCCAACATCACGTTCCGCGGGTCATTTGGATTACTATCCAAATTTGACCGAACATATCCCGATCACTCGTACCTCTTACGACATTCGGGTTCGTTCTTAAGGGGACTTGGAATGTGATCAATTTAAGATAGAAATGCAATTATAAGCAACGTTTAGCATTATTCTGTCGTAAACTTGTACAAATTAGACACCGAGTCTAATTTGTCTCCCACTAGTCCCTTGACGTATGTAGGATCCTTCTACATGCTCAAGGACTTTGTCGGGACATAGGCTTGCCAAACCATGGCTCCTTGTGCGTGACTCTTGGCAAAGTGCCACGTTCCTTACGTTGGCAATTTTGAGTCTACGTCTACACGGGCTAAGGTAATTGGGCGAAACTTCGATCGATTTTCGTCCAACGAGATTCGATTGTTCCCTTTATCAGAGACCGTCATACTTGGCCTTTATAGGAAATGTTTCATTGAGAATTCCATTCTCAACTGGATGCTCAAGAGCTCCCACTAAATACACGGCCTTTTCGATCCTATCGAAAACAGGTTTAATTTTGCGACCATTTATGGTTCACCTCCTTAAGTCTAATTCCCAAACCTCCTATGGGACCTTTAGACTTTTGAACCCTCTTATGGTTTTTGTGCATTAGTAACCTACAGTTGTCTTATTGGCTCCCTTCCAATAGACTATTTGGCAAGCCTACTTTGTCCAACAAAGAGCTTTCGGACTTCTTCTTCATAAAAGACTTGCAAATTTAGTCGATTCGAATCATCTACTTCTAGATTCATCGAACTTTCCAATTTACTTATCTTTTAATAAGAAGAAACGTCCTAGCTGTTTGTAGATGCCAAATCTGTAAGTTGGTCTTGATTAATCCATTTAGATAATTAGAATTTTGAGTATCCATAAACCTTTTATGGGATGGTGTTCTAGGAATTCACGTGTAACTACTAGCAAACATGAATCAATATTCAATAATTTTATTTGATCAAATATGTATGTAATAAAACCTTTGTCCAACAAAGAGACATACTTTTGATCATGCTAGGTTACGTAATTCCTATATTATCCTAACATGATCACGATTCTGGGCCTAACAAGTCTCTAGTCCTTTTCATCAATGGACCTTGCCATTGTTGAGTCGTAGAACTGTTCTTGACTTTTAAGTCCTCATTCACTTTCTGCAAACCACCCGCAGATCAGTGATAGGAACGGTATCAAATACCAAAAAGTGATCATGTCAATACTCAATATCAAATTTTACCTACATTGGGGAGAGGTTTAGGATGCTCCCCTTTCCAATGGCCCTCTTTACGACAGTAAATGCTTACGTTCTTAGAAACTATGAACTTTGACTGCTGAACCTTTTGCTCTTTCCTTTACCTCCACCTTGTGTTGTAAAGGAACAGCACTTGAAGTGCTTTAATAGTTGATGTCACCTTACCCTTCTTCCTCTTTTGGCGTCTGGCACCCTTGCCTTTCGCTATGGAGGTTGAAGCCTCTCCTACTAGTACCGACGGCGCAGATTTTGCAATCGTTGCCTCGTACTAGGCCAACATAATTACCAACCTATGAAGATCTTTTCTAAGCTCGTTCATGTTGATAATTAATGGTTTCGTAGGAGGAAGGAAGAGACTGAAGGATCATGTCAATGTACGTCTCTTTTTCAAGACTGATGTGGAGGTCTTTTGAGCTTCTCCACTAGGGATTGCATCATCACTCCATGTTTCTTTGTACCGACATCCCTTCCGTCATCTTAGCTCCAAACATGCTTTCATTGCATTTTACCCCACATGCTGGTCCAAGACCATATAGACATGATGCAAACGAAGCATAGTTTGAGCCAACATCATTATATCCTACTTGCCGGTGGTCATCCTTCAACTTTTGAACGCCAAGCGTTGCCTTAGTTGTCGACCCTCCGGCAAGGGCTGAGGAACATCCTCATCCGGTTATGTGAGTTAAGGTTCTGGAAATCTAAGACCATCTTAAGATTTCGCAGTCAATTCATGATTGGTTCCTTTTTAATGAGCCTCTTAGTGATGTGTTTGGTGGATTCTTAGACATTCACAACATATATGAAACAGAAAATAATAAGCAGAAATGAAGTAATATTTTGGTTAAGTCTCGGTCTTTAGTCCTTAACCTCTCCCACTATTTCTACGAAAACACGGCACTCTCAAACGTTGTTTTCGGAAATCCTTTCCTAGTGGGCTCGGGATCCATAGCGATCTCCCCCATACCCCGCTTTTACGATTCGCATGGGAAAAGAACCTGTGGGAGGTATTCCATACCATTCTCGTTCCACGAGATTCCCAAGATAATTGCCTCACCCTTTCACGTGATCCCGAAGACTCCAAGCGAATCACGTTATTCGGGCGTTAGACCCGACCCAATCAACCGATTCATAAACTCACTGCTACCTCCACGACTAGTGAGACAGGTAACAACAGTCTACTCATCGTTCATGACAAAGTGCAGCTTCTTTTAATCACGATAGTCGTGCCACGACTCGTGAGACCACGCTATCGACCTAAAAGATCTTCCTCACTTTTGCCATGGATGGAAGGCTTGGACAGACTCCCAGAGTCCTAGTCCATTTATTAAGGGTCTATATTTAACTTGGTTTAACCAAGTGAGAGTTTTGATAGAACGAGACCTCATCACATATATTAAGTATTGCATTGCATGCGTTATGGCAAAAATATTCTAAGCGTGAATGTAACCATACATAAAGCATATAGAATAATCATAAACATATAATACGCATCGCATGCAAAATAAAGCCTAGCACGCCCCTGTAGGATGATCACAAGCCCAAACCTATGCGACCCACTGAGCCCGCAGTGGATCTATGGTCAATCTAAGGGTAGGCCCTACACTATTACGAGATTTAATAACCCATTACATGCAATGGGCCTTGTAAGTCCTCTTTATCTTCTTGGGCTCTCCATCGTGGGCCTACACCGGGCTTCTTCTCCATGGATGCTCCGTGGGCCATCTGATAGCAACCTCCATGGGCCTCCAACACCTTGGGCTTGTCTTCTCTTGCAGCTTTTATTTACAAAAAAAAATAAAACCTCACCACTAATTCTACTCTCATTACATCATAAAATAAGAAACCCCAATTAAACATTTGGGGGGAGTACATGAGGAGGGAGAGAGAAAGCCTTATTATTCCAAGGCACTAGAAGAGAGACAGAGAGGAAAATAAAGAGGCACACAGGCCACAACCCAACAAATAAATGTAAATAAACCATACATGCGGTCTAGGGGCTTTGTGATCATCCTTTGTCAAATCAATTAACACAAATAGCACAAATACATATCCCACGTAAAATATGCTATACCAACATCCATGATAATCCATACCATAAAATAAATATAGAAATTACATGTAAAATATTCACACCAAACATTGGATAATAGTGCAACCTATGCACAACGATTTTTGTTGGAAAAACCTTTTCCATAATTAACAAGGCAATATTAATTCTATGAAATATAAAATCTCAACCAAAATTAAAATGCCCCAAGTTAATTAATTCAGAAAAAAATTCCCAGAATTATACAGAAAAATCAAATGTTCTGAACACAAAAATCAACAATTCAAGAATATGCCCATTTATTCAAGAATTCCAAAATCCAACATTCGTGCAATATTAATACATGTCAAGATCTACTCATACTCAAGCCATAAAATAACCATGATGTCCTACATCATAAAACGCAGAAATTATTGCGAAATTTCACATATGAATTTTGATCATTGGTGCAACCATGCAAAAATTAAATCTTGTTAGGAAACCCTTTCCTCATCAACCAAGCAATATTTATTTTAGGAAATTCCAAATCTCAAAAAATAAAAATTCTAAGTCAACGGGTTCAGAATAATGCAGAAAATATTATAAAAATAATTCAGTAAAAACAGTTTTGAAAAACGAGCCAAAAACGGGAGAGAAACGAAAAACGGCCACAGCCGGCCGGCCAGCGCGCGCGCGCGCGCAGGCTCCTCTGCCTGCGCGCACAGCGCGCGCGCCCAGCGCATGCCATGCCTGCGTCCAGCGCGCGCGCGCAGGCGCCCATGCCTGCGCGCGCGGCCGCGCGCGCGGCCGGCACAGCGCGCGCGCTGTCCGCGCACGCTGGGCGCGCTGGCCGGGCGCGCGCAGGCCCCTGCCTGCACGCGCGGCCAGCGTGCTGCTGCTGCCGGTTCGCCGTTTTTCACTCTTTTCGACTTTTTCATGCAATTTTTTCTAAACCACAAGATAAATTAAACCCTAGAACATGTATAAACACATTCAAGAAAACCAAGATCCAAAATCCCATGCAAAATTAAACGCCAATAAATATCTACGATAAATATGCTATAAACGTAAATTAAAACACGTTTATCATGCTTAAACGCACATAGCACATAGAATTCTAGGCCTATACACCGAACCGGGCTCTGATACCACTGAAAGAAATATGTGGATCGTCCCGGGAGATTAACGCGAATAGCGGAAGCGCGAAATAGTGCGTAATAAAAAAAATTACAAAGCATAATTAAATGGAATTTAAACTATGCATAATATACATAACGAATCAAGGGGTGTGCCCTTGATTCTCCCGGGCGTTCGGTGTATCTCATGTTCAATAAAACACAACATGGAGGCCATAGAATTGAAATCGAAAAAACGAAATTAAAGAACCTACCCGGTTGTAATTTTGTCTTCGTTCGGCTACATGCATTGTTCCCGTTTTGCACCAAGATCTCAAGAAGAGACCCTCTAAATCATCTCACTCGCTCCACCGGAAAGCAAACAACCCTTGTGCTAGCAAGAAATTATTTTGGGGAGAAGAGACATCGATACACGCTATGAATTAACGCAATCAATGTCTCTTATGTTCTTAACTTGAATAAAATCAAGAAGAACAAAGAATATTTCTTGGGAGAGAAGAAAGAGGGTGGACGAATTTGAGAGAGATGAGAGATGAGAGTTGTAGACAATACTAGGTGTAAGTGTGTGTTTTTTAAGTATTTATAGAAGATGGAATTCCTATTCCTTCTCAAACTCTTCCAAAGAGACACACATTGACTAGGATTTTGACCTAGTCAAATCCTAGTCAAATTAGGCTTTGATTAAGTTAAATCAATCATGGCCCTTCATTCATCATTCTCTAGATCAAATCTTGTCCATCCATTTTGATGGGCTTTATGGAATGGGCTTTATTCAATTGTAAATTAAATGATCCCATGGACTTTATATTAAAATCCTATTTAATATACTAAGCCCATTAATTAATTAATGGAATGGACTTTATTTAATTTCAAATTAAATAGTCCATGGACTTTATATTAATCATATTTAATACCAAGCCCATTAATTAATTCCATAGAATGGGATTATTTAATTCTAAAATTAAATAGTCCCATGGACTTTTATATTAAAATCCTATTTAATATACTAAGCCCATTAATTAATTAATGGAATGGACTTTATTTAATTCCAAATTAAATAGTCCAGGGACTTTATATTAAATCCTATTTAATACCAAGCCCATTAATTAATTCCATAGAATGGGATTATTTAATTCTAAATTAAATAGTCCCATGGACTTTATATTAAAATCCTATTTAATATACTAAGCCCATTAATTAATTAATGGAATGGACTTTATTTAATTCCAATTAAATAGTCCATGGACTTTATATTAATCCTATTTAATACCAAGCCCATTATTAATTAATTCACCCTTTTAATCTAATTAAAAGGAAAGCCCATGCTTTGTAAAAATTCATAAATCTAATTTATGAACTCAAGCCCGATTATTCCAAATAATTCATCGAATCTTGAATCTCCAAGAAGTATAATTTAATTCCATTAAATTAAACTTTCTCCCGAAATTAATTCCAATTAATTTCCTTTCATTTGGTGTAGCGGGTGTGACTCTTTAGGTTCACCTTTCAGCTAGACTTGGACCTACTTCTTGTTATTTCATAACCAAAGTAGTCCGTTACCATGGGTGGCCATCTAGCAACGGTCCATGGCACTAGAGACTAGGTGAATTTATGGTGTGAACATTTAGGCTCCGAGTTATACGCAGGTGTGGTCCTATCGACGCTCGATACATACGGGTACGGTCCTACTGTCGCCTGTCTCCCGGCCTTTAGTCTAGGGGTCGGTTCCCATTCTTGACTAGGCAACTATGCATAATGCTCGAGATAGGTTTTAACTCGATGTAGGAAATCCTTTCCCACTACATCAAGTGCTATGGCCATAGACTTTGTGAGTCTAAACCATCTCCGAGCGCATAGGAGATCTTGCTGTCATATCCTTTGACAGGGGACAGATCCTATCTTGGAATTCACCGTTCTTACATACTCTGACTGCACTGGACGAGGCTTATGATGACCATGGATATAATCGGTCAAATTTCACCAGATCCAAGATACAGCCTTAGTATGTAGGGGACTGCCGTGATCCTCAAGTCCGAGGACTAATCCCGTACTATCGGAACCGGGAATACGAGTCATACCGACCAAGCCCGAGTAGCTTCTATATGACGATTCCCGCGAGTCACCTCAGTCGGCCGCTCCCCAGCAGACCGACCCACTAACACTGCTTAGACGATCCTCGTCACCCGTCGATGAAACACGACAGCAGATGCTTAGTGCAAGTCTCAAATGGATTCACGATGCCCTGTCTCGAGATTCCTTTGACTTGGAGTATTTCAGACTGATTCGGCGAAAACTGATTTCATGAACCTACCTCCAAGCGTAGTTCCAATTTCCCAAAAATGTTATTTCAGTCTGTGGGCGTTTTTTGTGACATCGTAACGATGCAAGCAGTAAGTACAACAAACTCATGCCTATGAATCCTTACTACATTCATTAACATAATATTACTTGTTCACTGATTGACGAATGGTTCTCAGAACAGCCAATACCATTGACTTTCTGGTCACCTATTCTAACAACTCTGTACACCCGAGCTGCACTAGACATGGCTTATGACTACTCAAGAGTATTTTGGCAATCTCTCACCATATCTAAGATACAGACCGATGTACAGGTAAACTCAGCAGTTCCTCAAGTCAAAGGACTTGACCTGTACCGTTGGAACCGGGAACTCACGTCATACCTTGCTGACCATACTCAAGGTCCTCCGTAAGACGGTTCCCGCGAGTCACCTCAGTCAGTTGCTTCCTAGCATGGTGACCCACTAACACTGCTTAGACGACTGTCGTCACCCGTCGATGAAATACGACAGCAGATGCTTAGTGCAAGTCTCGAAGGGAATCCCGGTACCCATTTTCGAGATTCCTTGACTTGGAGATTTTTGGACTAATTCGGTAAGACTGATTTCATGGACCTACCTCCAAGCGTAGTCCCTGTCTTCGAAATCGATTCTCAGTCCGTGGGCTTTGTTTGCGTAGTGAACAGATATGTAATAGCAGATATAAGTGAACGTAAACAAAGTGTTGCCATATGAATCTTCACTTCTTTATTCATAAATTTTTTATCAAACACCTGAATTTGTCTAGACATAAGTTACATATTCCTGCCACAATTGGCTTACATGGTCACCTATTCTAACAATCTCCCACATGACCTTTAAAGCCAATCGCCCATATGTCTAATCCCATCTTCTCAAGATGTTGCGTATGAGAGCTCTGCGATATAGGCTTTGTCAGCGGATCTGTTATGTTGTCTGCTGAGTTGACTCGGTCCATCCGGACGTCACCTCTTTCTCCCATTTCTCTAAGAAGATGGTAGCGTCTAAGAATGTGTTTGGAACAGTGATGAGATCTCGGTTCCTTTGTTTGCGCTATTGCACTGTTGTTATCAGAGAAAATGACAACAGGCTCGGCGATGCTAGGCACCATACCTAACTCTTGGATGTAGTTTCTCATCCAAACCGCTTCCTTAGCAGCTTCTGAAGCTGCTATGTATTCAGCCTCTGTGGTGGAGTCAACAATGGTTTCTTGCTTGGAACTTTTCCAAGCTACTACTCCTCCATTGAGTTTTAATATGTACCCCGATTGAGACTTGGCATCATCGTCATCAGACTGGAAGCTAGCGTTGCTAAAGCCTTCCAGAATTAGTTCTCCATTGCCACAGACTAGGAACATTTCCTTAGTCCTCCTTAGGTACTTAAGGATGTCCTTAACAGCATTCCAATGTGCCTCTCCTGCGCAGGACTGATATCTGCTTGTTACGCTCAAAGCGTATGCAATGTCAGGCCTAGTGCAGTGGACTGCATATTGGATGCTACCTACGGCAGAAGCATAGGGGATGACTTTCATCCTTTCAAGTTCCTCATCAGTCTGTGGGGACTGTTTCTTGGACAACTTGATCCCATGCCTCATGGGAAGGAGTCCTCGTTTGGAGTTGTCCATTCGATATCTCTTTAGGACTTTCTCCATATACGAGTTTTGGGTGAGTCCTAACATCCTTTTAGATCTGTCCCTGACAATCTGGATGCCTAGGATGTAGGAAGCTTCACCCAAGTCCTTCATGGAAAACTGGGTTGACAACCATGCTTTTGTGTTTCCTAACATTCTAACGTCATTACCAATGAGTAGAATGTCATCCACATAAAGCACTAGGAACACTATTGAGCTCCCACTGACCTTCTTGTATACACAAGGGTCGGATTCCTTTTTGATGAAGTCATAACCCCGTATTACTTCATCAAATCGAATGTTCCAACTTCGGGATGCTTGTTTGAGGCCATAGATGGACTTCTGGAGACGACAGGCTTTCTGTTCTTCTCCAGTGACCGTGAAACCCTCCGGCTGATCTATATAGATCTCTTTTTCAACAAAATCGTTGAGGAAGGCCGTTTTCACGTCCATCTGCCATATCTCATAGTCATACCATGCTGCTATGGCGAGCAGGATCCGAATGGATTTAGCCATGGCTACTGGCGAGTAGGTATCCTCAAAATTGACCCCGGGAGTGTATCCCTTAGCTACAAGCCTAGCCTTAAAGGTTGTGACTTCTCCATCAACGCCAAGTTTGCGCTTGTAGACCCACTTACAGCCCACTAGCTTAACACCTTTCGGTGGATCTACAAGACTCCAGACTTGGTTCTCGCTCATGGAGTCCATTTCGGCTTTCATGGCCTCAAGCCATGTTGGAATAAGATGAGTGTTCGTCACCAATGGTACCTCCTTTGTTGCGCTCATCTTACATTTGTTAAAACGGTGTTTAACTTATATCGCAACAAAGCCCACAGACCATGGATAACAACTCGTGCAGTTGGGCCACGCATTGGATGGTGGTCATGAAACCAACTGATTAAGAGTTGGGTCTGAAACGTTCCAAGTCGAGGACCTCGAGACAGGGGATCGAGCGTCCTATTGAGACTTGCGTCAAGAGTCGTGTTCATTGGATGAGTGTCGTGTTTCATCGGCGACAGGCGTGGGACGCCTACACGATCTTGATGGGTTGGTCGACTGGGGTCGAGCCGACTGGACTGACTCGCGGGGATCATCATATGGAAGCCTTGGAGGCTTGGTCAGTATGATTGGTTTTCCCCAGTTCCGATAGTACGGGAGTAATCCTCAGACTTGAGGGATCATGGCAGTCGCGTGCACAGGACGGCTGTATCTTGGATCTGGCGAGAGGTAATCATTCTATAAGATGATTATTGTAAGCCTTGTCCAGTGCAGTCAGAATGTGTAGCGAGGACGGTGGATTCCAAGAAGAGGATCCGTCCCCTGTCTGTATGTGACAGAGGTATCTCCTATGCACTCGGAGACATGTTCATGCTGTTTGAAGCTGTGGCCACAGTGGTTGGTCGAACAGGGAATGGTTTCCTGTGTCGACACAATGAAGCATACGTGGTCTCTAGTATTAAGCATAGATGCCTAGTCAAGGATGGGAACCGACGCCCAATTCCATACCCTAGACTAAGGCCGGGAGACGGTAGATGGAAGGATCGTACCCGTACGGAATCGGCGCCTAAATGTTCATGCCAATTCACCTAGTCTCTAGTGCCATGGACCGTTGCTAGACGGCCACCCATGGTAACGGGCCCTTGTGGGACACGGGCCCGAGTCTAGCTGAGGGTGAACCTAAAGGGTCAGACACAAATCACCGAGGAGGTTGAGAGATCGACTTGGAGTCAATCTCGAAGGATAAAATAAGTAATTGGATTACTTAAGGGAAAGTCCATTGGATGGACGGGCCGATATTGTATCGGGCTTTCATTTAATCGGTAAATTGGATTTTCGATTAAATATGGAAAGTTGAGATGTTGAGATGTTGGATCTTTTAATTGGATTAAAAGATCAACGGGAATAATTTAAGTGGACATTAAATTGGATTTAATATTGGGTTCGTCGTAATTGGATTACGATAAAACCCGGTCCGTTAAATTATACCCGAGAGGAGAAATAATTCCTAAATTGGAATAGGAAGAAGTTGGACTTCTTCCCTTAATTAAACATAGCTGACATGCTCCCTTGGAGGAAGCAAAATCAGCCATATTGCATGCTAGGTGGTATGTTGACTTGTCTCTTTTGGAAAGAGACAAATCAACTCCAATAAAGCTCTTCCCTTTTGGTATGATTTGATCATATCATAAATTTTGGTAGGCTTGATTGAAGAATTGATGGTGATTGATTGGAATGAATCTAGACATCCTTGGATGAACCTAGACACATTCCAATAATCACATTAATTATGTATATATATTAGAATATACAACACCTAGCATAAGTGATTCATTATTCATCTTTTTCTAGGAAAAAGAGAAGACAAAAATCCTCTCCTCTCTCTCAAAATTTTTGTGCTCCCTCCCTCTCTTACACTTGTGTTCTTCACTTGATTTTGAATCAAGAAGAAGAACAAAGTAAGTTTAAGAGAACACTAATTCATAGTGTTCTTCTCTTAAACCGATTCCTTCCTAAACCGTTCTTTTCTAGCAAGAAGAACGTGTGTTTCTTCCGGTGTGGTGTGGATCACCTTTGGAGAATCCATACGTTTGGATTTCGTGAGCATTCTGGAGAAGGAACAACGCTAGTAGCCGGGAGCATACGCTAAACAATCAAAGGTAACGGTTTATTACGCTTTGATTGATTTCATTTGTATATCTATGCCCTATGTGTTTAAATATATGTTTTAACATTTACACATCCTACATCGAACGCCCGGTTGAGCACCCAAGGGTACACCCCTTGGGATTCGCGTATTTTGAATTTGATTTAAATTTACGCAATTTCTCGCTTTTCTCGCTTCCGCTCGCACTCCCGGGCGGATCCGCTTGTCCTTCAAGCCATTCCCCGGAGTCGATGCAGATATCGCTTCTCCATATGTCTTAGGATCGTTTTCCAAAAGATCTGTCGCTCCTAGAAAGCCATACCTTACTGGAGGTCTGGACTCTCTAGTGGACCTACGGAGAACGGGAACGTCAGTGGTGTCTGTGGGCGTTGACTGTATCGGAGCCGGCGGTTCAGGAACGGGGGCTGGCCGTTCTTGAGGCTGTCCTTCATGCCTAGCATGTTGGACCTCTCGAGGTTGGTCAGCCCTTCGGCTGTTTATCCTGAATCCTCTAAGTGAGGGTTCCGTGGCTGCCTCTGATGGCTGGATTCCATCACTTGATTCCTCAAGGATCAACTCATCAGGTTGGATATCTTCCGGGAAGCCTTGCTCCAAGAATACTGCATTTCTTGAAACAAACACCTTTTGTTCCAAAGGGTCATAAAAGTAATAACCTGCAGTTTCTTTAGGGTATCCAACGAACCTGCATAAGCTAGACCTAGATTCTAGCTTATCTCCCACTAACCTCTTGACGTATGCGGGGCTACCCCACACTCTCAAGTAGTTGTAGGACGGAGGCTTGCCGTGCCATATCTCATATGGCGTTTGGGTCAATGCACTGGTAGTTGCCAAATTCAACAACTTGGCCGCCGTTTCTAGTGCATAGCCCCAAAAGGATAAGGGCAATTTGGTAAAACTCATCATGGACCGAACCATGTCCAACAGGGTTCAATTCTTCCTTTCAGAGACACCATTTAACTGTGGTGTTCCTGGAGGTGTCCATTCTAATATTATACCATGTTCTTTTAGATAATCTAGGAACTCCTTACTAAGGTATTCACCGCCTCGGTCTGACCGTAGGACTTTAATTTTGCAGTTGGTCTGGTTCTCTACTTCAAGTCTGAATTCTTTAAACCTCTCAAGAGCTTCAGACTTGTACCTCATTAGGTAAACATAACCATACCGTGAATGATCATCGGTAAAGGTTATGAAGTAGGAGAACCCACCTCGGGCCTGCGTCCTTAGTGGTCCACATACGTCTGTATGGACCAAGTCCAACAGACCTGTGGCAAGCCTACTTTATCCCACAAAGGGCTTTTTGGTCATTTTCTCTCTTAGACAGGATTCACAAGTTGGTAGATCACTCAAGTCCCCAACCTCTAGGTTCTTTGAGTCTACCAACTTTTTCATCCTATCTTGGGATATGTGACCTAGCCTAGCGTGCCACAGACGTGTGTTCCAGTTATCATCTAATTTTCGTTTGTGTTGAGTGTTGAGAACAAAATTCGTTTGTTGCAAGATATAGAGCCCGTTATGCAATGAACCAAGTAGATGAGCAATTCCACACCTCATCAAATAAAAGCAATTTTTATTGATTCTAAACTCATAACCATTTTTGTCCAACAATGGAATGGAAATGATGTTTTTAATCATACTAGGTACAAAATAAACTTGCTCTAAATCTATGCTAATACTATCACTAATCACTAGAGTGGTGGATCCTATTGCTTCTGCCGAGATGGCCTTGCCATCCCAAGCTTCAGGATCATGTCCCCGCTACCCCAGTTTTTCCGCTTCTTTTCAACACCTGCAAGTCATTGCAAATGTGAGCTCCACAGCCGGTATCTAATACCCAAGAGGCAGAATTAGTGACCATATTAACCTCAATCACACAAATACCTTGGTTCGAGAAGAGTTTGGGGCACTCTCTCTTCCAATGCCCTTTCTCACGGCAGTTGATACATATGTCATATGCCTTCAACTGTTGCTTGGAGACAACCTTTTCCTTTCCTTTGCCCTTCCCCTCTTTGGCAATGGGAACACTCTTAGTGTTCGTAGCTGCTTTGACGGCCTTTCCCTTCCCTTTCTTCTTCTTCTAACGTCCGGCACCTTTGCCTTTCGTATTGGAAGTCGAAGCACCTCCAAACAATACCAAAGGCGTGGACTTCTTAGTCGTTGCCTCGTATATCACCAACATATTGATCAACTCATGAATGCCCTTCTCAAGTGCGTTCATGTTGTAGTTGACGATAAATTGGTCAAAGGAGGGTGGGAGCGACTGAAGGATCACATCTATGTACGTTTCATTATCGAGACCTGCCTTTAGGTCCTCGAGCTTTCCCACCAGGGTAAGCATTTTAACCCCGTGCTCTTGTACAGAGGATCTTTCTGTCATTTTAGTTCCAAAGAATGCCTTGGTCGCGACATACCTAGTATGTCGGTCCGGGATTGCATAGCAATCCTTAAGGCGAGCCATTATGGAAGGGACGTCGTCTAGCCTTTCATATTGCTTCTGAATCTCATTGGCCATGGAAGCAAGTATAACGCTACGGACCTTCCGGTTATCCTTATGCCATGTCTCGAACGTCTCACGTTCTTCTGGCGTGGATCCTTCCGGCAAGGTCCTAGGGAGAGGCTCGTCCATGACGTAGCCTTGGTTCTCGTAATCTAGGACTATCCTGAGATTGCGCAACCAGTCGTTGTAATTTGTTCCATTGAATTTGTTTGTCTCAAGAATGGTTGAAAGTGGGTTCTTAGACATTTTTTAAATCTACATTTAAAAAACAGCGCGCGATCAGCAGAAAATAAAAGACGGTGGTTTGATAAAAATGATTAAATGCTTGGACTTTAGTCATTTAATCCTCCTACTATTTATACGAAAGCACGGTACTCTCAAACGTGATTTTTCGGGAAATCCTTTCCTAGTGGGCTTGGGATCCACAGCGATTTTTCCATACCCCGCTTTTACGATTCGCATGGAAAAGATCCTGTGGGAGGTATTCCATACCATTCTCGTTCCACGAGATTCCCAAGATTATTGCCTCACCCTTTCACATGATCCCGAGGACTCCAAGCGAATCATGCTATTTGGGCGTTAGACCCAACCCAATCGACCGAGCCACAGACCCACTGGTACCCCCACGACTCGTGAGACCACGCTATTGACCTAAAACAGCTTCCTCACTAAACTATGGATTGGAAGGCATGGACAAACTCCTAGAGTTCATGTCCATTTTGTCCAGGGTCTAATGTTTCAACATTGGTCCAACCAATGTGAGAGTAGTAAATGACCGAGATCTCAAAATAAATAAACATTCACACATCCATCTATAATGCGTAAATTAAACCATCTATAGCAGTTATATGATAAATAAAAACCCATTCATCCATCATAATAACCACATGCAAAATTAAAGCCTAGCGATCCACTGAGCCCGCGGTGGATCTATGGTCAATCTAGGGTTGGTCCTACACTATTACATTAATAGTAACCCACTCATCATGCTGATGGGGCCTTGGTCTCTTTTCTCTTTCTTCACTTCATGGAAAACTCTAAGGGACCTCCCATCTGGGCTCTCCATGTGGTCCTTCCTTCTTCTCCATCGATTACAAAAAAGGAAACCTCACTCCTAGTCTACTCTCATTACATATAAAAAATAGAAAGAAACCCCAGCGAAAACCCGGGGGAGTACATAAGGAGGGAGGTAGAATGCCTTATTATTCCAAGGCAACCAGAAAGAGAGAAGGAGAAAGCAGTAAAAGAGGCACACAGGCCCAACAAAAATTAAACCATACATTCGGTCTAGGGCTCATGATCATCCATTTCCATCCAACACACATAATCACATGATCTAATCACATAATTACAATATACCAACAATTCATGATTTTCAATCATAATTATACTAAATAAGAAATAAATTAATATGTGCGTAACGTGTGAAAAAAAATAAAACATAAATATTGGTAATAATATTTTCTCATATTAGGAAAACCTTTCCTCATTATGTTAAGTAAAATAACCCCGAGATTCCAAATCCAATGTATTTTACTCCTAAAATAATATCTTTAGAAAATTAGACATAATTGAACCCCAAAAATGATTTTTCAGAATTAATTCAAAATTAAAACTGAAAATAATTAAAAATAAAAGAAAACACTACTAGGTTTAAACCCTAGCAGCAGCACGGGCCGCCGCCGCCGCCCCCGGCAGCGGCCTGCCGGCGCGCGCACAGGGCAGCAGGCTCAGCCTGCCTCCCCTGCGCGCGCGCAGGCTCCCTTGCCTCGTGCGCGGGCTGGCCTGCTGGCTGCCGGCCGCGCCTTGCCCTGCGTAGTGCGCGCGCAGACGTGGATTGGGCACGCCTGCCGGGCGCGCGCGCGCAGACTCCTCCGTCTGCGTGCACGTGCGCCTGGCGGCGCTGCCCGGTGTCCGTCCGCGCGCAGCCTTGTGCGCGAGCGCGCGCATGAGTGCACAAACACCCTCGTCTGCGTGCGCGCGCGCCTGGGAGCGCTGCCCCTGCGCGACCGGCTGGACGGGCGCGCGCAGGCTTCCCTTGCCTGCGCGCGGCTGAGCGCGGCCAGCCCTCCCGACTGGCCGGTTGCGGCGTTTCTCGTTTTCTGTTCAATTATTCCACCCCGTTTTCCAAGAAAAACAGAAAAATACAAACATTCAGAAATTCACACGAATCAAAAGCCATAAAACAACATGCTTTAAAATCAAAAAAATCAAGATTTTATTAAAACATGACAATATCACGTTTCATGCTTAAAACGCACATAAAACCTAGGCCTATATACCGAACCGGGCTCTGATACCACTGAAAGAATATGTGGATCGTCCCGGGAAATTGCGCAAATGCGGAAGCTCGATATAAAATAAAATACAAAAATTTAAAGCATGCTTTAATCAAATTAAAGAACACGCTCAAGGGGTGTACCCTTGAGATTCCCAGGTGTTCGGTGTATCTCATGAGTAAACAACATGTAAATGATCATGGAGGCCATAGGGTAGAAAATTAAAGAGGACGAAAATATTAAACGAGACCTACCCGTTGTCGTTTTCGTCTTCAACAGCTACATGCGTTGTTCCCCGTTTTGCACCGAGATCTTGTTCTTGAGACCCTCCAAATCGTGACACACGATCTACCCACGTATCTTGCACGTCGTGCTAGCAACGAACAAGTGTATATTTTGGTGTGGATGAATCAACAACACGTTATGAATTAACGGTATTGATTCATCTAAGTTCTAATGTTCTAAGAACAAGAGAAATAGAAAAGAATTTCTTGGAGAGAGTGGAGAGAGAGGGCGGACGAGAGATAGGGGAGAGAGAGCCGAAAATGAGTATGTGTTGTGTGTGTGTTGGAATTTCATCATCCTTCAAAAGGCGCAAGGCTAGGGGTTTATATAGAGGAAGAGTTTAATCCTCTTTAAACTCCATCTCTTTAGAAGCTTAATTTGACTAGGATTTTGACCTAGTCAAAGTCCTAGTTAAAGTAGAATTTGACCTTGTCAAATTCAATCCTAGCCTTTGATCTCTCCTATTAAATCTCAACCATTAATTTAATTTAATAGAATATTTAAATCCTATTAAATATTCCAAAAGGCCAACTAAATATAATAAATAAATATTATTATTTATTCTAGGCCCATTAAATTAATTCCCTTAATAAATCTAATTTATTAATTTAATTCCCTTTATCAAATAGAAGGAATTAATTTCTCCAAGAAAATATAGGACCCGACTAAATCCAATTTAATCATTCATTTACTCCAATATTTAATTCCAAATTAAATACTAAGTGTGTGTAGATAGTGTGTGACTCTTTAGGTTCACCTTTCAGCTAGACTTGGTCGGATTCCTAGAATCCGTCCGTTACCATGGGTGGCCATCTAGCAACGGTCCATGGCACTAGAGACTGGGTGAAATATCGGGGATGAACATTTAGGCTCTAACAGTACATTTGTCCTTCTGTCTTCGGTCTCATCACTTAGAGTCTAGGGCACGGAAAATGCAGGTACCCATTTTGGACCTAAGCGTCGGTCTGTCCTTACTAAACGCCGCAAGGGAAACCTTCCCTTCTGTCCAGTTACTGTGGCCACTGATTTTAGGGACAAGACACAGAGCATACATGAGACTCAACTGTCAATGGCTTTTGACAGGAGACAGATCCTTTTTTGGAAACTACTGTCACTCTGTACACCCGAGCTGCACTAGATATGGCTTATGACTACTCAAGATTATTTTGGCAATCTCTTACCATATCTAAGATACAGACCTGATGTACAGGACTTGACCTGTACCGTTGGAACCGGGAACTCACGTCATACCTTGCTGACCATACTCAAGGTCCTCCGTAAGACGGTTCCCGCGAGTCACCTCAGTCCGTTGCTTCCTAGCATGCTAACCCACTAACACTACTTAGATGACCTTCATCACCCGTCGATGAAATACGACAGCAGATGCTTAGTGCAAGTCTCAAAGGGAATCCCGGTACCCATTTTCGAGATTCCTTGACTTGGAGATTTTCGGACTGATTCGGTAAGACTGATTTCATGGACCTACCTCCAAGCGTAGTCCCAGTCTCCAAAATCGATTCTCAGTCCGTGGGCTTTGTTTGCGTAGTGAACATATATGTAATAGCAGATATAAGTGAACAAAAACAAAGTGTTGCCATATGAATCTTCACTTCTTTATTCATAAATGTTTTATCAAACACCTGAAATTGTCTAGACATAGGTTACATATTCCTGCCAAAATTGGCTTACATGGTCACCCATTCTAACAAATTAATGGTTGAGATTTAATGAGAGAGATGAAAGGCTAGGATTGAATTTAACAAGGTCAAATTATACTTTGACTAGGACTTTGACTAGGTCAAAATCCTAGTCAAATTAAGCTTCTAAAGAGTTGGAGTTTAAAGAGGATTAAACTCCTCCTCTATATAAACCCCTAGCCTTGCACCTTTCGAAGGATGATGAAATTCCAACACACACACCACAAACTCTCTCCCTCTCCCCTCTCGTCCGCCCCCTCTCTCTCTTAGCAAGAAAGTCGTTTTCTTGTTCTTTGTACTTGGAACATTAGAACATTGATGAATCAATACCGTTAATTCATAACGTATTGTTGATTGATCCACTCCAATAAATTACATACCTGTTCATTGCTAGCACGACGTGCAAGATACGTGGGTGGATCGTGTGTCACGATTTGGAGGGTCCCAAGAACGAGATCTTGGTGCAAAACAGGGAACAACGCGTGTAGCCGTTGAAGACGAAAACGACAATGGGTAGGTCTCGATTTACGTTTTCGCCTCTTTTATTTTTCAACCCTGTGGCCTCCATGATTATTGTATGTTGTTTTTCATGTGATAGACCGAACACCCGGGAAATTTCAAGGGCACACCCGTTGAAACGTGTTCTTTAATTTAAAAGCATATTTTAAATTCCGCATTTTTATTTTTATACCGCGCTTCCGCATTCGCGCAATTTTCCCGAGACGATCCACATATTCTTTCACAGCGCCTCTGTGCGCGCGCAGGGCACACGCGGCCGGCTAACGCGCGCTGGGTGCGCCTGCTGGCACTGTGCTGCCGGCAGCTACTGCCGGCTGCAATGTTTTTCAACCCAATTTTTTTTAAATACCTGCATTAAAATTGGAACTAAAACATGCATTTACAGAAAATCCAATTTTCAAAAAACGCATGTGAAGGACAAGCGGATCCGCCCGGGAGTGCGAGCGGAAGCGAGAAAGGCGAGAAAGTGCATAAATTTAAATCAAATTTAAAATACGCGAATCCCAAGGGGTGTACCCTTGGGTGCTCAACCGGGCGTTCGATGTAGGATGTGTAAATATTAAAACATATATTTAAACACATAGGGCATAGATATATAAATGGAATCAATCAAAGCGTAATAAACCGTTACCTTTGATTGTTTAGCGTATGCTCCCGGCTACTAGCGTTGTTCCTTCTCCGGAATGCTCACGAAATCCAAACGTATGGATTCTCCAAAGGTGATCCACACCACACCGGAAGAAACACACGTTCTTCTTGCTAGAAAAGAACGGGTTTAGGAAGGAATCGGTTTAAGAGAAGAACACTATGAATTAGTGTTCTCTTAAACTTACTTTGTTCTTCTTCTTGATTCAAAATCAAGTGAAGAACACAAGTGTAAGAGAGGGAGGAGCACGAAAATTGAGAGAGAGGAGAGGATTTTTGTCTTCTCTTTTTCCTAGAAAAAGATGAATAATGAATCACTTATGCTAGGTGTTGTATATTCTAATATATATACATAATTAATGTGATTATTGGAATGTGTGTCTAGGTTCATCCAAGGATATCTAGATTCATTCCAATCAATCACCATCAATTCTTCAATCAAGCCTACCAAAATTTATGGTATGATCAAATCATACCAAAAGGGAAGAGCTTGATTGGAGTTGATTTGTCTCTTTCCAAAAGAGACAAGTCAACATACCACCTAGCATGAAACATGGCTGATTTTGCTTCCTCCAAGGGAGCATGTCGGTCATATTTAATTAAGGGAAGAAGTCCAACTTCTTCCTATTCCAAATTAGGAATTATTTCTCCTCTCGGGTATAATTTAACGGACCGGGTTTTATCGTAATCCAATTACGACGAACCCAATATTAAATCCAATTTAATGTCCACTTAAATTATTCCCGTTGATCTTTTAATCCAATTAAAAGATCCAACGTCTCAACATCTCAACTTTTCATATTTAATCGAAAATCCAATTTACCGATTAAATGAAAGCCCGATACAATATCGGCCCGTCCATCCAATGGACTTTCCCTTAAGTAATCCAATTACTTATTTTATCCTTCGAGATTGACTCCAAGTCGATCTCTCAACCTCCTCGGTGATTTGTGTCTGACCCTTTAGGTTCACCCTCAGCTAGACTTGGGCCCGTGTCCCACAAAGGCCCGTTACCATGGGTGGCCGTCTAGCAACGGTCCATGGCACTAGAGACTAGGTGAATTGGCGTGAACATTTAGGCGCCGATTCCATACGGGTACGATCCTTCCGTCTACCGTCTCCCGGCCTTAGTCTAGAGTATGGAATTGGGCGTCGGTTCCCATCCTTGACTAGGCATCTATGCTTAATACTCGAGACCACGTATGCTTCATTGCGTCGACACAGGAAACCATTCCCTGTTCGACCAACCACTGTGGCCACAGCTTCAAACAGCATGTACGTGTCTCCGAGTGCATAGGAGATACCTCTGTCATATACTGACAGGGGACGGATCCTCTTCTTGGAATCCACCGTCCTCGCTACACATTCCGACTGCACTGGACAAGGCTTATAATGATCATCTTACAGAATGATCACCTCTCGCCAGATCCAAGATACAGCCGTCCTGTGCACGTGACTGCTATGATTCCTCAAGTCTGAGGATTACTCCCGTACTATCGGAACTGGGGAATCCAATCATACCGACCAAGCCTCCAAGGCTTCCATATGATGATCCCCGCGAGTCAGTCCAGTCGGCTCGACCCCAGTCGACCAACCCATCAAGATCGTGTAGGCGTCCCACGCCTGCCGCCGATGAAACACGACACTCATCCAATGAACACGACTCTTGACGCAAGTCTCAATAGGACTCTCGATGCCCTATCTCGAGGTCCTCGACTTGGAACGTTTCAGACCCAACTCTTAATCAGTTGGTTTCATGACCACCATCCAATGCGTGGCCCAACTGCACGAGTTGTTATCCATGGTCTGTGGGCTTTGTTGCGATATAAGTTAAACACCATTTTAAGAAATGTAAGATGAGCGCAACAAAGAAGGTATCATTGGTGACGAACACTCATCTTATTCATCACATAATAATATTACATTCACATCAAAGTTGTCGGATAGGTTACAAATTGCCAAACCTATTGGCTTTCTGGTCACCTATTCCAACAATCTCCCACTTGACCTAAAGCCAATCACCCATTGACCTCGAACCTCTTATTCAGATGGTGAGTATAGGCAACTTGCGACATGGGCTTAGCAAGTGGATCTGCTATGTTTTCTGCGGAGCTGACTCGGTCCAACCGAACGTCAGTCCTGCTATCCATCTCTCTAAGTAGATGGTAGCATCTAAGAATATGCTTGGATCGTGATGAGATCTCAGTTCCTTTGCTAGCGCTATCGCCCCGTTGTTATCATGAAAGATAATTACTGGCTTAGCAATGCTAGGTACTACATCCAACCTTTGGATGTAGCTCATCAACCAAACCACTCCTTAGCAGCTTCCAAAGCCACTATGTATTCAAAACTCTATGGTGGAGTCCGTCGTGGTAGCCTATTTGGAATTCTTCTAAGTAACCACGCCACCATTTAGTCTAAATACAAAACCATACTGAGACTTGGCATCAATCGTCATTCGACTGGAAGCTAGCGTCGCTATAGCCTTCCAGTATCAACCCTCCACCGCCGTAGATCAAGAACATGTCCTTAGTCCTTTTCAGGTACTTTTGGATAGTCTTGACTGCACTCTAGTGATATCGGCTAGTTACGCTCAAAGCGAAAGCCACATCAGGTCTAGTGCACTGAACAACATACTGTATGCTGCCTACGGCTGAAGCATAGGGGATGCCCAACATCCTTTTAAGCTCCTCATCAGTCTTAGGAGACTGCTTCTTGGATATCTTAATTCCATGCCTCATAGGAAGGAATCCTCGTTTTGAGTTCTCCATCTTGAATCTCTTCAAGACTTTCTCAATGTACGAGGACTGGGCCATTCCAAACATCCTTTTAGATCTATCCCTGTAGATCTTTATGCCAAGGATGTAGGATGCCTCGCCCATATCCTTCATGGAGAATTGCATTGACAGCCAAGCTTTAGTGGTACCCAACATCTTAGCATCATTCCCAATGAGCAAGATGTCATCCACGTAAAGCACCAGAAACGCAACTGAGCTCCCACTGATCTTCTTGTATACACAAGGATCGGACTCGTTCTTGATGAAATCATATCCCTGTATGACTTCATCAAAACGTATGTTCCAGCATTGGGTTTAACCCCTTTTTGGTGGATCTGCTAGGGTCCAAACCTTGTTTGTACCCATCGAGTCCATCTCGGATTTCATGGCCTCAAGCCACTTGTCCGAATCGATGTCCGACATCGCTTCTCCGTATGTCTTTGGATCATTATCCAACTGACCGGTCAGGCCCAGAAATCCATACCTATCAGGTGCATGGGATACTCTGGCCGACTTACGGAGGACTGGAACAATATCAGTGGGAACCACTGGCTCAGATGTCACTGCCGCCTCATGGGGTACCTCACTTGATTCCTTAAGGAGTACCTCATCGCGTCGACTATCCGATGGAAAACCTTTTTCCAAGAACACTGCGTTTCGCGAGACAAAAACCTTTTGCTCGGAGGGATCATAGAAAATAATACCCCGCAGTTTCTTTCGGATAGCCGATAAACCTGCATAAACTAGACCTCGAGTCCAGTTTATCTCCCACTAATCTCTTGACATATGCGGGGCAACCCCACAATTTCAAGTATTTGTAGGAGGCAGGCTTACCATGCCATATCTCATATGGCGTCTGGGATACCCTTTTAGATGGCGTCAAGTTCAAAACTTTGGCCGCCGTCTCAAGAGCGTATCCCCAGAAGGAAAGGGGTAGTTCGGTAAAACTCATCATGGATCGGACCATGTCCAACAAGGTCCGATTCCTCCTTTCAGACACACCGTTAAGCTACGGTGTTCCAGGAGGGGTCCACTGAGAGAGAATCCCATTCTCTTTTAGATAATCAGTAAACTCACCACTCAAATACTCTCCACCTCGGTCCGACCGAAGGGCTTTGATCTTTCGACCGGTTTGATTCTCTACTTCAAGTCTGTATTCCTTAAACCTTCCAAAGGCTTCAGACTTGTACCTCATCAGGTAAACATAACCATACCGTGAGTGATCATCGGTAAAGGTTATGAAGTACGAGTACCCACCTCTAGCCTGAGTATTTAGTGGACCACAGACATCTGTATGGATCAAATCCAACAGACCACTGGCTAGCGTACTTTGTCCAACAAAGGGTTTCTTGGTCATCTTTCCCTTTAGACAGGATTCGCAGGTCGGTAGGTTGTCCAAATCGTCTATTTCTAGACTCTTTGAGTCCACCAACCTTCTTATCCTATCTTCAGAGATATGACCTAACCTCGCATGCCATATCTGTGCGTTATTATGATCATCACGTTTTCGTTTGTGTTCTGCAGTCATAATCCAATTAGATTGTTGAAGTATGTACAGACCGTTGACCAATGTACCAAGCAAATGAGAAATACCATCTTTGATAATGAAAAAACCGTTTTTACTGATGGTAAATTCATATCCCTCCTTATCAAGGACCGGGATGGAAATAATGTTTTTAATCATGCTAGGTACATAGAAACAGTCGTTCAGTACAATCCTAACATGACTACTAATGGCTAACTCTAGTGATCCTACGGCCTCCGCAGCAACGGCCTTGCCATCGCCTAGCCTCAGGATCATCTCATCCTTGGTTAGCCTTCTGCTTCTTTGCAGTGCCTGCAAATCATTGCAGATGTGAGCACCACACCCGGTATCCAATTCCCATGAAGCAGAATTAGTAATCATAATTAACTTCAACCACAAACACACCTGGGTTGGAGAGGAGTTGTGGGCACTCCCTCTTCCAATGCCCTTTCCCTTGGCAATGCATGCAGACATCATTTGCCTTGGACCGCTGAGAACCTCGGGCCTTCCCTTTCCCTTTGCTCGGTCCAACCGAAGCAACAGGGACGCCCGGAGCGCGAGCAAGGGCCGCAACCGTCTTCCCTTTGCCCTTCTTCCTCTTCCAGCGTCCAGCCCTCTTGCCATTCGCCTTGGAGGTCGAAGCCTCTCCTATCAATACCGCCGGCGCCGACTTGTGGGTCGTTGCCTCGTATTGGACCAGCATGTTGATCAACTCATGAATAGACTTCTCAAGTCCGTTCATGTTGTAGTTTACAACAAACGGGTCATAGGATGGAGGAAGCGACTGGAGGATTACGTCAATGTACGTGTCATTGTTAAGCCCAGCTTTAAGGTCCTCGAGTTTCTCCACTAGGGAGAGCATCTTGACCCCATGACTCTGTACAGACACTCCTTCAGCGAGCTTTGTGCCAAAGAATGCTTTTGTGGCGGCATATCTAATATGCCTATCCGGAACCGCATAAACCTCGTTCATGCGGAGCATTATGGCGGAGACGTTGTCCAGCCTCTCATACTGCTTCTGGATGTCGTTAGACATCGAAGCCAGTATGATACTGCGTACTTTCCGGTTGTCCTCATGCCATTTCTCGAACGTCAAATGTTCTTCAGGCGTGGACCCCTCCGGTAAGTTGCTCGGTGGCGGCTCGTCCAAGACGTAGCCTTGGTTCTCGAAACCGAGGACAATCCTCAGGTTTCTCAGCCAGTCCGAGTAGTTCGTTCCGTTGAATTTGTTAGTCTCAAGAATCATGGTTAACGGGTTCTTAGACATATCTACATTAATGAAAATGTAAAGCAGAAATTAGTAGATGATGGTAATATTATTGTTCAAGTTGAAGACTTAGTCTTTTAGTCTTTAACCCTCCCACTATTTATACGAAAATCCGCCACTCTCAAGCGGAGTTTCAGAAAACCATTTCCTAGTGGGCTTGGGATCCACAAACGTAATCTCCATGCCCCGCTTTTACGATTCACATGAAGAAGACCTTGTGGGAGATATCCAATATCATTCTCATCCAATGAGATTCCCAAGATATTTTGCCTCACCTATTCACATGGTCCCGAGGACTCCAAGCGAACCATGTTACTCAGTGTTGGGCCCGACCCATCAACCAAATCATGCCTCAAACTGTCGCCCCCCACGACACGTGAGACAGGGAAACAACGAGCGCAGTCTTTTTGTTCACAACAATAGTGCAGCTTTCCCCTAGTCCAAGTGTGCCACGACTCGTGAGACCACACTTGGGTAGTGGTAGCTTCCTCACCACATTGCTGTGGATGGAAGGTTCGGACAGACCAAAATACCATTTTGATCCAAGTCCGTTCTGGGCCTAATATTTAATTTGGTCCAACCAAATGAGAGTTTGTGTATGACCGAGACCTCATCACATTATTTGTGTTTTAGCATGCATAAATATCCAATATTTAAAGCGATAAATAAATACGCCGCATGCAGAAAACATAGCATACCCCTGTTAGGATGATCACAAGCCCAACCTATGCGACCCACTGAGTCCGCAGTGAGTCTATGGTCTGTCTAGGGTGGTCCTAAATTATTACAATAATAATAAACCCATTGTCATTCCAATGGGCCTTGAAGTGCTTCTTGTTTCACGCCTTGATGCTCCTCCTTGGGGTCTCCGACTCCAATTGCTTGTTAAAATTAAAACCTCACCAATCCTATCTACTCTCATTACAACTGAAAGTAATACATTGGTAATAAAGAAAACAAGCCTTAACATCATGAGGCTGAAAATACGGGAGATGATAGTCCCAAAAACAAGAGGCACGCAAGCCCCACTCAACAGAAAATAAATAAACATTCATTCATCCATACACAAGGTCTAGGGCTTTGTCATCATCATCCCATGTTGATTCCATCAACTCACATAACATAATTATTCCAACTAATCATGCATAAATAACCAATGGATATTCCAAATACCCAAGTGATGTCCAACATCACAAAAGCATAAATATACAAATAATATGCAAAATTCAAATTTAAAATTTAATGGACATTTTAAACAATGCATCCAATGCATGTATTAATCCCAAATTAATTAAGCAAATTTAATTCAAGGAATAATCCAATTATCCCAAAATCAAAAATGCAAAATTAACATATTTTCATAATATTGTGCAGAAAATATAGAAAATCGAATTTTCCGGAAAAAGTCGAAAAAACGGCACAAAACGGCCTAGCCGTTGTGTTGGCCGGCCGCCCGGGCGCACAGGGCAGCACGCGCGCGCCCCTGCGCGCGTGCCTGTACGCAGCGTCCGCGCGCATGGCGCGAGCGCAGGCGCCCGCCTGCGCGGCCACTGCCGGTCCGACCAAATTTATTTATTTTTTTTTAAAACTGTTTCAGCACAATAAAATTAATATTATTCTGAAAATAAGCATGCAATTTTAGATCCAATCTAACAAAATTAAGCATGCCAAAAGTCCATTAAATCCAAACAATTGAATCATCATATTATTCATATATTTACGTAATCTAACATGCCAATAAAACCATTTAAAAGCAAGTAGATCATACCAAACACATAGATCTATGCCCCTTACATCGAACCGGGCTCTGATACCACTTGAAGGACAAGCGGATCCGCCCGGGAGCGCGAGCGGAAGCGAGAAAGGCGAGAAAAGTACGTAAATTTAAATCAAATTTAAAATACGCGAATCCCATGGGTGTACCCTTGGGTGCTCAACCGGGCGTTCGATGTAGGATGTGTAAATATTAAAACATATATTTAAACACATAGGGCAAAGATATATAAATGGAATCAATCAAAGCGTAATAAACCTTTACCTTTGATTGTTTAGCGTATGCTCCCGGCTACTAGCGTTGTTCCTTCTCCGGAATGCTCACGAAATCCAAACGTATGGATTCTCCAAAGGTGATCCACACCACACCGGAAGAAACACACGTTCTTCTTGCTAGAAAAGAACGGGTTTAGGAAGGAATCGGTTTAAGAGAAGAACACTATGAATTAGTGTTCTCTTAAACTTACTTTGTTCTTCTTCTTGATTCAAAATCAAGTGAAGAACACAAGTGTAAGAGAGGGAGGGAGCACGAAAATTGAGAGAGAGAGGAGAGGATTTTTGTCTTCTCTTTTTCCTAGAAAAAGATGAATAATGAATCACTTATGCTAGGTGTTGTATATGCTAATATATATACATAATTAATGTGATTATTGGAATGTGTCTAGGTTCATCCAAGGATGTCTAGATTCATTCCAATCAATCACCATCAATTCTTCAATCAAGCCTACCAAAATTTATGTTATGATCAAATCATACCAAAAGGGAAGAGCTTGATTGGAGTTGATTTGTCTCTTTCCAAAAGAGACAAGTCAACATACCACCTAGCATGAAACATGGCTAATTTTGCTTCCTCCAAGGGAGCATGTCGGCCATATTTAATTAAGGGAAGAAGTCCAACTTCTTACTATTCCAAATTAGGAATTATTTCTCCTCTCGGGTATAATTTTATGGACCGGGTTTTATCATAATCCAATTACGACGAACCCAATATTAAATCCAATTTAATGTCCACTTAAATTATTCCCGTTGATCTTTTAATCCAATTAAAAGATCCAACGTCTCAACATCTCAACTTTCCATATTTAATCGAAAATCCAATTTACCGATTAAATGAAAGCCCGATACAATATCGGCCCGTCCATCCAATGGACTTTCCCTTAAGTAATCCAATTACTTATTTTATCCTTCGAGATTGACTCCAAGTCGATCTCTCAACCTCCTCGGTGATTTGTGTGTGACCCTTTAGGTTCACCCTCAGCTAGACTTGGGCCCGTGTCCCACAAGGGCCCGTTACCATGGGTGGCCGTCTAGCAACGGTCCATGGCACTAGAGACTAGGTGAATTGGCGTGAACATTTAGGCTTCGATTCCGTACGGGTACGATCCTTTCGTCTACCGTCTCCCGGCCTTAGTCTAGGGTATGGAATTGGGCGTCGGTTCCCATCCTTGACTAGGCATCTATGCTTAATACTCGAGACCACGTATGCTTCATTGCGTCGACACAGGAAACCATTCCCTGTTCGACCAACCACTGTGGCCACAGCTTCAAACAGCATGTACGTGTCTCCGAGTGCATAGGAGATACCTCTGTCATATACTGACAGGGGACGGATCCTCTTCTTGGAATCCACCGTCCTCGCTACACATTCCGACTGCACTGGACAAGGCTTATAACGATCATCTTACAGAATGATCACCTCTCGCCAGATCCAAGATACAGCCGTCTGTGCACGTGACTGCTATGATTCCTCAAGTCTGAGGATTACTCCGTACTATCGGAACTGGGGAATCCAATCATACCGACCAAGCCTCCAAGGCTTCCATATGATGATCCCCGCGAGTCAGTCCAGTCGGCTCGACCCCAGTCGACCAAACCATCAAGATCGTGTAGGCGTCCCACGCCTGCCGCCGATGAAACACAGCACTCATCTAATGAACACGACTCTTGACGCAAGTCTCAATAGGACTCTCGATGCCCTATCTCGAGGTCCTCGACTTGGAACGTTTCAGACCCAACTCTTAATCAGTTGGTTTCATGACCACCATCCAATGCGTGGCCCAACTGCACGAGTTGTTATCCATGGTCTGTGGGCTTTGTTGCGATATAAGTTAAACACCATTTTAACAAATGTAAGATGAGCGCAACAAAGAAGGTACCATTGGTGACGAACACTCATCTTATTCATCACATAATAATATTACATTCACATCATGTTGTCGGATAGGTTACAAATTGCCAAACCTATTGGCTTTCTGGTCACCTATTCCAACAGCATGGATATCCATAATTAAAAGCAAAATTAACACATACTTTTTTAAACACATAATCATGCTTAAAACCGTAAAACATGCTTTCCAAAAGCAAATTAAACATGTTGAACATGCTCATCACATAAAAATATGTTGTTCCTAAAGCCACAACACCGAACCGGGCTCTGATACCACCGAAAGAATCGGTACGGCCCGGGAACGCGGCGGAAGCGTAAAATAAAAGAAAATAAAAAAGAAATTAAAAAAGATTTCAAAGGGGTGTTCCCTTTGAATTTCTGGACGTTCGGTGTATTCAAAAGCATCATAACATACCGAAAAATATGCTTGAACATGTGGCTAGAGGAGTAAACAAAAAGGTACAATAATTTAAATAGAAACATTACCTTTTCATTTCACATATAGAACGGCAACAAGCTTTCATTTTCTTTTCGTTCCTTTTCCGTTCACCTTAGGATTCAAATTAGAACCCCTCCAATTTGTCTACATCACACTTATGGAAGCAAATCTAGGTCTACTGCTAGGTAGAAGCTAGATCAACGAAGAAACAAAAAATGTATTACACTATTGATTAGTGTATACGTATTTCTCATGTTCTCATCTTGAATCCCATTCAAAGAGAACTCAAAAATGGAGAAAAGATACACAAAATTTCGTGGCTTGTGTGAGGAGAGTGCATGTTAAGGAGCTGAAAAGTGTATACATGTGCTCAACCTCCAACCATGTTAGCACAATATGTGGACCACCTAGCCATCATGGCAAGCCACATCATTGCTTACATGGAGCCACATCATTGCTTACATGGAGGACTTTCAACTCTGTTAGAATAGGTGACCAGAAAGCCAATAGGTTTGGCGATTTGTAACCTATCTGACAACTTGATGTAAATGTAATATTATTATGTGCTGAATAAGATGAGTGTCCGTCACCAATGGTACCTTCTTTGTTGCGCTCATCTTACATTTGTTAAAACGGTGTTTAACTTATATCGCAACAAAGCCCACAGACCATGGATAACAACTCGTGCAGTTGGGCCACGCATTGGATGGTGGTCATGAAACCAACTGATTAAGATTTGGGTCTGAAATATTCCAAGTCGAGGACCTCGAGACAGGGCATCAGAGTTCTATTGAGACTTGCGTCAAGAGTCGTGTTCATTGGATGAGTGCCGTGTTTCATCGACGACAGGCGTGGGACGCCTACACGATCTTGATGGGTTGGTCGACGGGGGTCGAACCGACTGGACTGACTCGCGGGGATCATCATATGGAAGCCTTGGAGCTTGGTCGGTATGATTGGTTTTCCCCGGTTCCGATGGTACGGGAGTAATCCTCAAACTTGAGGAATCATGGCAGTCGTGTGCACAGGCCGGCTGTATCTTGGATCTGGCGAGAGGTAATCATTCTGTAAGATGATTATCATAAGCCTTGTCCGGTGCAGTCGGAATGTGTAGCGCGGATGATGGATTCCAAGAAGAGGATCCGTCCCCTGTCAGTATGTGACAGAGGTATCTCCTATGCACTCGGAGACACGTTCATGCTGTTTGAAGCTGTGGCCACAGTGGTTGGTCGAACAGGGAATGATTTCCTGTGTCGACGCAATGAAGCATACGTGCTCCCGAGTATTAAGCATAGATGCCTAGTCAAGGATGGGATACAACGCCCAATTTCATACCCTAGACTAAGGCCGGGAGACGGTAGACGGAAGGATCATACCCGTACGGAATCGGCCCCTAAATGTTCACGCCAATTCACCTAGTCTCTAGTGCCATGGACCGTTGCTAGACGGCCACCCATGGTAACGGGCCCTTGTGGGATATGGGCCCAAGTCTAGCTGAGGGTGAACCTAAAGGGTCACACACAAAACACCGAGGAGGTTGAGAGATCGACTTGGAGTCAATCTCGAAGGATAAAATAAGTAATTGGATTACTTGAGGGAAAGTCCATTGGATGGACCGGCCGATATTGTATCGGGCTTCCGTTTAGTCGGTAAATTGGATTTTCGATTAAATATGGAAAGTTGAGACATTGAGACGTTGGATCTTTTAATTGGATTAAAAGATCAACAGGAAGAATTTCAATGGACATTAAATTGGATTTAATGTTAGGTTCGTCGTAATTGGATTACGATAAAACCCGGTCCGCTAAATTATACCCGAGAGGAGAAATAATTCCTATTTTGGAATAGGAAGAAGTTGGACTTCTTCCCTTAATTAAACATGGCCGACATGCTCCCTTGGAGGAAGCAAAATCAGCCATGTTTCATGCTAGGTGGTATGTTGACTTATCTCTTTTGGAAAGAGACAAATCAACTCCAATCAAGCTCTTCCCTTTTGGTATGATTTGATCATACAATAAATTTTAGTAGGCTTGATTGAAGAATTGATGGTGATTGATTGGAATGAATCTAGACATCCTTGGATGAACCTAGACACATTCCAATAATCACATTAATTATGTATATATATTAGAATATACAACACCAAGCATAAGTGATTCATTATCCATCTTTTTCTAGGAAAAGGAGAAGAAAAAAATCCTCCTCTCTCTCAAACTCTCGGCCTCTCTCACTCTCTTACACTTTTGTTCTTCACTTGATTTTGAATCAAGAAGAAGAACAAATTAAGTTTAAGAGAGCACTAGTTCATAGTATTCTTCTCTTAAAACAATTCCTTCTTAAACCCGTTCTTTTCTAGCAAGAAGATTGTGTGTTTCTTCCGGTGTGTTGTGCATCACCTTTGGAGAATCCATATGTTTGGATTTCGTAAGCATTCCGGAGAAGGAACAACGCAAGTAGCCGGGAGCATACGCTAAATAATCAAAGGTAACGGTTTATTACGCTTTGATTGATTTAATATACATCTATGCCCTATGTGTTTAAATATATGTTTCTAAAATTTGCACATCCTACATCGAACGCCCGGTTGAGCACCCAAGGGTACACCACTTGGGATTCGCATATTTAAATTAGATTTAAATTTGTGCACAATTTCTCGCTTTCTCGCTTCCGCTCGTGCTCCCGGGCGGATCCGCTTGTCCTTCAAACTCCTCCTAAACTTGCATCAAACCTTTGAGCTTCGATTTCAAGTCATGGACCAATTTTGACCGGTCTCGATTTAATCAAATTAAATCAAGTGATCCATGGGTTTTAAATTAATCCAATTAATTTTAAACCTTAATGAAATCCAAAAGTTTATTTAATCCAATTAAATAAACATAAGCTCAAACACTAATTAATTCATCCAATAAATTAATTAAACGAAACCCAATATATTAATCCAATTAATTTAAAGGTATTAAGCCAAAATTAATTAATTCAATTAATTAATTCTTGGGCCATCCATCCAATGAATTTTCCCAATAAATGATCTAATCATTTATATTCTCCTTGAATTAATTTAACCAAATTAATTCCACTACTTCCATAGTGATTTGTGTGTGACTCTTTAGGTTCACCCTCAGCTAGACTTGGGCTTGTGTCCAACACAATGATTAATTAAATCTAATTTAATTAATTATTTTTGATTAACCATTAATCAGAAATGCCCGTTACCATGGGTGGCCGTCTAGCAACGGTCCATGGCAGTAGAGACTAGGTGAATGTTGGCGTGAACATTTAGGCTCCAAATTCCATACAGGTACAGTCCTTCCGTCGACCATCTCCCGACCTTAGTCTAGGGCATGGAATTGGGTGTCGGTTCTCATTTTGGACTAGGAAACTATGCTACAAACTAGAGACACATTTACTCTATTGATCGATCTAGGGAACCATTCCCTACTCGACCAATCGCTACGGCTGTAAACTTAAAGAGTCGAAACCATCTCAGAGCGCATAGGAGACATAGCTGTTAAATACTGACAGGGGACAGATTCTCTCTTGGAATCCACCATCTTCACTACATACTCCGACTGCACTGGACAAGGCTTATAATGACCATATCAAAGACACAGTCACCTCTCGCCAGATCCAAGATACAACCTTCATATGCATGTGACTGCCATGATTCCTCAAGTTCGAGGACTAATCTCGTACTATCGAAACTAGGATTTCCAGTCATACCGACCAAGCCTCCAAGGCTTCCATATGACGATTCCCGCGAGTGAGTTCAGTTATTCGACTACCTTGCCAACTAACCCACTAAAATTGCATAGATGACCTACGTCTGGCACCGATGAAACTCTGCACTCACCCAGTGAATGCAATACTTAGTGCAAGTCTCTATAGGGCACTCGAGGCCTAGTCTCAAGGTCCTCAACTTGGAACGTTTTAGACCGACCCTCAAGGAGTTGGTTTCACAGCCGCCAACCTATGCGCAGCTCAACTCAATAGGTTTAACCAATCGGTCTGTGGGCCTTTGTTGTGACATTGAAACGCCATTCAATGTGAGTAGTAATCACAACAAACACATTTTTCCAGTAATGAATACTTACTTTATCCATCGGTATAATATTACTTTGATAAAGATCGACGAATAGTTTTCCAGAACAGCCAATCTAATTTACTTTCTGGTCACCTATTCTAACAAATTAGTCGTTGTTTCACTGTGTTTATAAATTTTTTGGTTATGTCATTTGGGGATGCATGCTTGCAAGCTGTCAATTAAAAATGTGATGTGGTTAATCTCTCATTTTGGGCTCTGTTGTGTTGTCGCGCTGATTTGTAGGTCAATGCGTATTACATTGTTAAGGTTGGTTGCACCTGCTACAAATGGTTAATTCAAAAAATGGTTAGGCCGTCAAAATAGTTATGAATTTATTTTTATAACACAAAACCCATCATTTCATCTGTGTAGGTTATTGCCAGTGCTTCAAAGTGGGTGAGATGTCGTTATCTATATTTTTGGTATCCTTCAATCAGAATTATGATAATTGCTTTACAGAGGGTGGTTTTATTTCTATATGGATTTCTATAAAGTTGTTTATAGAGTTGATTCATTAGTATAATTTACAGACGATCAAATTTTATAGTTTAAATATAAAGATGTGTTTTTTGTTTCACTCCAAACTCTTTGCATTCCAACATTTAGGAACAAACAAAACAATATAAAGTAGTAGAGTATAGAGGAAAGCAAGGCCATGTAATTTCTACTTTGTAGGTAATCTGTATCTCTTTCGATATATAATTAAAAGTGACTGAGAAGTTGGACGATGTGTTACACTGATAGGAACTCAATTAGGTTGTCCCCATATTTTTGGAAGAGAAACAACTACATCACTGTCGCGTATATCATCAGTTGTATCTTCCATATTTTTTGTGGGTACCTTTTGCAATTGATTTGCTATGTTGTTGCTCACTTATTTCTTGTATCTATGTTTTACGTTTCTTGACAGAAATATGTCTAATGTTGGCAGCTCTCGTTGTACTCCGCCCCACAATCAGTCGAGTTATTCGGGGCAAACGTATACTACATCACAGGACTCCTGTCATGCAGATACGCGCCTGCATTTATGTGAATGTGGGAATCCGGTTGTTATAAGGACTTCTTGGACTCGAATGTGAAGGGAAGCGGATCGGCCGGGGAACGCAGCGGAAGCGCGGTGGAGATAATATGTGCGAAATAAAAGGAATTTAAATCGCGTTCAAGGGGTGTACCGTTGAACGTTCCCAGGCCATCGGTGTATAAACGCATAATTAAACATAATAAATAAACAAGCGTTCGTGGCTATAGAATAAAGAAGAAACCGAGAGCATAACTGTAAATCGGAATACCTTTCTCGATTTTTATATTTCGATCGGCTACACGCGTTGATTCCTCCCGACGTTCATCCATGCGAGGTCCCAACGTAGAGACCCTCTAAAGTCGTCCACACCACACCGGGAGAGATCTCGTTTTTCTTGCTAGAGAAAAACGGATCTAGAGGATGAAATCGAAGAAGGGATTGCACTATCAAATTAGTGTGCCTTCTTGATCTTACTTTGTTCTTCAATTGATCCTAGATCAATGAAGCAACAAATAGGATTTAGCGAGTAGAGAGAGAGAGGGTAGAGAGTGTTCATCTTTTTTTCTAGAAAAAGATGAATAATGAAATTCATCATGCATAGGTGTTAGAATATACTCATATATATACATAATTAATGTGATTATTGGAATGTGTCTAGGTTCATCCAAGGATGTCTAGATGCATCCCAATCAATCACCATCAATTCTTCAATCAAGTCTACCATCTTTTAAGGTATGATCAAATCATACCAAAAGGGAATGGCTTGATTGGAGTTGATTTGTCTCTTATCAAAAGAGACAAGTCAACTAACAACTAGCATCCAACATGGCCGATTTTTGCTCCCTCCAAGGTGGCAATTTTCAGCATGCTTATTTAGGGAAGAAGTCCAACTTCTTCCTATTCCATAGATGGAATTAACACACCTATCCGGTCAAAATTTAACGAACCGGGTTCTACCGTAATCCAATTACGACAAATCCAAAATTAAATCCAATTTAATTTAATATCCACTTAAATAATTCTCGTTGATCTTTTAATCCAATTAAAAGATCCAACATCTCAACTTTCCATATTAATCGATAGATCCTATTTATCGAGTAAAACGAGGGCCAGATACAATATCGGCTTGTCCATCCAATGGACAATCCCTTAAGTAATCCAATTACTTATCATCCTCTGAAATTGACTCCAAGTCAATTCCTTCACCTCCTCGGTGATTTTGTGTGTGACCCTTTAGGTTCACTCTCAGCTACACTTGGGCTCGTGTCCAACAGGAGGCCGTCACCATGGGTGACCGTCTAGCAACGGTCCATTGCACTAGGGACTAGGTGAATATTGGCATGAACATTTAGGCATCAATTCCATACGAGTACGGGTCCTACTGTAGACCATCTCCCAGCCTGAGTCTAGGGTATAGAATTGGGCGTCGGTTCCCATCCTTGACTAGGCAACTATGCTTCATACACGAGATGCGTTTACTCTATCGATCGATATAGGAAACCCTTTTCTACTCAATCAATTGATATGGCCATAGACTTTCAGAGTATAAACCACCTCAGAGTGCATAGGAGACATCACCGTCATGTACTGGCAGGGGACAGATCCTATCTTAGAATCCACCGTCCTTGCTACATACTCCAACTGCACTAGACAAGGTTTATAATGACCATCTTACAGAATTATTACCTCTTGCCAGATCCAAGATACAGTCTTCATATGCACGTGACTGCCATTATTCCTCAAGTTCGAGAACTAATCCCGTACTATCGAAATCGGAAATTCTAGTCATACCGACCAAGCCTGCAAGGCTTTCATATGACGATTCCCGCGAATCACTTCAGTCAGTCGACCACCTTGTCAACTAACCCACTAAAATTGTATAGACGACCTTCGTCTGTCGCCGATGAAACTCGGTACTCACCCAGTGAATGCAATATTTAGTACAAGTCTCAATAGGACACTCGATGCCTTGTCTCGAGGTCCTCGACTTGGAATGTTTTAGACCAACCCTCAGAAGTTTGTTTCATATCCGCCATCCAATACGCAGCCCAACTATATGGGTTATCCAATTGGTCTGTGGGCATTTGTTGTGACGTTGAAACGTCGTTCAACGTTAGTAGTAAGCACAACAAACACAGTGCCAGTGATGAATACTTACTCTATTCATCAGGATAATATTGTATTAATAAAGATTGACGAATAGTTCCTAGAACCGCCAATCCAATTGGCTTTCTGGTCACCTATTCTAACAATCTCCCACTTGACCTCAAAGCCAATTACCCATGTCTCTCAGAACCTTCTAAGAGTGAGTAATCTGTGAAACTGGCTCAGTCTCACAGGTCTACTTTATTTTTCTGCCGAGGTAATACGGTCCAATCGTATCTCGTCTCTTTCTACAATCACTACCTGCCGATGGTAGTTGTCTAAGAATTTTCCATGTATCTTGTGATAAGATCTCGGGCCCAAAAGGCTTTAGCCATAGCCTAGTTGTCAAGCTCCAAGGCAACTACTGGCTCTGCCATGCTAGGGACTACATCCATCCAATGGGTCCTATTTTCATCCAAACCACTTTCCAGAAACAGCTTCCAAAGTTGGCATATATTCGAATTTCGTGATGAAACATTGTGGTATCCTGCTTGGAACATTTCCAAGCTACCACACTCACCATTAAGTCCGAACATACATAGGCATTGAGACTAAATATTATTCACATGATTCTAGAAGCTAGTATTGCTATAGCCTTCCAAAATCAACTCTCCATAAACCGTGCATCGAGACACTTCTCTAATCCTTATTCAGGTCTTAAAAACTGCTCTCAACTGCTGTCTGTTGCCTCATATGTACACACCTGATATCCGTTGTTATGTACAATGCATAAACAACATCAGGCCTTGTGCACCGAACAACATACCCATGTTGCGTACAGCAAAGACGTAAGGGATGTAAAATATCTAAACTTCCTCATTAGTCAATGGTGACTAAGTTATGGACAGCTTGGCCCTATTCATGGAGAATTGCTTGAACAATGCTCGTGTTTCTAGTGTTTCTTAACATCTTAATTTCATTCCAAATGAATAAGACGTTACAGACTTAACACTCGGAAGATTACCACACTCCCACTGAGACCAATGCTCGTTGTTGATCGAGTCATACATCGTATGGGTTCGACAAAATGAATATTCTAGTTACATGAAATCTCAAACCCAGTTTGAATTTCAAGACAAATCACGCGGCTCCAAGCCATTGATCCAATCCCGATGTCCAACATCGCTTCTCCATATGTTCTTTCGATCATGCTCGAATTGACCGGTCGGACCCAGAAACCGGTACTTATCAGGAATCTAAGGTATTCTGGTCGTCCCTGGGAGGATTGGAATATAGTTAGTGGGAAATAACCTGTTGTTTGCATTTATTTTGCACTAGACCTGCACAAATCAAACACCGGGTCTAGTCTGTCTTCCTACTAGTCCCTTGACATATGCAAGACCGTCCCATATACTGAAGAACTTTGTAGAGTACAGGTTTTCCAAACCATATCCCATATGGTAACTAGATCATGACTTTAAGAAAGTGCATGTTTCTCAACCTAGCAACTTTCAAGTCCATGTCTAGATGGGCTAAGGTAACTTGAGTGAAATACCGAGCGAACCAAATCTAACAAGATACGGTTTCTCCCTCATTAGAGACCATTCAACCATAGCCGCTTCCAAAAGAATTTCACTTATTGAGAATTCCATTCTCATTCAGATATTCGAGAATTCCCACTGAATACACGTCCTCTCCATCTAATCGAAAGGTAACAAAATTCATTCACCACTCCAAGGCTAATATCCGAACCTACCAAAGGTTATTAGACTTGTGAATCGTCTTTTAGTCTTGTGTATTCAGTAACCTTACGGATGTCCATTTTAGATCCAATCCAATAGGGTATTGGCGCTCCCACTAAATACACACTCTCTCGATCTAATCGAAAGGAGACCAGTTTGGTTCATCACTCCAAGTCTAATTCCCCGAACCTACCAAAGTTTCTTAGACTTGTGAACCCTCTTCTGGTCCTATATATTCAGTAATCCATAGAAGCCTTTTTGGATCCAATCCAATAGACTATCGGCAAGCCCACTTTGTCTTACAAAATGGTTCTTTAGTCTTTTCCTCCTCAGAGAAGATTTGCAAGCTAGCAGATCCAAATCATCTATTGCTAGACTCTTTGGATCTTCTAACTTCCTCATCCTTAACTAAAGGAAACTGACCTAGCCATGGATGCCAAATCCATAAGTTCATCTTGATTATATCTATTTTTAGTCATTTGTTTTGAGTTCTCATAATCCAATTATGGGACAGTGTCAAGTGTTTATGTACCAAACCTAGCAGACAAGAATCTTCATTCTTTGTCAAATAAAAGTAATTTTATTGATCAAATTATTGTATCCAAAATTGTCCAACAATAAATGGAACACATTTTGATCATGCTAGGTTACATAATTCCCACAGATACAATCTTAACATGATCACTACTAAGCCTAACTAGTCCTTAGTCTTTACAGCAACAGTTTCGCCATTGCTAGACCTTAGGATCGTCTATCTTAGCTTTCTATTCCTTATCATCACCTGTGAACCATTCACAGGTTATGAACGACTAGGATCCAATACCAAAGAACAGAATATTGATCATGTTGATACTTAATTTAAATGTCACCTTCATTGGAGAGGGGCTTTAGGAAACTCCCTCTTCTAATGTCCCTTTTCTCACAGTTAATGCAAACATCATTCGGAACCTCTAATTACCGAACCCTTTTCCTCTTTCCTTTACCCCAGCCCAGCAGTGTAACAGGAGCACTCAAAGTGCTGGCAGCGGCTGATATTGCCTGAGCCTTCTTCCTCTTCCTGCATCCGGCACCCTTGCCTTTCACTTTATAGGTCGAAGCCTCCTCACTAGTACCATCGGCGCAGATTTTTCAATATTTGCATTGTACTGGACCAACATTTTTTATCAACTCATGAAGGTCTTTCGCAAGCACACTCATGTTGTAGTTGGCTATAAATAGCTCAAGTGAGGGGAGAAGAGACTGAAGGATCACGTCGATGTACATCTCTCTTTCGAGATCAGCTTGGAGGTCTTTGAGCTTTTCCACAAGGGATAGCATCATCACTCCATGCTCTTGTACCGACGATCCTTCTATCGTCTTCGGTCCGAAGAATACCTTCGTTGCAGCTTATCTAACATGCCGGTCTAGGACCGCATAGACTTGCTATAGTCGGAACATTATTGAGCCAACACCCTCCAGCCTATCACACTGCTTATGCATCTCATTATCAATGGATGCTAGTATGATGTTGCAGACCTTCCAGTTGTCATCAAGCCTCTTCTTGAACTTCAAACGTTCTTTGGGCGATGACCCTTCCGGCAAGGTCTGAGGAAAAACGTTATTCAGAATATAAGTATGGTTCTTTGAAATCTAAGACCCTCTTAAGATTTCACAGCTAGGCATGGTAATACGTTCCATAGACTTATTAGTCTCAAGTATAAGGTTTAGTGGATTCTTAGACATCAACAGTTAAACAAAAAAACATTCAGTAGATTATAACAATATTATGTTCAAGTTAAGACTTGGTCCTTTAGTCATTAACCCCTCCCACTATTTCTACGAAAGCCCATCACTCTCAAATTGGATTTTGGGAAACCATTTCCTAGTAGGCTTGGGATCCACAAGCGCAATTCTCCATGCCCCACTTTTACGATTCAGATGAAAAAAGTCTCGTGGGAGGTATCTAATACCATTCTCAACCGATGAGATTCCCAAGATATTCTGCCTCACCTCTTGACATGATCCCCAGGACTCCAAGCGAATCATGCTACTCGATGTTAGGCCCGACCCATCAACGAAATCATACCTAAACTGTCACCCCCCAATGACTCGTGAGATAGGGAAACAGTGAGCATACTCTTTGTTCACAACAACGGTGCAGCTTTCCTTTATTCCAAATGTGCCACGACTCGTGAGACCACACTTGGGTAGCGGTAGCTTCCTCACGACCATTGCTATGGATGGAAGGCTTGGACAGATCAAAACCATTTTGATCCAAGTCCATCATAGGCCTAATATTTTAACTTGGTCCAACCAAGTGAGAGTTCGAATTGACCGAGACCTCATCACATTAATATTTTGCATGCATAAATATCCAATAATATAAAGCATTTAAATAAATGCATCACATGCAAGCAAATCTAGCATACTCCTGTTGGATGATCACGAGCCTAACCTATGCGACCCACTGAGCCCGCAGTAAATCTATGGTCTGTCTAGGGTGGTCCTACATTATCACAATAAATTCACATCCAAACCCTTATCTTCATCCACAGGCTTCCCCCCGGCTCTTTCTCAAGCTTCTTCTTCAGATCAGCATCATCCGGACCCTCCATTATTGACTCAGATTTACTCGTGATCTGGTCTGAATCCTTTCCCTTCATTTCCTCCATTCCTCCGGTTCCTTCCATGCGGTTTTGTGTGCTTTCTATATCATCTTGTCCGTCAGTTGATACGCCCTATTTCCGACGTAGCATACTCCTGTTCTAAATAATTCTCTTGGTTGTTGTTCCTTTTAATATCGCAATTATATATTGAAGGACAAGCGGATCCGCCCGGGAGCGCGAGCGAAAGCGAGGAAGCGAGAAAAGTGTGTAAATTTAAATCTAATTTAAATAAATGAATCCCAAGGGGTGTACCCTTGGGTGCTCAACCGGGCGTTCGATGTAGGATGTGTAAATATTAGAAACATATATTGAAACACATAGGGCATAGATGTATATTGAATCAATCAAAGCGTAGTAAAACCGTTACTTTGATTGTTTAGCGTATGCTCCTGGCTACTAGCGTTGTTCCTTCTCTGGAATGCTCACGAAATCCAAACGTTGGATTCTCCAAAGGTGATCCAGACCACACTGGAAGAAACACACGTTCTTCTTGCTAGAAAAGAACGGGTTTAAGAAGGAATCGGTTTAAGAGAAGAACACTATGAATTAGTGCTCTCTTAAACTTACTTTGTTTTTCTTCTTGATTCAAAATCAAGTGAAGAACACAAGTGTGAGAGAGGGAGAGAGGCCGGGAGTTGAGAGAGATGAGAGGGATTTTTGTCTTCTCTTTTTCTTAGAAAATGATGAATAATGAATCACTTATGCTTGGTGTTGTATATTGTAATATATATACATAATTAATGTGATTATTAGAATGTGTCTAGGTTCATCCAAGGATGTCTAGATTCATTCCAGTCAATCTCCATCAATTCTTCAATTAAGCCTACCAAAATTTATGGTATATCAAATCATACCAAAAGGGAAGAGCTTGATTGGTGTTGATTTGTCTCCTTCCAAAAGAGACAAGTCCACATACCACCTAGCATGAAACATGGCTGATTTTGCTTCCTCCCAGGGAGCATGTCGGTGTTAGAATAGGTGACCAGAAAGCCAATAGGTTTGGCAATTTGTAACCTATCCGACAACTTGATGTGAATGTAATATTATTATGTGATGAATAAGATGAGTATTAGTCACCAATGGTACCTTCTTTGTTGCGCTCATCTTACATTTGTTAAAATGGTGTTTAACTTATATCGCAACAAAGCCCACAGACCATGGATAACAACTCATGCAGTTGGACCACGCATTGGATGGTGGTCATGAAACCAACTGATTAAGAGTGTGGTCTGAAACGTTCCAAGTCGAGGACCTCGAGATAGGGCATCGAGAGTCCTATTGAGACTTGCGTCAAGAGTCGTGTTCATTGGATAAGTGCCGTGTTTCATCGGCGACAGGCATGCGACGCCTACACGATCTTGATGGGTTGGTCGACTGGGGTCGAGCTGACTGGACTGACTTGCGGGGATCATCATATGGATGCCTTGGAGGCTTGGTCGGTATGATTGGTTTTCCCCGGTTCCGATAGTACGGGAGGAATCCTCAGACTTGAGGAATCATGGCAGTCACGTGCACAGGACGGCTGTATCTTGGATCTGGCGAGAGGTAATCATTCTGTAAGATGATTATCATAAGCCTTGTCCAGTGCAGTCGGAATGTGTAGCGAGGACGGTGGATTCCAAGAAGAGGATCCGTCCCCTATCAGTATGTGACAGAGGTATCTCCTATGCACTCGGAGACACGTTCATGCTGTTTGAAGCTGTGGCCACAGTGGTTGGTCGAACAGGGAATGGTTTCCTGTGTTGATGCAATGAAGCATACGTGGTCTCGAGTATTAAGCATAGATGCCTAGTTAAGGATGTTAGAAATAGGTGACCATGTAAGCCAATTTTGGCGGGTATATGTAACCTATGTCTGGACAATTATAAGTGTTTTGATAAATCATTAATGAATAAAGAAGTGAATTTTCATTTGGCATTACTTTGTTTGTGTTCACTTGCACCTATTTTTCCATATCTGTTCACTACGCAAACAAAGCCCACGGACTGAGAATCAATTTCGGGGACTGGGACTACGCTTGGAGGTAGGTCCATGGAATCAGTCTTCCCGAATCAGTCCGGAAATCTCCAAGTCAAGGAATCCCGAAAATGGGTACCGGGATTCCATTTGAGACTTGCACTAAGCATCTGCTGTCGTGTTTCATCGACGGGTGACGAGGATCGTCTAAGCAGTGTTAGTGGGTTAGCCTGCTAGGATGCAGCTGACTGAGGTGACTCGTGGGAACCGTCTTACGGAGGACCTTGAGTATGGTCTGCAAGGTATGACGAGTATTCCCGGTTCCAACGGTACAGGTCAAGTCCTTTGACTTGAGGAATTACTGAGTTTACCTGTACATCAGAACTGTATCTTAGATATGGTGAGAGATTGCCAGAATTCTCTTTGGTAGTCATAAGCCATGTCTAGTGCAGTCCTGGTGTGCAAAGTGACAGTAGTTTCCAAGAAAGGATCTGTCTCCTGTCAATAGGTTTTGACAGTTGAGTCTCATGTATGCTCTAGGTCTTGTCCCTAAAACTGTGGCCACAGTGACTGAACAGAAGGAAAGGTTTCCCTTGCGGCGTTTAGTGAGGACAGACCGACACTTAGGTCCAAGATGGGTACCTGCGTTATCCGTGCCCTAGACACTAAGTGATGAGACCGAAGACAGAAGGACAAGCGTACTGTTAGAGCCTAAATGTTCATCCCTGAATATTTCACCTAGTCTCTAGTGCCATGGACCGTTGCTAGATGGCCACCCATGGTAACGGACGGATTCTAGGAATCCGACCAAGTCTAGCTGAATGGTGAACCTAAAGAGTCACACACTATCCACACACAATTAAATATTTAATTTGGAATTAAATATTGGAGTGAAGGAATGATTAAATTAGATTTAATCGGAACCTTTATTTTTCTTGGAGAAATAATTCTTTCTATTTGATAGAAGGAATTAAATTGATAAATTGGATTTATCAAAGGAATTTATTTAATGGGCTTAAATAATATTTATATTTATTTTAGCCTCTTGGAAATATTTAAATAGGTTTTAAATATTCCATTAAATTAAATTAAATCAACGGTTGAGATCAATGGGAGAGATGGATGGCTAGGATCGTTTTGACTAGGTCAAAACACTAGTTTGACTAGGACTTTGACTAGGTCAAAATCCTAATCAAATTAGAGTTCTTAAAAGAGGAGTTTAAAGAGGATTAAACTCCTCTTCTATATAAACCCCTAGCATCCTACAATTTACATGATGATGAATCTCCAACACACACACTACAACACACACACACGGATCTCTCTCTCCCATCTCTCTCATCCGCCCTCTCTCTCTCTCAAGAAAATTATTTTCTTGATTCTTTTGTTCTTGGAACATTAGAATCTTGATGAATCAATACCATTAATTGATAATGTGTTATTGATTCATCCACTCCAAAATTATACACTTGTTCGTTGCTAGCACGACGTGCAAGATACGTGGGTGGATCGTGTGTCACGAATTAGAGGGTCTCAAGAACGAGATCTTGGTGCAAAACGGGGAACAACGCGTGTAGCCGTTGAAGACGAAAACGACAACGGGTAGGTCTCGTTTTAAATTTTCGTCCCTCTTTAATTTTCAACCCTATGGCCTCCATGATTTATTTTAATGTTATACGTTCATGAGATACACCGAATGCCCGGGAAATTTCAAAGGCACACCCTTTGAAACGTGTTTTAATTTAAAAGCATGTTTAAATTCCGTTTTAATTTTTAATTATACCGCGCTTCCGCATTCGCGCTTTTTCCCGGGACGATCCACATAATCTTTCAGTGGTATCAGAGCCCGGTTCGGCGTATAGGCCTAGGGTTTATGTGCGTTTTAAGCATGAAACGTGAAATAGCATGTTGTAATTAAATCTTGAATTTCTTGATTCTTGAAGCATGTTATTTTATTGCTTTTAATTCGTGTGAATTGCTGAATATTGGTATTTTCTGTTTTTCTTGGGAATCGGGATGGGAATTAATCTGAAAAAACGAGAAAACGTCACAGCCGGCCAGCCGGGAAGGCTGGCCGCGCGCAGCCGAGCGCTGCCGGCAGGGCAGACGCGCGCAGGCATGGGAAGCCTGCGCGCGCGCGCGCTGCCGGCAGCGCAAGGGCAGCGCGCAGCCGGGTTGGCTGCGCGCGGGCGTGCGCGCATGGAAACGCCTCCAGGCGCGCGCGCGGGCAGACAGAGGTGTCTGCGCGCGCGCGCGCAAGGCTGGCGGGCGGAGGAGCCCGCGCGCGGACGGGCACCAGGCGCGCCGCCAGGCGCGCGCGCACGCAGACGGAGGCGTCTGCGCGCGCGCGCCCGGCAGGCACGCCCAGTGCGCGTCTGCGCGCGCGCTCTGCGCGCGACGCAGGGATGCGGCCGGTGGCCAGCAGGCCAGCGCGCGCGCACAGGCAAAGGAGCCTGCGCGCGTGTCGGCCTGCCGGAACACCAGGCCGCGCAGCGCGCTGCCGGCCAGGCGCGCGCGCACGCAGGCAAGGGGCCTGCGCGCGCGCCCGGCCAGGCAGTGCCTGCGCGCGCAGGGGCGGCAGGCTGGGCCTGCTGCCCTGCGCGCACGGCCTGCCGGCTGCTGCCGGTGGCGGCGGCCGGCGGCTGCTGCAGCTAGGGTTTTTTGAAACCCTAGCATTATTATTTTATTTTTAAATTTATTTTCAGTTTTAATTTTGAATTAATTCTGAAAATTCGTTTTTTGGGTTCAATTTTTCCTAAATTCCTAAAGACATTATTTTAGGAGTAAAATAAATGGATTTGGAATCCCGGGGTTATTTTACTTAAAATAATGAGGAAAGGTTTTCCTAAAACGAGAAAAATATTATTACCAATATTTGTGTTTTATTTTTTCACACGTTGCGCACATGTTCATTTATTTTCACCTTGGATTGATGTGATTGGAAATCATGTGTTGTTGGAATATTATGATTATGTGATTGGATCATGTAATTATGTGTGTTGGATGGAAATGGATGATCACGAGCCCTAGACCGAATGTATGGTTTAATTTACTGTTGGGCCTGTGTGCCTCTTTAACTGCTTTCTCCTTCTCTCTTTCTAGTGCCTTGGAATAATAAGGCTTTCTACCTCCCTCCTTATGTACTCCCCCCGGGGTTTCGCTGGGGTTTCTAATTTTTTTATATGTAATGAGAGTAGACTAGGAGTGAGGTTTCCATTCTTGTAATTGGTGGAGAAGAAGGAAGGACCACATGGAGAGCACAGACCGGAGGTCCCTTGGCGTTTTCCATGAAGTGAAGAAAGAGAAAAAGAGACCAAGGCCCATCAGAATGATGATTGGGTTACTATTATTGTAATAGTATAGGACCAACCCTAGATTGACCATAGATCCACTGCGGGCTCAGTGGATCGCATAGGATTCGGGCTTGTGATCATCCAACAGGGGCGTGCTAGGCTTTAATTTTGCATGTGGTTATTGTGATGGATGAATGGGTTTTATTTATCATGTATAACTGCTATGGATGAATTTCATTTATGCATTTTTGGATAAATGTATGGATATAGTATGAGATCTCGGTCATTATTACTCTCACATTGGTTGGACCAATGTTAAAATATTAGACCCTAGATAAAGTGGACATGAACTCTAGGAGTTCGTCCATGCCTTCCAATCCGTGGCATAGTGAGGAAGCTGTTTTAGGTCAATAGCGTGGTCTCACGAGTCGTGGCACGTTATTGTACTTAAAAGAAGCTGCACTATGTCATGAACGAAAAATGGGCTGCTGCTACCTGTCTCACGAGTCGTGGGGGTACTAGTGGGTCCATGGCTCGGTCGATTGGGTCGGGTCTAACGCCTAATTAGCATGATTCGCTTGGAGTCCTCGGGATCATGCAAAAGGGTGAGGCAATAATCTTGGGAATCTCGTGGAACGAGAATGGTATGGAATACCTCCCACAGGATCTTTTCCATGCGAATCGTAAAAGCGGGGTATGGGAAAAATCGCTGTGGATCCCAAGCCCACTAGGAAAGGATTTCCCGAAAACTACGTTTGAGAGTACCGTGTTTTCGTATAAATAGTGGGAGGATTAAATGACTAAAGACCAAGCATTTAATTATTTTTATCAAACCACCGTCTTTACTTTCTGCTGATCGCGCGTTGTTTTTCAACATGTAGATTTTAAAATGTCTAAGAACCCACTTTCAACCATTCTTGAGACAAACAAATTTAATGGAACCAACTACAACGACTGGTTGCGCAATCTCAGGATAGTCCTGGATTATGAGAACCAAGGCTACGTCATGGACGAGCCTCTCCCTAGGACCTTACCGGAAGGATCCACGCCAGAGGAACGTGAGACGTTCGAGACTTGGCATAAGGATAACCGGAAGGTTCGTAGCATCATACTTGCTTCGATGACCAATGAGATTCAAAAGCAATATGAAAGGCTAGACGATGTCCCTTCCATAATGGCTCGCCTTAAGGATTGCTATGCAGTCCCGGACCGGCATACTAGGTATGTCGCGACCAAGGCGTTCTTTGGAACTAAAATGACAGAAGGATCCTCTGTACAAGAACATGGGGTTAAAATGCTTACCCTAGTGGAAAAGCTCGAGGACCTAAAGGCAGGTCTCGATAACGAAACGTACATAGATGTGATCCTTCAGTCACTCCCACCCTCCTTTGATCAATTTATTGTCAACTACAACATGAATGCACTTGAGAAGGGTATTCATGAGTTGATCAATATGTTGGTGCAATACGAGGCAACGACTAAGAAGTCCACGCCTTCGGTATTGTTTGGAGGTGCTTCTACTTCCAAGACGAAAGGCAAGGGCGCCGGACGTTGGAAAAGGAAGAAAGGGAAGGGAAAGGCAGTCATAGCAGCTACGAACACTCAGAGTGTTCCCATTGCCAAAGAGGGGAAAGGCAAAGGAAAGGGAAAGGTTGTCTCCAAGCAACAGTCGAAGGCATATGACATATGTATCAACTGCCGTGAGAAAGGGCATTGGAAGAGAGAGTGCCCCAAACTCTTCTCAAACCAAGGTATATTTGTGATTGAGGTTAACATGGTCACTAATTCTGCCTCTTGGGTATTGGATACCGGCTGTGGAGCTCACATTTGCAATGATCTGCAGGTGTTGAAAAGAAGCAGAAAACTAAGTAGCGGGGACATGATCCTGAAGCTCGGAAATGGCAAGGCCATCTCGGCAGAAGCAGTAGGATCCGCCACTTTAGTTATTAGTGATACCATTAGCATAGAATTAGAGCAGGTTTATTTTGTACCCAGTATGATTAAAAACATCATTTCCATTCCATTGTTAGACAATAATGGTTATGAGTTTAAAATCAATAAAAATTGCTTTTATTTGATGAGGTGTGGAATTGCTCATCTACTTGGTACATTACATAATGGGCTCTATATCTTGCAACAAACGAATTTCGTTCTTAACGCTCAACACAAACGGAAATTAGATAATAACGGGAACGCACGTCTGTGGCACGCTAGGCTAGGTCACATATCCCAAGATAGGATGAAAAGGTTGGTAGACTCAAAGAACCTAGAGGTTGGGGACTTGAGTGATCTACCAACTTGTGAATCTTGTCTAAGAGGGAAAATGACCAAGAAGCCCTTTGTAGGACAAAGCAGGCTTGCCACAGGTCTGTTGGACTTGGTCCATACAGACGTGTGTGGACCACTAAGGACGCAGGCCCGAGGTGGGTTCTCCTACTTCATAACCTTCACCGATGATCATTCACGGTATGGTTATGTTTACCTAATGAGGTACAAGTCTGAAGCTCTTGAGAGGTTTAAAGAATTCAGACTTGAAGTGGAGAACCAGACCAACTGCAAAATTAAAGTCCTACGGTCAGACCGAGGCGGTGAATACCTTAGTGCCGAATTCCTAGATTATCTAAAGGAACATGGTATAATATCAGAATGGACACCTCCCGGAACACCACAGTTAAATGGCGTCTCTGAAAGGAGGAACCGAACCCTGTTGGACATGGTTCGTTCCATGATGAGTTTTACCAAATTTCCCCTATCGTTTTGGGGTTATGCATTAGAAACGGCAGCCAAGTTATTGAATTTGGCGCCTACTAGTGTAGTGACCCAAACGCCATATGAGATATGGCACGGCAAGCCTGCATCCTACAACTACTTGAAAGTGTGGGGTAGCCCCGCATACGTCAAGAGGTTAGTGGGAGATAAGCTAGAATCCAGGTCTAGCCTATGCAGGTTCGTTGGATACCCTAAAGAAACTGCGGGTTATTACTTTTATGACCCTTTGGAACAAAAGGTATTTGTTTCAAGGAATGCAGTATTCTTGGAGCAAGGCTTCCCAGAGGATATCCAACCTGATGAGCTGATCCTTGAGGAATCAAGTGATGGAACTCAGTCATCAGAAACAGTCGCGGAAACCTCACCTAGAGGATTCAGGATAGACACTAGGAGGACTGACCTACCTAGAGAAGTCCAACATGCTAGGCATGAAGGACAACCTCAAGGCAGGCCAGCCCCGGCCCCTGAACCGCCGGCTCCGATACAGTCAGCGCCCACAGTTACCACTAACGTTCCCGTTCTCCGAAGGTCCACTAGAGAATCCAGACCTCCAGTGAGATATGGATTTCTAGGTGCGACCGATCTTCTGGATAACGATCCTAAGACATACGGGGAAGCGATGTCAGACATCGACTCTGGGAAATGGCTTGAGGCCATGAAAATCGAAATGGACTCCATGAGCGAGAACCAAGTTTGGAGACTTGTAGATCCACCGAAAGGTGTTAAGCCAGTGGGCTGTAAGTGGGTCTACAAGCGCAAACTCGGTGTTGATGGAGAGGTCACTACCTTCAAGGCTAGGCTTGTAGCTAAGGGATACACTCAACGACCCGGGGTCGATTTTGAGGATACCTACTCGCCAGTAGCCATGGCTAAATCCATTCGGATCCTGCTTGCCATAGCAGCATGGTATGACTATGAAATATGGCAGATGGACGTGAAAACGGCCTTCCTCAACGGCTTCGTTGAAGAAGAGATCTATATGGATCAGCCGGAGGGTTTCACGGTCGCTGGAGAAGAACAGAAAGTCTGTCGTCTCCAGAAGTCCATCTATGGCCTCAAACAAGCTTCCCGGAGTTGGAACATTCGATTTGATGAGGTAATACGGGGTTATGACTTCATCAAAAACGAATCCGACCCTTGTGTATACAAGAAGGTCAGTGGGAGCTCCATAGTGTTCCTAGTGCTTTACGTGGATGACATTCTGCTCATTGGAAATGACGTCAGAATGTTAGGAAACACGAAAGCATGGCTGTCAACCAAGTTTTCCATGAAGGACTTGGGTGAAGCATCCTACATCCTAGGCATCCAGATTGTCAGGGACAGATCTAAAAGGATGTTAGGGCTCACCCAAAACTCGTATATGGAGAAAGTCCTAAAGAGATATCGAATGGACAACTCCAAACGAGGGTTCCTTCCTATGAGGCATGGGATCAAGTTGTCCAAGAAACAGTCCCCGCAGACTGATGAGGAACTTGAAAAGATGAAAGTCATCCCCTATGCGTCTGCCGTAGGTAGCATCCAATATGCGGTCCACTGCACCAGGCCTGACATTGCATACGCTTTGAGCGTGACTAGCAGATATCGGTCCTGTGCAGGAGAGGCACATTGGAATGCAGTTAAGGGCATCCTTAAGTACCTAAGGAGGACTAAGGAAATGTTCTTAGTCTATGGCAATGGAAAACTAATTCTGGAAGGCTTTAGCGACGCTAGCTTCCAGTCTGATGACGATGATGCCAAGTCTCAATCAGGGTATGTATTCAAGCTCAACGGAGGAGTAGTGGCTTGGAAAAGTTCCAAGCAAGCAACCACTGCTGACTCCACCACTGAGGCTGAATACATAGCAGCTTCAGAAGCTGCCAAGGAAGCGGTTTGGATGAGAAACTACATCCAAGAGTTGGGTGTGGTGCCTAGCATCGCCGAGTCCGTTGTCATCTTCTGTGATAACAACGGTGCAATAGCGCAAGCGAAGGAACCGAGATCTCATCACCGTTCCAAACACATTCTTAGACGCTACCATCTTCTTAGAGAAATGGTAGGAAGAGGTGACGTTCGGATGGACCGAGTCAACTCAGCAGACAACACAGCAGACCCGCTGACAAAGCCTATGTCGCAAAGTACTCATACGCAACATCTTGAGAAGATGGGGATTAGGCATATGGGTGATTGGCTTTAAAGGTCAAGTGGGAGATTGTTAGAATAGGTGACCATGTAAGCCAATTTTGGCGGGTATATGTAACCTATGTCTGGACAATTATAAGTGTTTTGATAAATCATTAATGAATAAAGAAGTGAATTTTCATTTGGCATTACTTTGTTTGTGTTCACTTGCACCTATTTTTCCATATCTGTTCACTACGCAAACAAAGCCCACGGACTGAGAATCAATTTCGAGGACTGGGACTACGCTTGGAGGTAGGTCTATGGAATCAGTCTTCCCGAATCAGTCCGGAAATCTCCAAGTCAAGGAATCCCGAAAATGGGTACCGGGATTCCATTTGAGACTTGCACTAAGCATCTGCTGTCGTGTTTCATCGACGGGTGACGAGGATCGTCTAAGCAGTGTTAGTGGGTTAGCCTGCTAGGATGCAGCTGACTGAGGTGACTCGTGGGAACCGTCTTACGGAGGACCTTGAGTATGGTCTGCAAGGTATGACGAGTATTCCCGGTTCCAACGGTACAGGTCAAGTCCTTTGACTTGAGGAATTACTGAGTTTACCTGTACATCAGAACTGTATCTTAGATATGGTGAGAGATTGCCAGAATTCTCTTTGGTAGTCATAAGCCATGTCTAGTGCAGTCCTGGTGTGCAAAGTGACAGTAGTTTCCAAGAAAGGATCTGTCTCCTGTCAATAGGTTTTGACAGTTGAGTCTCATGTATGCTCTAGGTCTTGTCCCTAAAACTGTGGCCACAGTGACTGAACAGAAGGAAAGGTTTCCCTTGCGGCGTTTAGTGAGGACAGACCGACACTTAGGTCCAAGATGGGTACCTGCGTTATCCGTGCCCTAGACACTAAGTGATGAGACCGAAGACAGAAGGACAAGCGTACTGTTAGAGCCTAAATGTTCATCCCTGAATATTTCACCTAGTCTCTAGTGCCATGGACCGTTGCTAGATGGCCACCCATGGTAACGGACGGATTCTAGGAATCCGACCAAGTCTAGCTGAATGGTGAACCTAAAGAGTCACACACTATCCACACACAATTAAATATTTAATTTGGAATTAAATATTGGAGTGAAGGAATGATTAAATTAGATTTAATCGGAACCTTTATTTTTCTTGGAGAAATAATTCTTTCTATTTGATAGAAGGAATTAAATTGATAAATTGGATTTATCAAAGGAATTTATTTAATGGGCTTAAATAATATTTATATTTATTTTAGCCTCTTGGAAATATTTAAATAGGTTTTAAATATTCCATTAAATTAAATTAAATCAACGGTTGAGATCAATGGGAGAGATGGATGGCTAGGATCGTTTTGACTAGGTCAAAACACTAGTTTGACTAGGACTTTGACTAGGTCAAAATCCTAATCAAATTAGAGTTCTTAAAAGAGGAGTTTAAAGAGGATTAAACTCCTCTTCTATATAAACCCCTAGCATCCTACAATTTACATGATGATGAATCTCCAACACACACACTACAACACACACACACGGATCTCTCTCTCTCCCATCTCTCTCGTCCGCCCTCTCTCTCTCTCAAGAAAATTATTTTCTTGATTCTTTTGTTCTTGGAACATTAGAATCTTGATGAATCAATACCATTAATTGATAATGTGTTATTGATTCATCCACTCCAAAATTATACACTTGTTCGTTGCTAGCACGACGTGCAAGATACGTGGGTGGATCGTGTGTCACGAATTAGAGGGTCTCAAGAACGAGATCTTGGTGCAAAACGGGGAACAACGCGTGTAGCCGTTGAAGACGAAAACGACAACGGGTAGGTCTCGTTTTAAATTTTCGTCCCTCTTTAATTTTCAACCCTATGGCCTCCATGATTTATTTTAATGTTATACGTTCATGAGATACACTGAATGCCCGGGAAATTTCAAAGGCACACCCTTTGAAACGTGTTTTAATTTAAAAGCATGTTTAAATTCCGTTTTAATTTTTAATTATACCGCGCTTCCGCATTCGCGCTTTTCCCGGGACGATCCACATAATCTTTCAAAGGATGGGAACCGATGCCCAATTCCATACCCTAGACTAAGGCCGGGAGACGGTAGACGGAAGGATCGTACCCGTACGGAATCGGCGACTAAATGTTCACGCCAATTCACCTAGTCTCTAGTGCCATGGACCGTTGCTAGACGGCCACCCATGGTAACGGGCCCTTGTGGGACACGGGCCCAAGTCTAGCTGAGGGTGAACCTAAAGGGTCACACACAAATCACCGAGGAGGTTGAGAGATCGACTTGGAGTTAATCTCGAAGGATAAAATAAGTAATTGGATTACTTAAGGGAAAGTCCATTGGATGGACGGGCCGATATTGTATCGGGCTTTCGTTTAATCAGTAAATTGGATTTTCGATTAAATATGAAAAGTTGAGACGTTGAGACGTTGGATCTTTTAATTGGATTAAAAGATCAACGGGAATAATTTAAATGGACATTAAATTGGATTTAATGTTGGATTCCTCGTAATTGGATTACGATAAAATCCGATCCATTAAATTATACCCGAGAGGAGAAATAATTCCTATTTTGAAATAGGAAGAAGTTGGACTTCTTCCCTTAATTAAACATGGCCGACATGCTCCCTTGGAGGAAGCAAAATCAGCCATGTTTCATGCTAGGTGGTATGTTGACTTATCTCTTTTGGAAAGAGACAAATCAACTCCAATCAAGCTCTTCCCTTTTGGTATGATTTGATCATACCATAAATTTTGGTAGGCTTGATTGAAGAATTGATGGTGATTGATTGGAATGAACCTAGACATCCTTGGATGAACCTAAACACATTCCAATAATCACATTAATTATGTATATATATTAGAATATACAACACCAAGCATAAGTGATTCATTATTCATCTTTTTCTAGGAAAAAGAGAAGACAAAAATCCCTCTCCTCTCTCTCAAATTACGTGCTCTCTCCCTCTCCCACACTTGTGTTCTTCACTTGATTTTGAATCAAGAAGAACAACAAAGTAAGTTTAAGAGAACACTAATTCATAGTGTTCTTCTCTTAAACCGATTCCTTCCTAAACCCGTTCTTTTCTAGCAAGAAGAACGTGTGTTTCTTTCAGTGTGGTGTGGATCACCTTTGGAGAATCCATACGTTTGGATTTCGTGAGCATTCCGGAGAAGGAACAACGCAAGTAGTCGGGAGCATACGCTAAACAATCAAAGGTAACGGTTTATTACGCTTTGATTGATTTCATTTATATATCTATGCCCTATGTGTTTAAATATATGTCTTAATATTTACACATCCTACATCGAACGCCCGGTTGAGCACCCAAGGGTACACCCCTTGGGATTCGCGTATTTTGAATTTGATTTAAATTTACGCACAATTTCTTGCTTTCTTGCTTCCGCTCGCGCTCCCGGGCGGATCCGCTTGTCCTTCAAGTGGTATCAGAGCCCGGTTCGATGTAAGGGGCATAGATCTATGTGTTTGGCATGATCTGCTTGCTTTTAAATGGTTTTATTGGCATGTTAGATTACATAAATATATGAATAATATGATGATTCAATTGTTTGGATTTAATGGACTTTTGGCATGCTTAATTTTGTTAGATTGGATCTAAAATTGCATGCTTATTTTCAGAATAATATTATTGTTATTGTGCTGAAACAGTTTTGAAAAAAAAAAACAAAAAAAAAAATGGCCTGCGCGCGCCATGCTTGCGGACGTTGCGCACAGGCGCGCGCGCGCGCTGTGCGCAGCCGACCGCTGCTGGCCGAGGCCAGCGCGCGGCACAGGGCGCGCGCGCTGCCCTGTGCACGCGGCCGGCCGGCCAGCACAACGTCTGGGCCGTTTTGTGCCATTTTTCGACTTCTTCCAGAAAATTTAATTTTCTGTATTTTCTGCACAATATTTTGAAAATATATTAATTTTGCATTTTTGATTTTGGAATAATTGGATTATTCCTTGGATTAAATTTGCTTAATTAATTTGGGATTAATACATGCATTGGATGCATTGTTTAAAATGTCCATTAAATTTAAAATTTGAATTTTGCATATTATTTGTATGTTTATGCTTTTGTGATGTTGGACATCGCTTGGGTATTTGGAATATCCATTGGTTATTTATGCATGATTATTTGGAATAATTGTGTTATGTGAGTTGATGGAATCAACATGGGATGATCACAAGAGCCCTAGACCTTATGTATGGATGGATGTATGATCATTTATTTTCTGTTGGGTGGGGCCTGCATGCCTCTTGTTTTTGGGACTATCATCTCCCGTATTTTTCAGCCTCATGATGTTAAGGCTTTTTTTCTTTATTACCGATGTATTACTTTCAGTTGTAATGAGAGTAGATAGGACTGGTGAGGTTTTAATTTTAACAAGCATTTGGAGTCGGAGACCCCAAGGAGGAGCATGAAGGCGTGAAACAAGAAGCACTTCAAGGCCTATTGGAATGACAATGGGTTTATTATTATTGTAATAATTTAGGACCACCCTAGACAGGCCATAGACTCACTGTGGGCTCAGTGGGTCGCATAGGTTGGGCTTGTGATCATCCTAACAGGGGTATGCTATATTTTATGCATGCGGCGTTTTTTATTTATCGCTTTAAATATTGGATATTTATGCATGCTAAAACACCATAATGTGATGAGGTCTCGGTCACATTTAAACTCTCATTTGGTTGGACCAAATTAAATATTAGGCCCAGAACGGACTTGGATCAAAAATGGTATTTTGGTTTGTCCGAGCCTTCCATCCACAGCAATGTGGTGAGGAAGATACCACTACCCAAGTGTGGTCTCACGAGTCGTGGCACACTTGGAATAGGGGAAAGCTGCACTATTGTTGTGAACAAAAAGACTGCGCTCGCTGTTTCCCTGTCTCACGAGTCGTGGGGGGCGACAGTTTGAGTATGATTTGGTTGATGGGTCGGGCCTAACACTGAGTAACATGGTTCACTTGGAGTCCTCGGAACCATGCGAATAGGTGAGGCAAAATATCTTGGGAATCTCATTAGATGAGAATGATATTGGATATCTCCCACGAGGTCTTCTTCATGTGAATCGTAAAAGCGGGGCATGGAGATTACGCTTGTGGATCCCAAGCCCACTAGGAAATGGTTTCCCGAAACTCCGCTTGAGAGTGGTGGACTTTCGTATAAATAGTGGGAGGGTTAAAGACTAAAAGACCAAGTCTTCAACTTGAACAATAATATTACCATCATTTGCTAATTTCTGCTTTACATTTTCATTAATGTAGATATGTCTAAGAACCCATTAACCATGATTCTCGAGACTAACAAATTCAACGGAACGAACTACTCGGACTGGCTGAGAAACCTGAGGATTGTCCTCGGTTTCGAGAACCAAGGCTATGTCTTGGACGAGCCGCCACCGAGCGACTTACCGGAGGGTCCACGCCTGAAGAACGTTTGACGTTCGAGAAATGGCATGAGGATAACCGGAAAGTACGCAGTATCATACTGGCTTCGATGTCTAACGACATCCAGAAGCAGTATGAGAGGCTGGACAACGTCTCCGCCATAATGCTCCGCATGAACGAGGTTTATGCGGTTCCGGATAGGCATATTAGATATGCCGCCACAAAAGCATTCTTTGGCACCAAGAATGATACCGGGTGTGGTGCTCACATCTGCAATGATCTGCAGGCACTGCAAAGAAGCAGAAGGCTAACCAAGGATGAGATGATCCTGAGGCTAGGCGATGGCAAGGCCGTTGCTGCGGAGGCCGTAGGATCACTAGAGTTAGCCATTAGTAGTCATGTTAGGATTGTACTGAACGACTGTTTCTATGTACCTAGCATGATTAAAAACATTGTTTCCATCCCGATCCTTGATAAGGAGGGATATGAATTTACCATCAATAATTATCAAAGATGGTATTTCTCATCTGCCTGGTACATTGGTCAACGGTCTGTACATACTTCAGCAGTCTAATTGGATTATGACTGCAGAACACAAACGAAAACGTGATGATCACAATAATGCACAGATATGGCATGCGAGGTTAGGTCATATCTCTAAAGATAGGATAAGAAGGTTGGTGGACTCAAAGAGTCTAGAAATAGACGATTTGGACAATCTACCGACCTGCGAATCCTGTCTAAAGGGAAAGATGACCAAGAAACCCTTTGTTGGACAAAGTACACTAGCCAGTGGTCTGTTGGATTTGATCCATACAGATGTCTGTGGACCACTAAATACTCAGGCTAGAGGTGGGTACTCGTACTTCATAACCTTTACCGATGATCACTCACGGTATGGTTATGTTTACCTGAATGGGTACAAGTCTGAAGCCTTTGGAAGGTTTAAGGAATACAGACTTGAAGTAGAGAACCAAACCGGTCGAAAGATCAAAGCCCTTCGGTCGGACCGAGGTAGAGAGTATTTGAGTTGTGAGTTTACTGATTATCTAAAAGAGAATGGGATTCTCTCTTAGTGGACCCCTCCTGGAACACTGCAGCTTATTGGTGTGTCTGAAAGGAGGAATCGGACCTTGTTGGACATGGTCCGATCCATGATGAGTTTTACCGAACTACCCATTTCCTTCTGGGGATACGCTCTTGAGACGGCGGCCAAAGTTTTGAACTTGGCGCCATCTAAAAAGGTATCCCAGACGCCATATGAGATATGGCATGGCAAGCCTGCCTCCTACAAATACTTGAAAGTGTGGGGTTGCCCCGCATATGTCAAGAGATTAGTGGGAGATAAACTGGACTCGAGGTCTAGTTTATGCAGGTTCATCGGCTATCCGAAAGAAACTGTCGGGTATTATTTCTATGATCCCTCCGAGCAAAGGGTTTTTGTCTCGCGAAACGCAGTGTTCTTGGAAAAAGGTTTTCCATCGGATAGTCGACGCGATGAGGTACTCCTTGAGGAATCAAGTGAGGTACCCCATGAGGTAGCAGTGACATCTGAGCCAGTGGTTCCCACTGATATTGTTCCAGTCCTCCGTAGGTCGGCCAGAGTATCCCATGCACCTGATAGGTATGGATTTCTGGGCCTGACCGGTCAGTTGGATAATGATCCAAATGTTGGAATAGGTGACCAGAAAGCCAATAGGTTTGGCAATTTGTAACCTATCCGACAACTTGATGTGAATGTAATATTATTATGTGATGAACAAGATGAGTGTTCGTCACCAATGGTACCTTCTTTGTTGCGCTCATCTTACATTTGTTAAAATGGTGTTTAACTTATATCGCAACAAAGCCCACAGACCATGGATAACAACTCGTGCAGTTGGGCCACGCATTGGATGGTGGTCATGAAACCAACTGATTAAGAGTTGGGTCTGAAACGTTCCAAGTCGAGGACCTCGAGACAGGGCATCGAGAGTCCTATTGAGACTTGCATCAAGAGTCGTGTTCATTGGATGAGTGCCGTGTTTCATCGGCGACAGGCGTAGGACGCCTACACGGTCTTGATGGGTTGGTCGACTGGGGTCGAGCCGACTGGACTGACTCGCGGGGATCATCATATGGAAGCCTTGGAGGCTTGGTCGGTATGATTGGATTCCCCGGTTCCGATAGTACGGGAGTAATCCTCAGACTTGAGGAATCATGGCAGTCACGTGCACAGGACGGCTGTATCTTGGATCTGGCGAGAGGTGATCATTCTGTAAGATGATCATTATAAACCTTGTCCAGTGCAGTCGGAATGTGTAGCGAGGACGGTGGATTCCAAGAAGAGGATCCGTCCCCTGTCAGTATGTGACAGAGGTATCTCCTATGCACTCGGAGACATGTTCATGCTGTTTGAAGCTGTGGCCACAGTGGTTGGTCGAACAGGGAATGGTTTCCTGTGTCGACGCAATGAAGCATACGTGGTCTCGAGTATTAAGCATAGATGCCTAGTCAAGGATGGGAACCGACGCCCAATTCCATACCCTAGACTAAGGCCGGGAGACGGTAGACGGAAGGATCGTACCCGTACGGAATCGGCGCCTAAATGTTCACGCCAATTCACCTAGTCTCTAGTGCCATGGACCGTTGCTAGACGGCCACCCATGGTAACGCGCCCTTGTGGGACACGGGCCCAAGTCTAGCTGAGGGTGAACCTAAAGGGTCACACACAAATCACCGAGGAGGTTGAGAGATCAACTTGGAGTCAATCTCGAAGGATAAAAATAAGTAATTGGATTACTTAAGGGAAAGTCCATTGGATGGACGGGCCGATATTGTATCGGGCTTTCATTTAATCAGTAAATTGGATTTTCGATTAAATATGGAAAGTTGAGATGTTGAGACGTTGGATCTTTTAATTGGATTAAAAGATCAACGGGAATGATTTAAGTGGACATTAAATTGGATTTAATATTGGGTTCGTCGTAATTGGATTACGATAAAACCCGGTCCGTTAAATTATACCCGAGAGGAGAAATAATTCCTAATTTGGAATAGGAAGAAGTTGGACTTCTTCCCTCAATTAAACATAGCCGACATGCTCCCTTGGAGGAAGCAAAATCAGCCATGTTTCATGCTAGGTGGTATGTTGACTTGTCTCTTTTGGAAAGAGACAAATCAACTCCAATCAAGCTCTTCCCTTTTGGTATGATTTGATCATACCATAAATTTTGGAAGGCTTGATTGAAGAATTGATGGTGATTGATTGGAATGAATCTAGACATCCTTGGATGAACCTAGACACATTCCAATAATCACATTAATTATGTATATATATTAGAATATACAACACCTAGCATAAGTGATTCATTATTCATCTTTTTCTAGGAAAAAGAGAAGACAAAAATCCTCTCCTCTCTCTCAATTTTCGTGCTCCCTCCCTCTCTTACACTTGTGTTCTTCACTTGATTTTGAATCAAGAAGAAGAACAAAGTAATTTTAAGAGAACACTAATTCATAGTGTTCTTCTCTTAAACCGATTCCTTCCTAAACCCGTTCTTTTCTAGCAAGAAGAACGTGTGTTTCTTCCGGTGTGGTGTGGATCACCTTTGGAGAATCCATACGTTTGGATTTCGTGAGCATTCCGGAGAAGGAACAATGCTAGTAGCCGGGAGCATACGCTAAACAATCAAAGGTAACGGTTTATTACGCTTTGATTGATTCCCTTTATATATATCTATGCCCTATGTGTTTAAATATATGTTTTAATATTTACACATCCTACATCGAACGCCCGGTTGAGCACCCAAGGGTACACCCCTTGGGATTCCACGCTTTCTCGCTTCCGCTTCCGCTCGCGCTCCCGGGCGGATCCGCTTGTCTTTCACCAAAGACATACGGAGAAGCGATGTCGGACATCGATTCGGACAAGTGGCTTGAGGCCATGAAATCCGAGATGGACTCAATGGATACAAACAAGGTTTGGACCCTAGTAGATCCACCCAAAGGGGTTAAACCCGTAGGGTATAAATGGGTCTACAAACGTAAGCTTGGAGCTGACGGGGAGGTTACAACCTTCAAAGCCAGGCTTGTGGCGAAAGGTTACACTCAACGACCCGGGGTCGATTTTGAGAAAACCTACTCGCCCGTAGCAATGGCCAAGTCCATTCGGATACTGCTTGCCATAGCAGCATGGTATGGCTATGAAATATGGCAGATGGACGTGAAAACGGCTTTCCTCAATGGTTTCGTAGAGGAAGAGATCTATATGGATCAGCCGGACGGTTTCACAACTGTTGGAGAAGGGCAGAAGGTCTGCCGTCTCCAAAGGTCCATCTATGGCCTCAAACAAGCTTCCCGAAGCTGGAACATACGTTTTGATGATGTCATACGGGGATATGATTTCATCAAGAACGAGTCCGATCCTTGTGCATACAAGAAGATCAGTGGGAGCTCAGTTGTGTTTCTGGTGCTTTACGTGGATCACATCTTGCTCATTGGGAATGATGCTAAGATGTTGGGTACCACTAAAGCTTGGTTGTCAATGCAATTCTCCATGAAGGATATGGGCGAGGCATCCTACATCATTGGCATCAAGATCTACAGGGATAGATCTAAAAGGATGTTAGGAATGGCCCAGTCCTCGTATATTGAGAAAGTCTTGAAGAGATTCAAGATGGAGAACTCAAAACGAGGATTCCTTCCTATAAGGCATGGAATTAAGTTATCCAAGAAGCAGTCTCCTAAGACTGATGAGGAGCTTAAAAGGATGTTGGACATCCCCTATGCTTCAGCGGTAGGCAGCATACAGTATGTTGTTCAGTACACTAGACCTGATGTGGCTTTCGCTTTGAACGTAACTAGCCGATATCAATCGTGTGCCGGGAGGCACACTGGAGTGCAGTCAAGACTATCCTAAAGTACCTGAAAAGGACTAAGGACATGTTCTTGATCTACAGCGGTGGAGAGTTGATACTGGAAGGCTATAGCGACGCTAGCTTCCAGTCGGATGACGATGATGCCAAGTCTCAGTATGGTTTTGTATTTAGGCTAAATGGTGGCGTGGTTACTTGGAAGAGTACCAAGTAGGCTACCACGGCGGACTCCACCATAGAGTTTTGAATACATAGCGGCTTTGGAAGCTGTTAAGGAGTGGTTTGGTTGATGAGCTACATCCAAGGGTTGGATGTAGTACCTATCATTGCTAAGCCTGTAATTATCTTTTATGATAACAACGGGGCGACAGCGCTAGCAAAGGAACCGAGATCTCATCACGATCCAAGCATATTCTTAGACGCTACCATCTGCTTAGAGAGATGGATAGCACGAGTGACGTTCGGTTGGACCGAGTCAGCTCCGCAGAAAACATAGCAGATCCACTTGCTAAGCCCAAGTCGCAAGTTGCCCACACTCACTATCTGAATAAGAGGTTTGAGGTCAATGGGTGATTAGCTTTAGGTCAAGTGGGAGATTGTTAGAATAGGTGACAAAAAAGCCAATAGGTTTGGCGATTTGTAACCTATCTGACAACTTGATGTAAATGTAATATTATTATGTGATGAATAAGATGAGTATTCGTCACCAATGGTACCTTTTTTGTTGCGCTCATCTTACATTTGTTTAAACGGTGTTTAACTTATATCGCAACAAAGCCCACAGACCATGGATAACAACTCGTGCAGTTGGGCCACGCATTGGATGGTGGTCATGAAACCAACTGATTAAGAGTTGGGTCTGAAACGTTCCATGTCGAGGACCTCGAGACAAGGCATCGAGAGTCCTATTAAGACTTGCGTCAAGAGTCGTGTTCATTGGATGAGTGTCGTGTTTCATCGGCGACAGGCATGGGACGCCTACATGATCTTGATGGGTTGGTCGACTGGGGTCGAGCCGACTGGACTGACTCGCGGGGGTCATCATATGGAAGCCATCGAGGCTTGGTCGGTATGATTGGTTTTCCCCAGTTTCGATAATACGGGAGTAATCCTCAGACTTGAGGAATCATGGCAGTCGCGTGCACAGGACGGCTGTATCTTGGATCTGGCGAGAGGTAATCATTCTGTAAGATGATTATCATAAGCCTTGTCCAGTGCAGTCGGAATGTGTAGCGAGGAAGGTGGATTCCAAGAAGAGGATCCGTCCCCTGTCAGTATGTGACAGAGGTATCTCTTATGCACTCGGAGACACGTTCATGCTGTTTAAAGCTGTGGCCACAGTGGTTGGTCAAATAGGGAATGGTTTCCTGTGTCGACGCAATGAAGCATACGTGGTCTCAAGTATTAAGCATAGATGCCTAGTCAAGGATGGGAACCGACGCCCAATTACATACCGTAGACTAAGGCCGGGAGACAGTAGACGGAAGGATCGTACCCGTACGTAATCGGCGCCTAAATGTTCACGCCAATTCATCTAGTCTCTAGTGCCATGGGTCGTTGCTAGACGGCCACCCATGGTAACGGGCCCTTGTGGGATACGGGCCCAAGTCTAGCTGAGGGTGAACCTAAAGGGTCACACACAAATCACCGAGGAAGTTGAGAGATTGACTTGGAGTCAATCTCGAAGGATAAAATAAGTAATTGGATTACTTAAGGGAAGGTCCATTGGATGGACGGGCCGATATTGTATCGGGCTTTCGTTTAATCGGTAAATTGGATTTTCGATTAAAGATGGAAAGTTGAGACGTCGAGACGTTGGATTGTTTAATTGGATTAAAAGGTCAACGGGAATAATTTAAACGGACATTAAATTGGATTTAATGTTGGGTTCGTCGTAATTGGATTACGATAAAACCCGGTCCGTTAAATTATACCCGAGAGGAGAAATAATTCCTATTTTGGAATAGGAAGAAGTTGGACTTCTTCCCTTTATTAAACATGGCCGACATGCTCCCTTGGAGGAAGCAAAATAAGCCATGTTTCATGCTAGGTGGTATGTTGACTTATCTCTTTTGGAAAGAGACAAATCAACTCCAATCAAGCTCTTCCCTTTTGGTATGATTTGATCATACCATAAATTTTGGTAGGCTTGATTGAAGAATTAATGGTGATTGATTGGAATAAATCTAGACATCCTTGGATGAACCTAGACACATTTCAATAATCACATTAATTATGTATATATATTAGAATATACAACACCAAGAATAAGTGATTCATTATTCATCTTTTTCTAGGAAAAAGAGAAGACAAAAATCCTCTCATCTCTCTCAAACTCTTGGCCTCTCTCCCTCTCTTACACTTGTGTTCTTCACTTGATTTTGAATCAAGAAGAAGAAGAAAGTAAGTTTAAGAGAACACTAATTCATAGTGTTCTTCTCTTAAACCGATTCCTTCTTAAACCCGTTCTTTTCTAGCAAGAAAAACGTGTGTTTCTTCCGGTGTGGTGTGGATCACCTTTGGAGAATCCATACGTTTGGATTTCGTGAGCATTCCGGAGAAGGAACAATGCAAGTAGCCGGGAGCATACGTTAAATAATCAAAGGTAACGGTTTATTACGCTTTGATTGATTTAATATACATCTATGCCCTATGTGTTTAAATATATGTTTCTAATATTTACACATCCTACATCGAACGCCCGGTTGAGCACCCAAGGGTACACCCCTTGGGATTCGCATATTTAAATTAGATTTAAATTTGTGCACAATTTCTCTCTTTCTCGCTTCCGCTCGCGTGAAGGACAAGCGGATCCGCCCGGGAGCGCGAGCGGAAGCGAGAAAAAAGGCGAGAAAGTGCGTAAATTTAAATCAAATTCAAAATACGCAAATCCCAAGGGGTGTACCCTTGGGTGCTCAACCGGGCGTTCGATGTAGGATGTGTAAAATATTAAAACATATATTTAAACACATAGGGCATAGATATACAAATGAAATCAATCAAAGCGTAATAAACCGTTACCTTTGATTGTTTAGCGTATGCTCCCGGCTACTAGCGTTGTTCCTTCTCCGGAATGCTCACGAAATCCAAACGTATGGATTCTCCAAAGGTGATCCACACCACACCGGAAGAAACACACGTTCTTCTTGCTAGAAAAGAACGGGTTTAGGAAGGAATCGGTTTAAGAGAAGAACACTATGAATTAGTGTTCTCTTAAACTTACTTTGTTCTTCTTCTTGATTCAAAATCAAGTGAAGAACACAAGTGTAAGAGAGAGAGGGAGCACGAAAATTGAGAGAGAGGAGAGGATTTTTGTCTTCTCTTTTTCCTAGAAAAAGATGAATAATGAATCACTTATGCTAGGTGTTGTATATTCTAATATATATACATAATTAATGTGATTATTGGAATGTGTCTAGGTTCATCCAAGGATGTCTAGATTCATTCCAATCAATCACCATCAATTCTTCAATCAAGCCTACCAAAATTTATGGTATGATCAAATCATACCAAAAGGGAAGAGCTTGATTGGAGTTGATTTGTCTCTTTCCAAAAGAGACAAGTCAACATACCACCTAGCATGAAACATGGCTGATTTTGCTTCCTCCAAGGGAGCATGTCGGCCATATTTAATTAAGGGAAGAAGTCCAACTTCTTCCTATTCCAAATTAGGAATTATTTCTCCTCTCGGGTATAATTTAACGGACCGGGTTTTGTCGTAATCCAATTACGACGATCCCAATATTAAATCCAATTTAATGTCCACTTAAATTATTCCCGTTGATCTTTTAATCCAATTAAAAGATCCAACGTCTCAACATCTCAACTTTCCATATTTAATCGAAAATCCAATTTACCGATTAAATGAAAGCCCGATACAATATCGGCCCGTCCATCCAATGGACTTTCCCTTAAGTAATCCAATTACTTATTTTATCCTTCGAGATTGACTCCAAGTTGATCTCTCAACCTCCTCGGTGATTTGTGTGTGACCCTTTAGGTTCACCCTCAGCTAGACTTGGGCCCGTGTTCCACAAGGGCCCGTTACCATGGGTGGCCGTCTAGCAACGGTCCATGGCACTAGAGACTAGGTGAATTGGCGTGAACATTTAGGCGCCGATTCCGTACGGGTACGATCCTTCCGTCTACCGTCTCCCGGCCTTAGTCTAGGGTATGGAATTGGGCGTCGGTTCCCATCCTTGACTAGGCATCTATGCTTAATACTCGAGACCACGTATGCTTCATTGCGTCGACACAGGAAACCATTCCCTGTTCGACCAACCACTGTGGCCACAGCTTCAAACAGCATGAACGTGTCTCCGAGTGCATAGGAGATACCTCTGTCACATACTGACAGGGAACGGATCCTCTTCTTGGAATCCACCGTCCTCGCTACACATTCCGACTGCACTGGACAAGGCTTATAATGATCATCTTACAGAATTATCACCTCTCGCCAGATCCAAGATACAGCCGTCCTGTGCACGTGACTGCCATGATTCCTCAAGTCTGAGGATTACTCCCGTACTATCGGAACCGGGGAATCCAATCATACCGACCAAGCCTCCAAGGCTTCCATATGATGATCCCCGCGAGTCAGTCCAGTCGGCTCGACCCCAGTCGACCAACCCATCAAGACCGTGTAGGCGTCCCACGCCTGTCGCCGATGAAACACGGCACTCATCCAATGAACACGACTCTTGACGCAAGTCTCAATAGGACTCTCGATGCCCTGTCTCGAGGTCCTCGACTTGGAACGTTTCAGACCCAACTCTTAATCAGTTGGTTTCATGACCACCATCCAATGCGTGGCCCAACTGCACGAGTTGTTATCCATGGTCTGTGGGCTTTGTTGCGATATAAGTTAAAAAACCGTTTTAACAAATGTAAAGTGAGCACAACAAAGTAGGTACCAATAGTGACGAACACTCACTTTATTCATCACATAATAATATTACAATTACATCGAGTTGTATAATAGGTTACAAATCGCCAAACCTATTGGCTTTCTGGTCACCTATTCTAACAATCTCCCACTTGACCTAAAGCCAATCACCCATTGACCTCGAACCTCTTATTCAGATGGTGAGTATGGGCAACTTGCGACATGGGCTTAGCAAGTGGATCCGCTATGTTTTCTGCGGAGCTGACTCGGTCCAACCGAACGTCACTCCTGCTATCCATCTCTCTAAGTAGATGGTAGCGTCTAAGAATATGCTTGGATCGTGATGAGATCTCGGTTCCTTTGCTAGCGCTATCGCCCCGTCGTTATCATGAAAGATAATTACAGGCTTAGCAATGCTAGGTACTACATCCAACCCTTGGATGTAGCTCATCAACCAAACCACTCCTTAGCAGCTTCCAAAGCCGCTATGTATTCAAAACTCTATGGTGGAGTCCGCCGTGGTAGCCTGCTTGGAACCCTTCCAAGTAACCACGCCACCATTTAGTCTAAATACAAAACCAAACTGAGACTTGGCATCATCGTCATCCGACTGGAAGCTAGCGTCGCTATAGCCTTCCAGTATCAACTCTCCATCGCCGTAGATCAAGAACATATCCTTAGTCCTATTCAGGTACTTCAGGATAGTCTTGACTGCACTCAAGCGAAAGCCACATCAGGTCTAGTGCATTGAACAGCATACTGTATGCTGCCTACGGCTGAAGCATAGGGGATGTCCAACATCCGTTTAAGCTCCTCATCAGTCTTAGGAGACTGCTTCTTGGATAACTTAATTCCATGCCTCATTGGAAGGAATCCTCGTTTTGAGTTCTCCATCTTGAATCTCTTCAAGACTTTCTCAATGTACGAGGACTGGGCCATTCCTAACATCCTTTTAGATCTATCCCTGTAGATCTTGATGCCAAGGATGTAGGATGCCTCGCCCATATCCTTCATGGAGAATTGCATTGACAGCCAAGCTTTAGTGGTACCCAACATCTTAGCATCATTCCCAATGAGCAAGGTGTCATCCACGTAAAGCACCAGAAACGCAACTGAGCTCCCACTGATCTTCTTGTATACACAAGGATCGGATTCGTTCTTGATGAAATCATATCCCCGTATGACTTCATCAGAACGTATGTTCCAGCTTCGGGTTTAACCCCTTTTGGTGGATCTGCTAGGGTCCAAACCTTGTTTGTACCCATCGAGTCCATCTCGGATTTCATGGCCTCAAGCCACTTGTCCGAATCGATGTCCGACATCGCTTCTCCGTACGTCTTTGGATCATTATCCAACTGACCGGTCAGGCCCAGAAATCCATACCTATTAGGTTCATGGGATACTCTGGCCGACCTACGGAGGATTGGAACAATATCAGTGGGAACCACTGGCTCAGATGTCACTGCCGCCTCATGGGGTACCTCACTTGATTCCTCAAGGAGTACCTCATCGCGTCGACTATCCGATGGAAAACCTTTTTCCAAGAACACTGCGTTTCGCGAGACAAAAACCTTTTGCTCGGAGGGATCATAGAAATAATACCCCGCAGTTTCTTTCGGATAGCCGATAAACCTGCATAAACTAGACCTCGAGTCCAGTTTATCTCCCACTAATCTCTTGACATATGCGGGGCAACCCCACACTTTCAAGTATTTGTAGGAGGCAGGCTTGCCATGCCATATCTCATATGGCGTCTGGGATACCCTTTTAGATGGCGCCAAGTTCAAAACTTTGGCCGCCGTCTCAAGAGCGTATCCCCAGAAGGGAAGGGGTAGTTCGGTAAAACTCATCATGGATCGGACCATGTCCAACAAGGTCCGATTCCTCCTTTCAGACACACCGTTAAGTTGCGGTGTTCCAGGAGGGGTCCACTGAGAGAGAATCCCATTCTCTTTTAGATAATCAGTAAACTCACCACTCAAATACTCTCTACCTCGGTCCGACCGAAGGGCTTTGATCTTTCGACCGGTTTGGTTCTCTACTTCAAGTCTGTATTCCTTAAACCTTCCAAAGGCTTCAGACTTGTACCTCATCAGGTAAACATAACCATACCGTGAGTGATCATCGGTAAAGGTTATGAAGTACGAGTACCCACCTCTAGCCTGAGTACTTAGTGGACCACAGACATCTGTATGGATCAAATCCAACAGACCACTGGCCAGCGTACTTTGTCCAACAAAGGGTTTCTTGGTCATCTTTCCCTTTAGACAGGATTCGCAGGTCGGTAGGTTGTCCAAATCGTCTATTTCTAGACTTTTTGAGTCCACCAACCTTCTTATCCTATCTTTAGAGATATGACCTAACCTCGCATGCCATATCTGTGCGTTATTATGATCATCACGTTTTCGTTTGTGTTCTGCAGTCATAATCCAATTAGACTGTTGAAGTATGTACAGACCGTTGACCAATGTACCAAGCAAATGAAAAATACCATCTTTGATAATGAAAAAAACCGTTTTTTATTGATGGTAAATTCATATCCCTCCTTATCAAGGACCGGGATGGAAACAATGTTTTAATCATGCTAGGTACATAGAAACAGTCGTTCAGTACAATCCTAACATGACTACTAATGGCTAACTCTAGTGATCCTACGGCCTCCGCAGCAACGGCCTTGCCATCGCCTAGCCTCAGGATCATCTCATCCTTGGTTAGCCTTCTGCTTCTTTGCAGTGCCTGCAAATCATTGCAGATGTGAGCACCACACCCGGTATCCAATACCCATGAAGCAGAATTAGTAATCATATTAACTTCAACCACAAACACACCTGGGTTGGAGAGGAGTTGTGGGCACTTCCTCTTCCAATGCCCTTTCCCTTGGCAATGCATGCAGACATCATTTGCCTTGGACCGCTGAGAACCTCGGGCCTTCCCTTTCCCTTTGCTCGGTCCAACCGGAGCAACAGGGACGCCCGGAGCGTGAGCAGGGGCCACAACCGTCTACCCTTTGCCCTTCTTCTTCTTCCAGCGTCCGGCCCTCTTGCCATTCGCCTTGGAGGTCGAAGCCTCTACTATCAATACCGCCGGCGCCGACTTGTGGGTCGTTGCCTCGTATTGGACCAGCATGTTGATCAACTCATGAATAGACTTCTCAAGTCCGTTCATGTTGTAGTTTACAAACAAACGGGTCATAGGATGGAGGGAGCGACTGGAGGATCACGTCAATGTACGTGTCATTGTTAAGCCCAGCTTTAAGGTCCTCGAGTTTCTCCACTAGGGAGAGCATCTTGACCCCATGACTCTGTACAGACGCTCCTTCAGCGAGCTTGGTGCCAAAGAATGCTTTTGTGGCGGCATATCTAATATGCCTATCCGGAACCGCATAAACCTCG
>JACGWO010000004.1:12995232-13032642 GCA_034509735.1 Sesamum alatum
TTAAATTAGATTTAATTGGGTCCTATATTTTCTTGGAGAAATTAATTCCTTCTATTTGATAAAGGAAATTAAATTAATAAATAGGATTTATTAAAAGGGTTGATTAATGGGCTTAGAATAAATAATAATATTTATTTATTATATTATATTTATTCTTTTAGCCTTTTGGAATATTTAATGGAATTTAATATTCCATTAAATTAAAATCAAGGGTTGAGATGGAAAGGGGAGATGGAAGGCTAGGATTCGTTTGACTAGGTCAAACACTAGTTTGACTAGGACTTTGACTAGGTCAAAATCCTAGTCAAATTTGAGTTCTTAGAGTTTGGGGTTTAAAGAGGATTAAACTCCTCCTCTATATAAACCTCTAGCTTCCAACAATTGTGGGATGATGATTCTTGAAAAACACACACAACACACACTCTCCCCTTCTCCTCATCTCTCGTCTGCCCCCTCTTCTCTCTAGCAAGAAAATATTTCTTAGTTCTTTTGTTCTTGGAACATTAGAACTTAGATGAATCAATACCGTTAATTGATAACCGTGTTGTTGATTCATCCACTCCAAAAATATACACTTGTTCGTTGCTAGCACGACGTGCAAGATACGTGGGTGGATCGTGTGTCACGATTTGGAGGGTCTCAAAAACGAGATCTCGGTGCAAAACGGGGAACAACGCGAGTAGCCGTTGAAGACGAAAAAGACAACGGGTAGGTCTCGTTTTTATCTTTTCGTCCCTCTTTAATTTTCAACTCTATGGCCTCCATGATTTCTTTATTTGTTATTATGATCATGAGATACACCGAACGCCCGGGAACCTCAAGGGCACACCCCTTAAGCATGTTCTTTTCAATTAAAAGCATGCCTTTTATTTTTATCGCGCTTCTGCATTCGCGCAATTCCCGGCACCCTTGCCTTTCGTATTAGAAGTCGAAGCACCTCCAAACAATACCGAAGGCGTGGACTTCTTAGTCGTTGCCTCGTATTGCACCAACATATTGATCAACTCATGAATGCCCTTCTCAAGTGCGTTCATGTTGTAGTTGACGATAAAATTCGTCAAAGGAGGGTGGGAGTGAGTGAAGGATCACATCTATGTACGTTTCATTGTCGAGACCGGCCTTTAGGTCCTCGAGCTTTTCCACCAGGGTAAGCATTTTAACCCCGTGCTCTTGTACAGAGGATCCTTCTGTCATTTTCGTTCCAAAGAACGCCTTGGTCCGACATACCTAGTATGCCGTTCCGGGACTGCATAGCAATCTTAAGGTGAGCCATAATGGAAGGGAATCGTCTAGCCTTTCATATTGCTTACTGAAATCTCATTGGTCATCGAAGCAAGTATGACGCTACGGACCTTCCGGTTATCCTTATGCCAAGTCTCGAACGTCTTCACGTTCTTCTGGCGTGGATCCTTCCGGTAAGGTCCTTGGGAGAGGCTCGTCCATGACGTAGTCTTGGTTCTCGTAATCTAGGACTATTCTGAGATTGCGTAACCAGTCGTTGTAGTTTGTTCCATTGAATTTGTTTGTCTCAAGAATGGTGGAAAGTGGGTTCGTAGACATTTTAAAATCTACATTTTAGAAAACAGCGCGCGATCAGCAGAAAATAAAAGACGGTGGTTTGATAAAATAATTAAATGCATGGACTTTAGTTATTTAATCCTCCCAGTATTTATACGAAAACACGGTACTCTCAAACGTGATTTGCGGGAAATCCTTTCCAAGTGGGCTTGGGATCTACAACGATTTTTCCCATACCCCGCTTTTACGATTCGCATGGAAAAGATCCTGTAGGAGGTATTCCATACCATTTTCGTTCCACGAGATTCCCAAGATTATTGCCTCACCCTTTCACATTATCCCGAGGACTCCAAGCGAATCATGTTAATTGGGCGTTAGACCCAACCCAATCGACCGAGCCACAGACCCACTGGTACCCCCACGACTTGTGAGACAGGTAGCAGCAGCCAATTTTTCGTTCATGACATAGTGCAGCTTCCTTTGAGTACAATAACGTTCCACGACTCGTGAGACCACGCTATTGACCCAAAGCAGCTTCCTCACTATGCCATGGATTGGAAGGCATGGACAAACTCCTAGAGTTTATGTCCACTTTGTCTAGGGTCTAATATTTTGACATTGGTCCAATCAATGTGAGAGTAGTAAATGACCGAGATCTCAAATAAATAAATATCTACACATACATCCATAATGCGTAAATAAACCATCTATAGCAGTTATATGATAAATAAACAACCCATTCATCCATCATCATAACCACCTGCAAAATTAAAGCCTAGCACGCCCCTGTTGGATGATCACGAGCCCGAATCCTATACGACCCACAGAGCCCGCAGTGGATCTATGGTCAATCTAGGGTTGGTCCTATACTATTACATTAATAGTAACCCAATCATCATGCTGATGGGCCTTGGTCTCTTTTCTCTTTCTTCACTTCATGGAAAACTCCAAGGGACCTCCCGTCTGGGCTCTCCATGTGGTCCTTCCTTCTTCTCCACCAATTACAAAAATAGAAACCTCACTCGTAGTCTACTCTCATTACATATTAAAAAATAGAAACCCCAGCAAAAACCCGGGGGGAGTACATAAGGAGGGAGGTAGAATGCCTTATTTTTCCAAGGCAACTAGAAAGAGAGAAGGAGAAAGCAGTAAAAGAGGTACACAGGCCCAACAGAAAATAAACAATACATCCGGTCTAGGGCTCGTGATCATCCATTTCCATCCAACACATATAATCACATGATCCAATCATATAATCACAATATACCAACAACACATGATATCCAATCATGAATATCCAAAATAATAAATGAGTATGTGCATAACGTGTGAAAAATAAAAACACAAATATTGGTAATAATATTTTCTCGTTTTAGGAAAACCTTTCCTCATTATTTTAAGTAAAATAACCCGGGATTCCAAATCCAATTTATTTTACTCCTAAAATAATGTCTTTAGAAAAATAGGCATAATTGAACCAAAAAACGATTTTTCATAATTAGTTCAAAATTAAAACTGAAAATAATTAAAAAATAAAAGAAAAACACTGCTAGGGTTTTGAAACACTAGCAGCAGCGGCCGTCGCCGGCAGCGGCCCGCCGGCGCGCGCACAGGGCAGCAGGCTCAGACACCCTTGTCTGCGTGCGCGCGCGCGCCTGCGCGCAGCCTCCCTGGCTGTGCGCTGCCCCTGCGTGACCGGCTGGGCCGGCGCGCGCAGGCTTCCCTTGCCTACGCGCGTCTGCCCTGCCGGCAGCGCGCGGTTGCGCGCGGCCAGCCCTCCCGGCTGGCCCGCTGCGTCGTTTCTCGTTTTTCCGTTCAATTTTCCACCCCGTTTCCCAAGAAAAACAGAAAAATACCAACATTCAGAAATTCACACGAATTAAAAGCAATAAAACCGACATGCTTAAAATCAAGACAATCAAGATTTAATAAAAAAAAACATGCCAATTCCACGTTTCATGCTTATAACGCACATAAACCCTAGGCCTATACACCGAACCGAGCTCTGATACCACTGAAAGAAATCGGTGGATCGTCCCGAGAATTGTGCGAATGCCGAAGCGCGATAAAATTAAACATACAAAAATTAAAGCATGCTTTTAATTTAAAAGAACACGCTCAAGGGGTTTACCCTTGAGGTTCCCGGGCGTTCGGTGTATCTCATGATCATATAACATGTAAAGAAATCATGGAGGCCATAGAGTTGAAAAATAAAGAGGGACGAAAAATAAAACGAGACCTACCCGTTGTCGTTTTCGTCTTCAACGGCTACACGCGTTGTTCCCCGTTTTGCACCGAGATCTTGTTCTTGAGACCCTCCACATCGTGACACACGATCCACCCACGTATCTTGCACGTCGTGCTAGCAACGAACAAGTATTTTTGTAGAGGATAGATCAATCACACGTTATGAATTAACGGGACTAATCTTCCTTGGTTCTAATGTTCCAAGAACAAAAGAACAAGAAATAACTTTCTTGGAGAGTGAGAGAGAGAGAGAGGGGCGGACGAGATGTAGGAGAGGGGAGAGCGTGTGTTGTGTGTGTGATTTCAAGAATCATCATCCTACAATAGTTGGAAGCTAGAGGTATTTATAGAGGAGGAGTTTAATCCTCCTTAAACTCCAACTCTAAGAACCCTAATTTGACTAGGATCTTGACCTAGTCAAAGTCCTAGTCAAACTAGTGTTTGACCTAGTCAAACAAGTCCTAGCCTTCCATCTCCCCTTTCCATCTCAACCGTTGATTTAATTTAATGGAATATTTAAATCCCATTATATATTCCAAAAAGCCAAATAAATATAATAAATAAATATTAATATTTATTCTAGGCCCATTAGATCAATTCCCTTAATAAATCTAATTTATTAATTTAATTCTCTTTATCAAATAGAAAGAATTAATTTCTCCAAGAAAATATAGGACCCGATTAAATCTAATTTAATCATTCCTTTACTCCAATATTTAATTCCAAATTAAATACTAAGTGTGTGTGGATAGTGTGTGACTCTTTAGATTCACCATTCAGCTAGACTTGGTCGGATTCCTAGAATCCGTCCGTTACCATGGGTGGCCATCTAGCAACGGTCCATGGCACTAGAGACTAGGTGAAATATTCGGGGATGAACATTTAGGCTCTAACAGTACACTTGTCCTTCTGTCTTCGGTCTCATCACTTAGAGTCTAGGGCACGGAAAAAGCAGATACCCATTTTGGACCTAAGTGTCGGTCTGTCCTTACTAAACGCTGCAAGGGAAACATTTCCCTTCTGTTCAGTTACTGTGGCCACAGATTTCAGGGCAAGACACAGAGCATACATGAGACTCAACTGTCAATACCTTTTGACAGGAGACAAATCCTTTCTTGGAAACTACTGTCACTTTGTGCACCCGAGCTGCACTAGATATGGCTTATGACTACTCAAGAGTATTTTGGCAATCTCTCACCATATCTAAGATACAGACCTGATGCACAGGTAAACTCAGCAGTTCCTCAAGTCAAAGGACTTGGCCTGTACCGTTGGAACCGGGAATACACGTCATACCTTGCTGACCATACTCAAGGTCCTCCGTAAGACGATTCCCGGGAGTCACCTCAGTCAGCTGCTTCCTAGCATGCTGACCCACTAACACTGCTTAGACGACCTTCGTCACCCGTCGATGAAACACGACAGCAGATGCTTAGTGCAAGTCTCAAAGGGAATCCCGGTACCCATTTTCGGGATTCCTTGACTTGGAGATTTTCGGACTGATTCGGTGAGACTGATTTCGTGGACCTACCTCCAAGCGTAGTCCCAGTCCCCGAAATTGTTACTCAGTCCGTGGGCTTTGTTTGCATAGTGAACAGATATGTATAAGCAGATATATAAGTGAACGCAAACAAAGTATTGCCATATGAATTTTCACTTCTTTATTCATAAATATTTTCATCAATCACCTGAAATTGTCTAGACATAGGTTACATATTCCTGCCAAAATTGGCTTACATGGTCACCTATTCTAACAATTTCATGGACCTACCTCCAAGCGTAGTCCTAGTCCCCAAAATACGTTTTCAGTCCGTGGGCTTTGTTTGCGTAGTGAACAGATATGTATAAAGCAGATAAAGTGAACACAAACAAAGTAATGCCAAATGAATTTCACTTCTTTATCCATTAATAATATATCAAATCCTTGAAATTGTCTAGACATAGGTTATATTTCGCCTGCCAAGATTGGCTACATGGTCACGTATTCTAACAACAAGAACGTCAACTGCCATGCAAATCTTCTCCCCAAGGTTTTCTTGTGTCACTCTTATTTATTAGATGGGACTTGTTAGTATTGACACAAGTAGAATCCTATCCATAGCTACATCATTGCGAAGCTTGTTAATTAGTTAATGCAAACGTTACTTAAAAATGTACAGGCTTTAAATTAAGACAGTTAATCCCTTCATATATGTAAACCAGTAATGTGATTTTATATCCGTAAATTGTTAAATTAACTGAAATAGTTACATGGAAGATTACCGGGAAAATGAAACTATAAGATCATACAAACGAATTTTATTTCTTATGGTGTTCAGCAGTAACGCAAGGCCTTGCACTTGCAGGGCAAAAAAAATTCATTTCGGGATGAAAATTATTTTCAATAGAATACATCATTATGGCATTTAAATAATTTTGGTTATGTTTCACTTAATCAAAAATGTTTATCTGCACACAAACTACTTATGTTAATGACGGTATAAGTTACATAACGTCGTCTATTACAAAATTTAATTATTGCAATTCATAAAATATGGTATCACTCATGACAAATTGCAATAATAATTTTTTTTATGGGGGATTAATAGACATGTAACATTGCATATAAAATTTATGAAGTGTGGCTATTTTATAGGTGTCGAAATAATTATCTTCTTCTACTTTCATTCCATCCTTATTTCAAAAATGATCTAATAAATTAAATTAGGTTGTAGAAATGGAATTGGAGATAATTATGTAAAAGGTGAAAGTGGTTGGCAATGTGTAATTGAATACCACTGTTACAGTAAAATACACGCTAGCTAAGCACAAGTTCATTAATGTCTCTTATTTATTATTTGTTCATTCCCAATGCGTAATTGAATACCACTGCAATACATTACTGCCAATTTTTTTTAGCGTATTTATTATAAAGTTGACTAAAGTAGTGTGCATCATTAATGTCTACTGTCCGAGGCACTTGTTTTAGTACTTGAGCCATAATTAATCTAGTTATCTGCCTAAGTATTGAAAAAAACAAAAGGGATGTACATACAAATTATTTCCACCATAATCGCATTGTATATCATAAATTATGAAAATGAACTCAACGGCTAGGATAAATTTAAGAGAGAAAGAAACGCAAGTGCTGGCGACATGTCCGAATGTTTGTGAGGTAGGGTTTTGTAATTTTCATATGAAAAAATAAATAGCCAAAGTTCTTCTAAAATATACGACCCAATAAAATATTAGTGCATGATGTTTATGCATTTAAAGCGTGGTTGTAATAACATAATATGCATACATACAGTCTTTTAGTGTAGTTCACCCTTTTGTATTTTAGCCATTTCCATTTTTTTACAACAACCAGAGATAATTTCAATTTTTGCAATGTTAACCTCGAACTATTTTTTATATAATATGATCGTAAAATAATAGCTAACCCCCAAAGAAAATAAAAACTACATTTTCGCTTTTTCTCGTTTCCGGGAATTTTGAGTATACATTAATGATAATGCCTTGAAATTGTTGGAATAGGTGACCAGAAAGCCAATAGGTTTGGCAATTTGTAACCTATTCGACAACTTGATGTAGATGTAATATTATTATATGATGAATAAGATGAGTGTTCGTCACCAATGGTACCTTCTTTGTTGCGCTCATCTTACATTTGTTAAAACGGTGTTTAACTTATATCGCAACAAAGCCCACAGACCATGGATAACAACTCGTGCCGTTGGGCCACGCATTGGATGGTGGTCATGAAACAAACTGATTAAGAGTTGGGTCTGAAACGTTCCAAGTCGAGGACCTCGAGACAGGGCATCGAGAGTCCTATTGAGAGTTGCGTCAAGAGTCGTGTTCATCGGATGAGTGTCGTATTTCATCGGCGACAGGCGTGGGACGCCTACACGATCTTGATGGGTTGGTCGACTGGGGTCGAGCTGACTGGATTGACTCGCGGGGATTATCATATGGAAGCCTTGGAGGCTTGGTCGGTATGATTGATTTTCCCCGGTTCCGATAATACGGGAGTAATCCTCAGACTTGAGGAATCATGGCAGTCGCGTGCACAGGACGGCTGTATCTTGGATCTGGCGAGAGGTAATCATTCTGTATGTGACAGAGGTATCTCCTATGCACTCGGAGACACGTTCATGCTGTTTAAAGCTGTGGCCACAGTGGTTGGTCGAACAGGGAATGGTTTCCTGTGTCGACGCAATGAAGCATACGTGGTCTCGAGTATTAAGCATGGATGCCTAGTCAGGGATGGGAACCGACGCCCAATTCCATACCCTAGACTAAGGCCGGGAGACGGTAGATGGAAGGATCGTACCCGTACGGAATCGGCGCCTAAATATTCACGCCAATTCACTTAGTCTCTAGTGCCATGGACCGTTGCTAGACGGCCACCCATGGTAACGGGCCCTTGTGGGACACGGGCCCAAGTCTAGCTGAGGGTGAACCTAAAGGGTCACACACAAATCACCGAGGAGGTTGAGAGATCGACTTGGAGTCAATCTCGGAGGATAAAATAAGTAATTGAATTACTTAAGGGAAAGTCCATTGGATGGACCGGCCGATATTGTATCGGGCTTCCGTTTAATCGGTAAATTGGATTTTCGATTAAATATGAAAAGTTGAGACGTTGAGACGTTGGATATTTTAATTGGATTAAAAGATCAACAGGAATAATTTAAATGGACATTAAATTAGATTTAATGTTGGGTTCGTCGTAATTGGATCACGATAAAACCCGGTCTATTAAATTATACCCGAGAGGAGAAATAATTCCTATTTTGGAGTAGGAAGAAGTTGGACTTCTTCCCTTAATTAAACATGGCCGACATGCTCCCTTGGAGGAAGCAAAATCAGCCATGTTTCATGCTAGGTGGTATGTTGACTTATCTCTTTTGGAAAGAGACAAATCAACTCCAATCAAGCTCTTCCATTTTGGTATGATTTGATCATACCATAAATTTTGGTAGGCTTGATTGAAGAATTAATGGTGATTGATTGGAATGAATCTAGACATCATTGGATGAACCTAGACACATTCCAATAATCACATTAATTATGTATATATATTAGAATATACAACACCAAGCATAAGTGATTCATTATTCATCTTTTTCTAGGAAAAAGTGAAGACAAAAATCCTCTCCTCTCTCTCAATTTTCGTGCTCGCTCCCTCCCTTACACTTGTGTTCTTCACTTGATTTTGAATCAAGAAGAAGAACAAAGTAAGTTTAAGAGAACACTAATTCATAGTGTTCTTCTCTTAAACCGATTCCTTCCTAAACCCGTTCTTTTCTAGCAAGAAGAACGTGTGTTTCTTCCAGTGTGGTGTGGATCACCTTTGGAGAATCCATACGTTTGGATTTCGTGAGCATTCCGGAGAAGTAACAACGCAAGTAGCCGGGAGCATACGCTAAATAATCAAAGGTAACGGTTTATTACGCTTTGATTGATTTAATATACATCTATGCCCTATGTGTCTAAATATATATATATATTTCTAATATTTACACATCCTACATCGAACGCCCGGTTGAGCACCCAAGGGTACACCCCTTGGGATTCGCATATTTAAATTAGATTTAAATTTGTGCACTATTTCTCGCTTTCTCGCTTCCGCTCGCGCTCCTGGGCCGATTCGCTTGTCCTTCAAGTGGTATCAGATCCCGGTTCGATGTAAGGGGCATAGATCTATGTGTTTGGCATGATCTACTTGCTTTTAAATGGCTTTATTGGCATGTTAGTTTATATAAATATAAATAATATGATGATTCAATTGTTTGGATTTAATGGACTTTTGGCATGCTTAATTTTGTTAGATTGGATCTAAAATTGCATGCTTATTTTCAGAACAATATTATTTTTATTGTGCTGAAATAGTTTTGAAAAAAAAAAAAAAATTTGATCGGGCCGGCAATGGCCGCGCGCAGGCGGGCGCCTGCGCGCTGTGCGTAGCCGACCGCTGCTAGCCGGGCCAGCGCGCGCGCTGCCCTGTGCGCGCCGGCCAGCACAACGGCTGGGTCGTTTTGTGCCGTTTTTTGACTTTTTCCGGAAAATTTGATTTTCTGTATTTTCTGCACAATATTCTGAAAATATATTAATTTTGCATATTTGATTTTGGAATAATTGGATTATTCCTTGAATTAAATTTGCTTAATTAATTTGGGATTAATACATGCATTGGATGCATTGTTTAAAATGTCCATTAAATTTAAAATTTGAATTTTGCATATTATTTGTATATTTATGCTTTTGTGATGTTGGACATCACTTGGGTATTTGGAATATCCATTAGTTATTTATGCATGATTATTTGGAATAATTATGTTATGTGAGTTGATGGAATCAACATGGGATGATCACAGGAGCCCTAGACCTTATGTATGGATGAATGTATGATCATTTATTTTCTGTTGGGTTGGGCCTGCGTGCCTTTTGTTTTTGGGATTATCATCTCCCGTATTTTCAGCCTCATGATGTTAAGGCTTGTTTTCTTTATTACCGATGTATTACTTTCAGTTGTAATGAGAGTAGATAGGATTGGTGAGGTTTCAATTTTAACATGCAATTGGAGTCGCAGACCCCAAGGAGGAGCATCAAGGCGTGAAACAAGAAGCACTTCAAGGCCTATTGGAATGACAATGGGTTTATTATTATTGTAATAATTTAGGACCACCCTAGATAGACCACAGACTCACTGTGGGCTCAGTGGGTCGCATAGGTTGGGCTTGTGATCATCCTAACAGGGGTATGCTATGTTTTATGCATGCGGCGTTTTTTATTTATCGCTTTAAATATTGGATATTTATGCATGCTAAAACACCATAATGTGATGAGGTCTCGGTCACACTTAAACTCTCATTTGGTTGGACCAAATTAAATATTAGGTCTAGAACGGACTTGGATCAAAATGGTATTTTGGTCTGTCTGAGCCTTCCATCCACAACAATGTGGTGAGGAAGCTACCACTACCCAAGTGTGGTCTCACGAGTCGTGGCACACTTGGAATAGGGGAAAGCCGCACTATTGTTGTGAACAAAAAGACTGCGCTCGCTGTTTCCCTGTCTCACGAGTCGTGGGGGGGCGACAGTTTGAGGTATGATTTGGTTGATGGGTCGGGCCTAACACTGAGTAACATGGTTCGCTTGGAGTCCTCGGAACCATGCGAATAGGTGAGGCAAAATATCTTGGAAATCTCATTGGATGAGAATGATATTGGATATCTCCCATGAGGTCTTCTTCATGTGAATCGTAAAAGCGGGGCATGGAGATTACGCTTGTGGATCCCAAGCCCACTAGGAAATGGTTTCCCGAAACTCCGCTTGAGAGTGGCGGACTTTCGTATAAATAGTGGGAGGGTTAAAGACTAAAAGACCAAGTCTTCAACTTGAACAATAATATTACCATCATCTGCTAATTTCTGATTTACATTTTCATTAATGTCGATATGTCTAAGAACCCGTTAACCATGATTCTTGAGACTAACAAATTCAACGGAATGAACTACTCGGACTGGCTGAGAAACCTGAGGATTGTCCTCGGTTTCGAGAACCAAGGCTACGTCTTGGACGAGCCGCCACCGAGCGACTTACCGGAGGGGTCCACGCTTGAAGAACGTTTGACGTTCGAGAAATGGCATGAGGACAACCGAAAAGTACGCAGTATCATACTAGCTTCGATGTCTAACGACATCCAGAAGCAGTATGAGAGGCTGGACAACGTCTCCGCCACAATGCTCCGAATGAACGAGGTTTATGCGGTTCCGGATAGGCATATTAGATATGCCACCACAAAAGCATTCTTTAGCACCAAGCTCGCTGAAGGAGCGTCTGTACAGAGTCATGGGTCAAGATGCTCTCCCTAGTGGAGAAACTCGAGGACCTTAAAGCTGAGCTTAACAATGACACGTACATTGACGTGATCCTCAAGTCGCTTCCTCCATCCTATGACCCGTTTGTTGTAAACTACAACATGAACGGACTTAAGAAGTCTATTCATGAGTTGATCAACATGCCGATCCAATACGAGGCAACGACCCACAAGTCGGCGCCGGCGGTATTGATAGGAGAGGCTTCGACCTCCAAGGCGAATGGCAAGAGGGCCGGATGCTGGAAGAGGAAGAAGGGCAAAGGGAAGACGGTTGTGGCCCCTGCTCACGCTCCGGGCGTCCTTGTTGCTCCGGTTGGACCGAGCAAAGGGAAAGGAAGGCCCGTGGTTCTCAGCGGTCCAAGGCAAATGATGTCTGCATGCATTGCCAAGGGAAAGGGTATTGGAAGAGGGAGTGCCCACAACTCCTCTCCAACCCAGGTGTGTTTGTGGTTGAAGTTAATATGATTACTAATTCTGCTTCATGGGTATTGGATACCGGGTGTGGTGCTCACATCTGCAATGATTTACAGGCACTGCAAAGAAGCAGAAGGCTAACCAAGGATGAGATGATCCTGAGGCTAGGCGATGGCAAGGCCGTTGCTGCGGAGGCCGTAGGATCACTAGAGTTAGCCATTAGTAGTCATGTTAGGATTGTACTGAACGACTGTTTCTATGTACCTAGCATGATTAAAAAACATTGTTTCCATCCCGGTCCTTGATAAGGAGGGATATGAATTTACCATCAATAAAAACGGTTTTTTTCATTATCAAAGATGGTATTTCTCATCTGCTTGGTACATTAGTCAACGGTCTGTACATACTTCAACAGTCTAATTGGATTATAACTGCAGAACACAAACGAAAACGTGATGATCACAATAACGCACAGATATGGCATGCGAGGTTAGGTCATATCTCTAAAGATAGGATAAGAAGGTTGGTGGACTCAAAGGGTCTAGAAATAGACGATTTGGACAACCTACCGACCTGCGAATCCTGTCTAAAGGGAAAGATGAACAAGAAACCCTTTGTTGGACAAAGTACGCTAGCCAGTTGGTCTGTTGGATTTGATCCATACAGATGTCTGTGGTCCACTAAATACTCAGGCTAGAGGTGGGTACTCGTACTTCATAACCTTTACCGATGATCACTCACGGTATTGTTACGTTTACCTGATGAGGTACAAGTTTGAAGCCTTTGAAAGGTTTAAGGAATACAGACTTGATGTAGAGAACCAAACCGGTCGAAAGATCAAAGCCCTTCGGTCGGACCGAGGTGGAGAGTATTTGAGTGGTGAGTTTACTGATTATCTAAAAAGAATGGGATTCTCTCTCAGTGGACCCCTCCTGGAACATCGCAGCTTAATGGTGTGTCTGAAAGGAGGAATCGGACCTTGTTGGACATGGTTCGATCCATGATGAGTTTTACCGAACTACCCCTTTCCTTCTGGGGATACGCTCTTGAGACGGCGGCCAAAGTTTTGAACTTGGCGCCATCTAAAAAGGTATCCTAGACGCTATATGAGATATGGCATGGCAAGCCTGCCTCCTACAAATACTTGAAAGTGTGGGGTTGCCCCGCATATGTCAAGAGATTAGTGGGAGATAAACTGGACTCGAGGTCTAGTTTATGCAGGTTCATCGGCTATCCAAAAAAACTGCGGGGTATTATTTCTATGATCCCTCCGAGCAAAAAGTTTTTGTCTCGCGAAACGCAGTGTTCTTGGAAAAAGGTTTTCCATCGGATAGTCGACGCGATGAGGTACTCCTTGAGGAATCAAGTGAGGTACCCCAAGAGGCGGCAGTGACGTCTGAGCCAGAAGTTCCCACTGATATTGTTCCAGTCCTCCGTAGGTCGGCTAGAGTATCCCATGCACCTGATAGGTATGGATTTCTGGGCCTGACCGGTCAGTTGGATAATGATCCAAAGACGTACGGAGAAGCGATGTCGGACATCGATTCGGACAAGTGGCTTGAGGCCATGAAATTCGAGATGGACTCGATGGGTACAAACAAGGTTTTGGACCCTAGTAGATCCACCCAAAGGGGTTAAACCCATAGGGTGTAAATGGGTCTACAAACGTAAGCTTGGAGCTGACGGGGAGGTTACAACCTTCAAAGCCAGGCTTGTGGCGAAAGGTTACACTCAACGACCCGGGGTCGATTTTGAGGAAACCTACTCGCCCGTAGCAATGGCCAAGTCCATTCGGATACTGCTTGCCATAGCAGCATGGTATGACTATGAAATATGGCAGATGGACGTGAAAACGGCCTTCCTCAACGGTTTCGTAGAGGAAGAGATCTATATGGATCAGCTGGAAGGTTTCACAACTGTTGGAGAAGAGCAGAAGGTCTGCCGTCTCCAAAGGTCCATCTATGGCCTCAAAACAAGCTTCCCGAAGCTGGAACATACGTTTTGATGAAGTCATACGGGGATATGATTTCATCAAGAACGAGTCCGATCCTTGTGTATACAAGAAGATCAGTGGGAGCTCAGTTGCGTTTCTGGGCTTTACGTGGATGACATCTTGCTCATTGGGAATGATGCTAAGATGTTGGGTACCACTAAAGCTTGGTTGTCAATGCAATTCTCCATGAAAGATATGGGCGAGGCATCCTACATCCTTGGCATCAAGATCTACAGGGATAGATCTAAAAGGATGTTACGAATGGCCCAGTCCTCGTACATTGAGAAAGTCTTGAAGAGATTCAAGATGGAGAACTCAAAACGAGGATTCCTTCCTATGAGGCATGGAATTAAGTTATCCAAGAAGCAGTCTCCTAAGACTGATGAGGAGCTTAAACGGATGTTGGACATCCTCTATGCTTCAGCCGTAGGCAACATACAGTATGCTGTCAGTGCACTAGACCTGATGTGGCTTTCGCTTTGAGCGTAACAAGTTGATATCAGTCGTGTGCCGGGGAGGCACACTGGAGTGCAGTCAAGACTATCCTGAAGTACCTGAAAAGGACTAAGGACATGTTCTTGATCTACGGCGGTGGAGAGTTGATACTGGAAGGCTATAGCGACGCTAGCTTCCAGTCGGATGACGATAATGCAAGTCTCAGTATGGTTTTGTATTTAGACTAAATGGTGGCGTGGTTACTTGGAAGAGTTCCAAGTAGGCTACCACGGCGGACTCCACCATAGAGTTTTGAATACATAGCGGCTTTGGAAGCTGCTAAGGAGTGGTTTGGTTGATGAGCTACATCCAAGGGTTGGATGTAATACCTAGCATTGCTAAGCCTGTAATTATCTTTTATGATAACAACGGGGCGATAACGCTAGCAAAGGAACCGAGATCTCGTCATGATCCAAGCATATTCTTAGACGCTGCCATGTACTTAGAGAGATGGATAGCAGGAGTAACGTTCGGTTGGACCGAGTCATCTCCGCTGGAAAAACATAGCAGATCTACTTGCTAAGCCATGTCGCAAGTTGCCCACACTCACCATCTGAATAAGAGGTTTGAGGTCAATGGGTGATTGGCTTTAGGTCAAGTGGGAGATTGTTGGAATAGGTGACCAGAAAGCCAATAGGTTTGGCAATTTGTAACCTATTCGACAACTTGATGTAGATGTAATGCTATTATGTGATGAATAAGATGAGTGTTCGTCACCAATGTACCTTCTTTGTTGCGCTCATCTTACATTTGTTAAAACGGTGTTTAACTTATATCGCAACAAAGCCCACAGACCATGGATAACAACTCGTGCAGTTGGGTCACGCATTGGATGGTGGTCATGATACCAACTGATTAAGAGTTGGGTCTGAAACGTTCCAAGTCGAGGACCTCGACACAGGGCATAGAGAGTCCTATTGAGACTCGCGTCAAGAGTCGTGTTCATTGGATGAGTGTCGTATTTCATCGGCGACAGGCGTGGGACGCCTACACGATCTTGATGGGTTGGTCGACTGGGGTCGAGCCGACTGGACTGACTCACGGGGATCATCATATGGAAGCCTTGGAGGCTTGGTCGTATGATTGGTTTTCCCCGGTTCCGATAGTACGGGAGTAATCCTCAGACTTGAGGAATCATGGTAGTCGCGTGCACAGGACGGCTGTATCTTGGATCTGGCGAGAGGTAATCATTCTGTAAGATGATTATCATAAGCCTTGTCCAGTGCAGTCGGAATGTGTAGCGAGGACGGTGGATTCCAAGAAGAGGATCCGTCCCCTGTCAGTATGTGACAGAGGTATCTCCTATGCACTCGGAGACACGTTCATTGCTGTTTAAAGCTGTGGCCACAGTGGTTGTCGAACAGGGAATGGTTTCCTGTGTCGACGCAATGAAGCATACGTGGTCTCGAGTATTAAGCATAGATGTCTAGTCAAGGATGGGAACCGATGCCCAATTCCATACCCTAGACTAAGGCCGGGAGACGGTAGACGGAAGGATCGTACCCGTACGGAATCGGCGCCTAAATGGTCACGCCAATTCACCTAGTCTCTAGTGCCATGGACCGTTGCTAGACGGCCACCCATGGTAACGGGCCCTTGTGGGACACGGGCCCAAGTCTAGCTGAGGGTGAACCTAAAGGGTCACACACAAATCACCGAGGAGGTTGAGAGATCGACTTGGAGTCAATCTCGAAGGATAAAAAAGTAATTAGATTACTTAAGGGAAAGTCCATTGGATGGACCGGCCGATATTGTATCGGGCTTTCGTTTAATCGGTAAATTGGATTTTCGATTAAATATGGAAAGTTGAGACGTTGCATATTTTAATTGGATTAAAAGATCAACAGGAATAATTTAAATGGACATTAAATTGGATTTAATGTTGGGTTCGTCGTAATTGGATCACGATAAAACCCGGTCCGTTAAATTATACCCGAGATGAGAAATAATTCCTATTTTGGAGTAGGAAGAAGTTGGACTTCTTCCCTTAATTAAACATGGCCGACATGCTCCCTTGGAGGAAGCAAAATCAGCCATATTTCATGCTAGGTGGTATGTTGACTTATCTCTTTTGGAAAGAGACAAATCAACTCAATCAAGCTCTTCCCTTTTGGTATGATTCGATCATACCATAAAATTTTTGTAGGCTTGATTGAAGAATTAATGGTGATTGACTGGAATGAATCTAGACATCATTGGATGAACCTAGACACATTCCAATAATCACATTAATTATGTATATATATTAGAATATACAACACCAAGCATAAGTGATTCATTATTCATCTTTTTCTAGGAAAAAGAGAAGACAAAAATCCTCTCCTCTCTCTCAATTTTCGTGCTCTCTCCCTCTCTTACACTTGTGTTCTTCACTTGATTTTGAATCAAGAAGAAGAACAAAGTAAGTTTAAGATAACACTAATTTATAGTGTTCTTCTCTTAAACCGATTCCTTCCTTAACCCGTTCTTTTCTAGCAAGAAGAACGTGTGTTTCTTCCGGTGTGGTGTGGATCACCTTTGGAGAATCCATACGCTTGGATTTCGTGAGCATTCTAGAGAAGGAACAACACAAGTAGCCGGGAGCATACGCTAAATAATCAAAAGTAACGGTTTATTACGCTTTGATTGATTTAATATACATCTATGCCCTATGTGTCTAAATATATATATTTCTAATATTTACACATCCTACATCGAACGCCCGGTTGAGCACCCAAGGGTACACCCCTTGGGATTCGCATATTTAAATTAGATTTAAATTTGTGCACTATTTCTCGCTTTCTCGCGTCTGCTCGCGCTCCCGTGCGGATCCGCTTGTCCTTCAGAAATTTGATCGTATAAATTTGTAGTCATGGGAATATGAAATAGAGAATGTATGGCTTCGACAATATACGACCAATATGACTAATATATAATAATTGAGGAAAATAATGCCTTAAAATCCAACATGAAATAGAGAAATATAGGTTCCACAAAAATAAAACTGCATAACTAGTGATTCCATGCCACGCAGCATACAGAATACGACAGAAACGTAACAATACATGGAACTGTTTTTGAATATTTGCTTAAACACAACTTCGAAATATAGGAAGGATGACACTGCCGAATTGAAATATAAATACGTTAAACTTAATTTTCATGATATTATCTAGGAACCTCCATTATGATCAACAGGAACACGAAGCACAATCTCCTCTGGATTATTTTGCAGGTCGGGGTAAAGCTCATCATCACATTGATGTATCGGCTCGTGATCCGGTTGGCCGAAGATAATCTTCAGTTCTTCTCAAGCCGACTCCGTATTTATCGGTAAGCTCTAGAAAAAGGTTTTCCTGAACAAGGGCAACCACAACAATGTGTAAGGTTTACAGCATTGTCATGTAAGGCCAAAATGTGTGTAATGTAATTACCCGTTCTATGACATCCCATAATGCTTCATTAACGAGTACCAGTTTCGGCCGTGGGATCCATCATACTCTCGGATGATTGATTAGCTAATTAAAGGTGTCATATCGTTCCCTGAGGTGATTTAGTCGAGAACGGCCAACATTGACGCAAAGGTGGGTTCCGAAGATGACATTCACAACACTTACAGCTCCTTGAATGGCAACGACATTTGGTTGTCCTTTTTCAATGCAACCGAATTCAACCTTGCGCACAAGCTCGCGAATGAAACACCGGTCCATTGGCTTTGTGAAATGCTTGCAATAGAAAAAGAATTTCTGAGGAGGACAATTGTTGCCTTCTCTTTAGAATTTAAACAGTTAGCATAACAAGAGAGCATTTTAGGGGAATTGGAAGTTATGTGGTTATTGTTCGAGACTATCCGAACTATAATCTAGGCAAGACACTGATTCACACCATTAACTATGGATTGGTGTATGTCTGAAGTAAATGTGGTAACCTTTATTATATACCCAAGACCAAGAACCTGGTTTCACGGTATACGATATGTTCTGTCAATTACTATACTTCAACTAAAAGTACGAATTTCAGTAACTCAATTTCTCGTATTCATCATGCACATAATTTATGAGTAAGAATGAGAATTTAGAGGTTCAAACTACCATAAATAACAGGCAACTTTAAAATTTTGATTTACATTACTACATTCATTCAGCAATTTCGCGAGTTTAACGACATTGCATGTCATAAATGCTTACGTTAGTATGTACATAAAGTTATTCTTACGTTAAAAAGGAGACCATAATGTACATAAAGCATACAAAAAAAGTTTAACAGCTTAGGTAGCGCCTGATGATTTTCGTGAATTCTTCAACGTGTACGGCATGAAACAAACCATTCGAAATAAGTCACCACAGCAACAATTGTTAGAATAGGTGACCATGTAAGCCAATTTTGGCGGGTATATGTGACCTATGTCTAGACAATTATAGGTGTTTGATAAATCATTAATGAATAAAGAAGTGAATTTCATTTGGCATTACTTTGTTTGTGTTCACTTATATCTGTTTTCTATATCTGTTCACTACGCAAACAAAGCCCACGGACTGAGAATCAATTTCGGGACTGGGACTACGCTTGGAGGTAGGTCCATGGAATCAGTCTTCCCGAATCAGTCCGGAAATCTCCAAGTCAAGGAATCCGAAAATGGGTACCGGGATTCCATTTGAGACTTGCACTAAGCACCTGCTGTCGTGTTTCATCGACGGGTGACGAGGGTCGTCTAAGCAGTGTTAGTGGTTAGCATGCTAGGACGCAGCTGACTGAGGTGACTCGCGGGAACCGTCTTACGGAGGACCTTGAGTATGGTCAGCAAGGTATGACGTGTATTCCCGGTTCCAACGGTACAGGTCAAGTCCTTTGACTTGAGGAATTGTTGAGTTTACCTGTACATCAGGGCTGTATCTTAGATATGGTGAGAGATTGCCAGAATTCTCTTTGGTAGTCATAAGCCATGTCTAGTGCAGTTCTGGTGTGCAAAGTGACAGTAGTTTCCAAGAAAGGATCTGTCTCCCTGTCAATAGGTTTTGGCAGTTGAGTCTCATGTATACTCTAGGTCTTGTCCCTAAAACTGTGGCCACAGTGACTGAACAGAAGGAAGGATTCCCTTGCGGCGTTTAGTGAGGACAGACCGACACTTAGGTCCAAAATGGGTACCTGCATTTTCCGTGCCCTAGACTCTAAGTGATGAGACCGAAGACAGAAGGACAAGTGTACTGTTAGAGCCTAAATGTTCATCCCTGAATATTTCACCTAGTCTCTAGTGCCATGGACCGTTGCTAGATGGCCACCCATGGTAACGGAAGGATTTTAGGAATCCGACCAAGTCTAGCTGAAAGGTGAACCTAAAGAGTCACACACTATCCACACACATTTAGATATTTAATTAGGAATTAAATATTGGAGTGAAGGAATGATTAAATCGGATTTAATCGGGTCCTTTATTTTTCTTGGAGAAATAATTCCTTCTATTAGATATAAGGAATTAAATTGATAAATTAGATTTATCAAAGGGATTTATTTAATGGGCTTAAATAATATTTATATTTATTTTAGCCTCTTGGAAATATTTAAATAGGTTTTAAATATTCCATTAAATTAAATTAAATCAACGGTGAGATGAATGGGAGAGATGGATGGCTAGGATTGTTTTGACTAGGTCAAAACACTACTTTGACTAGGACTTTGACTAGATCAAAATCCTAGTCAAAATAGAGTTCTTGAAAGAGGAGTTTAAAGAGGATTAGACTCCTCCTCTATATAAACCCCTAGCTGTTAGAATAGGTGACCATGTAAGCCAATTTTGGCGGGTATATGTAACCTATGTCTAGACAATTATAGGTGTTTTGATAAATCATTAATGAATAAAGAAGTGAATTTTCATTTGGCATTACTTTGTTTGTGTTCACTTGCACCTATTTATCCATATCTGTTCACTACGCAAACAAAGCCCACGGACTGAGAATCAATTTCGGGGACTGGGACTACGCTTGGAGGTAGGTCCATGGAATCAGTCTTCCCGAATCAGTCCGGAAATCTCCAAGTCAAGGAATCCCGAAAATGGGTACCGGGATTCCATTTGAGACTTGGCACTAAGCATCTGCTGTCGTGTTTCATCGACGGGTGACGAGGATCGTCTAAGCAGTGTTAGTGGGTTAGCATGCGAGGACGCAGCTGACTGAGGTGACTCGCGGGAACCGTCTTACGGAGGACCTTGAGTATGGTCTGCAAGGTATGACGAGTATTCCCGGTTCCAACGGTACAGGTCAAGTCCTTTGACTTGAGGAATTGCTGAGTTTACCTGTACATCAGGGCTGTATCTTAGGTATGGTGAGAGATTGCCAGAATTCTCTTTGGTAGTCATAAGCCATGTCTAGTGCAGTCCTGGTGTGCAAAGTGACAGTAGTTTCCAAGAAAGGATCTGTCTCCTGTCAATAGGCTTTGACAGTTGAGTCTCATGTATACTCTAGGTCTTGTCCCTAAAACTGTGGCCACAGTGACTGAACAGAAGGGAAGGATTCCTTGCGGCGTTTAGTGAGGACAGACCGACACTTGGGTCCAAAATGGGTACCTGCATTTTCCGTGCCCTAGACTCTAAGTGATGGGACCGAAGACAGAAAGGACAAGCGTACTGTTAGAGCCTAAATGTTCATCCCTGAATATTTCACCTAGTCTCTAGTGCCATGGACCGTTGCTAGATGGCCACCCATGGTAACGGACGGATTTCTAGGAATCCGACCAAGTCTAGCTGAATGGTGAACCTAAAGAGTCACACACTATCCACACACAATTAAAATATTTAATTTGGAATTAAATTGGAGTGAAGGAATGATTAAATTAGATTTAATCGGGACCTTTATTTTTCTTGGAGAAATAATTCTTTCTATTTTGATAGAAGGAATTAAATTGATAAATTGGATTTATCAAAGGGATTTATTTAATGGGCTTAAATAATATTTATATTTATTTTAGCCTCTTGGAAATATTTAAATAGGTTTTAAATATTTCCATTAAATTAAATTAAATCAAATCAACGGTTGAGAATTAATGGGAGAGATGGATGGCTAGGATCGTTTTGACTAGGTCAAAACACTAGTTTGACTAGGACTTTGACTAGGTCAAAATCCTAGTCAAATTAGAGTTCTTAAAAGAGGAGTTTAAAGAGGATTAAAACTCTCTTCTATATAAACCCCTAGCATCCTACAATTTACATGATGATGAATCTCCAACACACACACTACTACACACACACACGGATCTCTCCCTCTCATCTCTCGTTCGCCTCTCTCTCTCTCTCAAAGAAAATTATTTTCTTTGTTCTCTTGTTCTTGGAACATTAGAACTTGATGAATCAATACCGTAATTCATAACGTGTCGTTGATTCATCCACTCCAAAATATAAACTTGTTCGTTGCTAGCACGACGTGCAAGATACGTGGGTGGATCGTGTGTCACGATTTGGAGGGTCTCAAGAACGAGATCTTGGTGGCAAAACGGGGAACAACGCGTGTAGCCGTTGAAAGACGAAAACGACAACGGTAGGTCTCGTTTATGTTTTTCGTCCTCTTTTATTTTCCAACCCTATGGCCTCCATGATTTATTTTATGTTATTCGTTCATGGAGATACACCGAACGCCCGGGAAATTTCAAAAGGCACCCTTTGAAACGGTGTTTTAATTTAAAAGCATGTTTAAATTCCGCATTTATTTTTTAATTATACCCGCGCTTCCGCATTCGCGCTTTTCCCGGGACGATCCACATAATCTTTCAGTGGTATCAGAGCCCGGTTCGGTGTATAGGCCTAGGGTTTATGTGCGTTTTAAGCATGAAACGTGAAATAGCATGTTGTAATTAAATCTTGAATTTCTTGATTCTTGAAGCATGTTATTTTATTGCTTTTAATTCGTGTGAATTGCTGAATATTGGTATTTTCTGTTTTTCTTGGGAATCGGGATGGGAATTAAATCTGAAAAACGAGAAAACGTCACAGCCGGCCAGCCGGGAAGGCTGCCGCGCGCAGCCGAGCGCTGCCCGGCAGGGCAGACGCGCGCAGGCATGGGAAGCCTGCGCGCGCGCGCGCTGCCGGCCGCGCAGGGGCAGCGCGCAGCCGGGTTGGCTGCGCGCGGGCGTGCGCGCATGGAAACGCCTCCAGGCGCGCGCGCGGGCAGACAGAGGTGTCTGCGCGCGCGCGCCCCGGCAGGCGCGCCATGCGCGCGCGCGCGCAAGGCTGGCGGGCGGAGGAGCCCCGCGCGCGGACGGGCACCAGGCGCGCCGCCAGGCGCGCGCGCACGCAGACGGAGGCGTCTGCGCGCGCGCGCCCGGCAGGCACGCCCCAGTGCGGCGCCTGCGCGCGACGCAGGGACGCGGCCGGTGGCCAGCAGGCCAGCGCAGCGCCGCACAGGCAAAGGGCCTGCGCGGCGCAGTCGGCCTGCCGAGAGCACCAGGCCGCGCAGCGCGCTGCCGGCCAGGCGGCGCGCGGACGCAGGCAAGGGGCCTGCGCGCGCGCCGGCCAGGCAGTGCCTGCGCGCGCAGGGGCGGCAGGCTGGGCCTGCTGCCCTGCGCGCACGGCCTGCCGGCTGCTGCCGGTGGCGGCGGCCGGCGGCTGCTGCAGCTAGGGTTTTTTTTGAAACCCTAGCATTATTATTTTATTTTTTAAATTTATTTTCAGTTTTAATTTTGAATTAATTCTGAAAATTCGTTTTTTGGGTTCAATTTTGCCTAAATTCCTAAAGACATTATTTTAGGAGTAAAATAAATTGGATTTAGAATCCCGGGGTTATTTTACTTAAAATAATGAGGAAAGGTTTTCCTAAAACGAGAAAAATTTTATTACCAAATATTTGTGTTTTATTTTTTCACACGTTACGCACATGTTCATTTTTATTTTGGATTGATGTGATTGGAAATCATGTGTTGTTGGAATATTTATGATTATGTGATTGGATCATGTAATTATGTGTGTTGGATGGAAATGGATGATCACGAGCCCTAGACCGAATGTATGGTTTAATTTACTGTTGGCCTGTGTGCCTCTTTAAACTGCTTTCTCCTTCTCTCTTTCTAGTGCCTTGGAATAATAAGGCTTTCTACCTCCCTCCTTATGTACTCCCCCGGGGTTTCGCTGGGGGTTTCTAATTTTTTCTATGTAATGAGAGTAGACTAGGAGTGAGGTTTCCATTTTTTTTTGTAATTGGTGGAGAAGAAGGAAGGACCACATGGAGAGCCCAGACCGGAGGTCCCTTGGCGTTTTTCATGAAGTGAAGAAAGAGAAAAAGAGACCAAGGCCCATCAGAATGATGATTGGGTTACTATTATTGTAATAGTATAGGACCAACCCCTAGATTGACCATAGATCCACTGCGGGCTCAGTGGATCGCATAGGATTCGGGCTTGTGATCATCCAACAGGGGCGTGCTAGGCTTTAATTTTGCATGTGGTTATTATGATGGATGAATGGCTTTTTATTTATCATATGACTGCTATGGATGGATTTTATTTATGCATTATGGATGAATGTATGGATATATTATGAGATCTCGGTCATTCACTACTCTCACATTGGTTGGACCAATGTTGAAATATTAGACCCTAGATAAAGTGGACATGAACTCTAGGAGTTCGTCCATGCCTTCCAATCCGTGGCATAGTGAGGAAGCTGTTTTAGGTCAATAGCGTGGTCTCACGAGTCGTGGCACGTTATTGTACTTAAAGGAAGCTGCACTATGTCATGAACGAAAAATGGGCTGCTGCTACCTGTCTCACGAGTCGTGGGGGTACTAGTGGGTCCATGGCTCGGTCGATTGGGTCGGGTCTAAACGCCTAATTAGCATGATTCGCTTGGAGTCCTCGGGATCATGCAAAAGGGTGAGGCAATAATCTTGGGAATCTCGTGGAACGAGAATGGTATGGAATACCTCCCACAGGATCTTTTCCATGCGAATCGTAAAAGCGGGGTAATGGGAAAAATCGCTGTGGATCCCAAGCCCACTAGGAAAGGATTTCCCGAAAACTACGTTTGAGAGTACCGTGTTTTCGTATAAATAGTGGGAGGATTAAATGACTAAAGACCAAGCATTTAATTATTTTTATCAAACCACCGTCTTTACTTTCTGCTGATCGCGCGTTGTTTTTCAACATGTAGATTTAAAATGTCTAAGAACCCACTTTCAACCATTCTTGAGACAAATAAATTTAATGGAACCAACTACAACGACTGGTTGCGCAATCTCAGGATAGTCCTGGATTATGAGAACCAAGGCTACGTCATGGACGAGCCTCTCCCTAGGACCTTACCGGAAGGATCCACGCCAGAGGAACGTGAGACGTTCGAGAACTTGGCATAAGGATAACCGGAAGGTTCGTAGCATCATACTTGCTTCGATGACCAATGAGATTCAAAAGCAATATGAAAGGCTAGACGATGTCCCTTCCATAATGGCTCGCCTTAAGGATTGCTATGCAGTCCCGGACCGGCATACTAGGTATGTCGCGACCAAGGCGTTCTTTGGAACTAAAATGACAGAAAGGATCCTCTGTACAAGAGCATGGGGTTAAAATGCTTACCTAGTGGAAAAGCTCGAGGACCTAAAGGCAGGTCTCGATAACGAAACGTACATAGATGTGATCCTTCAGTCACTCCCCACCCTCCTTTTGATCAATTTATTGTCAACTACAACATGAATGCACTTGAGAAGGGTATTCATGAGTTGATCAATATGTTGGTGCAATACGAGGCAACGACTAAGAAGTCCACGCCTTCGGTATTGTTTGGAGGTGCTTCTACTTCCAAGACGAAAGGCAAGGGCGCCGGACGTTGGAAAAGGAAGAAAGGGAAGGGAAAGGCAGTCATAGCAGCTACGAACACTCAGAGTGTTCCCATTGCCAAAGAGGGGAAAGGCAAAGGAAAGGGAAAGGTTGTCTCCAAGCAACAGTCGAAGGCATATGACATATGTATCAACTGCCGTGAGAACGGGCATTGGAAGAGAGAGTGCCCCAAACTCTTCTCAAACCAAGGTATATTTGTGATTGAGGTTAACATGGTCACTAATTCTGCCTCTTGGGTATTGGATACCGGCTGTGGAGCTCACATTTGCAATGATCTGCAGGTGTTGAAAAGAAGCAGAAAACTAAGTAGCGGGGTCATGATCCTGAAGCTTGGAAATGGCAAGGCCATCTCGGCAGAAGCAGTAGGATCCGCCACTTTAGTTATTAGTGATACCATTAGCATAGAATTAGAGCAAGTTTATTTGTACCCAGTATGATTAAAAACATCATTTCCATTCCATTGTTAGACAATAATGGTTATGAGTTTAAAATCAATAAAAATTGCTTTTATTTGATGAGGTGTGGAATTGCTCATCTACTTGGTACATTACATAATGGGCTCTATATCTTGCAACAAACGAATTTCGTTCTTAACGCTCAACACAAACGGAAATTAGATAATACGGGAACGCACGTCTGTGGCACGCTAGGCTAGGTCACATATCCCAAGATAGGATGAAAAGGTTGGTAGACTCAAAGAACCTAGAGGTTGGGGACTTGAGTGATCTACCAACTTGTGAATCTTGTCTAAGAGGGAAAATGACCAAGAAGCCCTTTGTAGGACAAAGCAGGCTTGCCACAGGTCTGTTGGACTTGGTCCATACAGACGTGTGTGGACCACTAAGGACGCAGGCCCGAGGTGGGTTCTCCTACTTCATAACCTTCACCGATGATCATTCACGGTATGGTTATGTTTACCTAATGAGGTACAAGTCTGAAGCTCTTGAGAGGTTTAAAGAATTCAGACTTGAAGTGGAGAATCAAACCAACTGCAAAAATTAAAGTCCTACGGTCAGACCGAGGCGGTGAATACCTTAGTGCCGAATTCCTAGATTATCTAAAGGAACATGGTATAATATCAGAATGGACACCTCCCGGAACACCACAGTTAAATGGCGTCTCTGAAAGGAGGAACCGAACCCTGTTGGACATGGTTCGTTCCATGATGAGTTTTACCAAATTGCCCCCTATCGTTTTGGGGTTATGCATTAGAAACGGCAGCCAAGTTATTGAATTTGGCGCCTACTAGTGTAGTGACCCAAACGCCATATGAGATATGGCACGGCAAGCCTGCATCCTACAACTACTTGAAAGTGTGGGGTAGCCCCGCATACGTCAAGAGGTTAGTGGGAGATAAGCTAGAATCCAGATCTAGCCTATGCAGGTTCGTTGGATACCCTAAAGAAACTGCGGGTTATTACTTTTATGACCCTTTGGAACAAAAGGTATTTGTTTCAAGGAATGCAGTATTCTTGGAGCAAGGCTTCCCAGAGGATATCCAACCTGATGAGCTGATCCTTGAGGAATCAAGTGATGGAACTCAGCCATCAGAAACAGTCGCGGAAACCTCACCTAGAGGATTCAGGATAGACACTAGGAGGACTGACCAACCTAGAGAAGTCCAACATGCTAGGCATGAAGGACAACCTCAAGAAAGGCCAGTCCCGGTCCCTGAACCGCCGGCTCCGATACAGTCAGCGCCCACAGTTACCACTAACGTTCCCGTTCTCCGAAGGTCCACTAGAGAATCCAGACCTCCAGTGAGATATGGATTTCTAGGTGCGACCGATCTTCTGGATAACGATCCTAAGACATACGGGGAAGCGATGTCAGACATCGACTCTGGGAAATGGCTTGAGGCCATGAAAACCGAAATGGACTCCATGAGCGAGAACCAAGTTTGGAGACTTGTAGATCCACCGAAAGGTGTTAAGCCAGTGGGCTGTAAGTGGGTCTACAAGCGCAAACTCGGCGTTGATGGAGAGGTCACTACCTTCAAGGCTAGGCTTGTAGCTAAGGGATACACTCAACGACCGGGGTCGATTTTGAGGATACCTACTCGCCAGTAGCCATGGCTAAATCCATTCGGATCCTGCTTGCCATAGCAGCATGGTATGACTATGAAATATGGCAGATGGACGTGAAAACGGCCTTCCTCAACGGTTTCGTTGAAGAAGAGATCTATATGGATCAGCCGGAGGGTTTCACGGTCACTGGAGAAGAACAGAAGGTCTGTCGTCTCCAGAAAGTCCATCTATGGCCTCAAACAAGCTTCCCGGAGTTGGAACATTCGATTTGATGAGGTAATACGGGGTTATGACTTCATCAAAAACGAATCCGACCCTTGTGTATACAAGAAGGTCAGTGGGAGTCCATAGTGTTCCTAGTGCTTTTACGTGGATGACATTCTGCTCATTGGAAATGACGTCAGAATGTTAGGAAACACGAAAGCATGGCTGTCAACCAAGTTTTCCATGAAGGACTTGGGTGAAGCATCCTACATCCTAGGCATCCAGATTGTCAGGGACAGATCTAAAAGGATGTTAGGGCTCACCCAAAACTCGTATGTGGAGAAATCCTAAAGAGATATCGAATGGACAACTCCAAACGAGGGTTCCTTCCTATGAGGCATGGGATCAAGTTGTCCAAGAAAACAGTCCCCGCAGACTGATGAGGAACTTGAAAAGATGAAAAGTCATCCCCTATGCGTCTGCCGTAGGTAGCATTCCAATATGCGGTCCACTGCACCAGGCCTGACATTGCATACGCTTTGAGCGTGACAAGCAGATATCAGTCCTGTGCAGGAGAGGCACATTGGAATGCAGTTAAGGGCATCCTTAAGTACCTAAGGAGGACTAAGGAAATGTTCTTAGTCTATGGCAATGGAAAACTAATTCTGGAAGGCTTTAGCGACGCTAGCTTTCCAGTCTGATGACGATGATGCCAAGTCTCAATCAGGGTATGTATTCAAACTCAACGGAGGAGTGGTGACTTGGAAAAGTTTCCAAGCAAGCAACCACTGCTGACTCCACCACTGAGGCTGAATACATAGCGGCTTCAGAAGCTGCCAAGGAAGCGGTTTGGATGAGAAACTACATCCAAGAGTTGGGTGTGGTGCCTAGCATCGCCGAGCCCGTTGTCATCTTCTGTGATAACAACGGTGCAATAGCGCAAGCGAAGAACCGAGATCTCACCACCGTTCCAAACACATTCTTAGACGCTACCATCTTCTTAGAGAAATGGTAGGAAGAGGTGACGTTCGGATGGACCGAGTCAAACTCAGCAGACAACACAGCAGACCCGCTGACAAAGCCTATGTCGCAAAGTGCTCATACGCAACATCTTGAGAAGATGGGGATTAGGCATATGGGTGATTGGCTTTAAAGGTCAAGTGGGAGATTGTTAGAATAGGTGACCATGTAAGCCAATTTTGGCGGGTATATGTAACCTATGTCTAGACAATTATAGGTGTTTTGATAAATCATTAATGAATAAAGAAGTGAATTTTCATTTGGCATTACTTTGTTTGTGTTCAATTGCACCTATTTATCCATATCTGTTCACTACGCAAACAAAGCCCACGGACTGAGAATCAATTTCGGGGACTGGGACTACGCTTGGAGGTAGGTCCATGGAATCCTCTTCCCGAATCAGTCCGGAAATCTCCAAGTCAAGGAATCCCGAAAATGGGTACCGGGATTCCATTTGAGACTTGCACTAAGCATCTGCTGTCGTGTTTCATCGACGGGTGACGAGGATCGTCTAAGCAGTGTTTAGTGGGTTAGCATGCGAGGACGCAGCTGACTGAGGTGACTCGCGGGAACCGTCTTACGGAGGACCTTGAGTATGGTCTGCAAGGTATGACGAGTATTCCCGGTTCCAACGGTACAGGTCAAGTCCTTTGACTTGAGGAATTGCTGAGTTTACCTGTACATCAGGGCTGTATCTTAGGTATGGTGAGAGATTGCCAGAATTCTCTTTGGTAGTCATAAGCCATGTCTAGTGCAGTCCTGGTGTGCAAAGTGACAGTAGTTTCCAAGAAAGGATCTGTCTCCTGTCAATAGGCTTTGACAGTTGAGTCTCATGTATACTCTAGGTCTCTTGTCCCTAAAACTGTGGCCACAGTGACTGAACAGAAGGGAAGGATTCCCTTGCGGCGTTTAGTGAGGACAGACCGACACTTGGGTCCAAAATGGGTACCTGCATTTTCCGTGCCCTAGACTCTAAGTGATGAGACCGAAGACAGAAAGGACAAGCGTACTGTTAGAGCCTAAATGTTCATCCCTGATATTTCACCTAGTCTCTAATTGCCATGGACCGTTGCTAGATGGCCACCCATGGTAACGGACGGATTCTAGGAATCCGACCAAGTCTAGCTGAATGGTGAACCTAAAGAGTCACACACTATCCACACACAATTAAATATTTAATTTGGAATTAAATATTGGAGTGAAGGAATGATTAAATTAGATTTTAATCGGGACCTTTATTTTTCTTGGAGAAATAATTCTTTCTATTTTGATAGAAGGAATTAAATTGATAAATTGGATTTATCAAAGGGATTTATTTAATGGGCTTAAATAATATTTATATTTATTTTAGCCTCTTGGAAATATTTAAATAGGTTTTAAATATTTCCATTAAATTAAATTAAATCAAATCAACGGTTGAGATTAATGGGAGAGATGGATGGCTAGGATCGTTTTGACTAGGTCAAAACACTAGTTTGACTAGGACTTTGACTAGGTCAAAATCCTAGTCAAATTAGAGTTCTTAAAAAGAGGAGTTTAAAGAGGATTAAAACTCCTCTTCTATATAAACCCCTAGCATCCTACAATTTACATGATGATGAATCTCCAACACACACACTACTACACACACACACACGGATCTCTCCCTCTCATCTCTCGTTCGCCTCTCTCTCTCTCCAAAGAAAATTATTTTCTTTGTTCTCTTGTTCTTGGAACATTAGAACTTGATGAATCAATACCGTTAATTCATAACGTGTCGTTGATTCATCCACTCCAAAATATAAACCCCTAGCATCCTACAAGTTGAAGGATGATGAATCTCCAACACACACACAACACACACACACACTCGGCTCTCTCTCCTCTATCTCGTCCGCCCTCTCTCTCTCACACACTCCAAGAAAATTATTTTCTCTTTAGTTCTCTTGTTCTTGGAACATTAGAACTTTGATGAATCAATACCATTAATTCATAATGTGTTATTGATTCATCCACTCCAAATATTATACACTTGTTCGTTGCTAGCACGACGTGCAAGATACGTGGGTGGATTGTGTGTCACGATTTGGAGGGTCTCAAGAATGAGATCTTGGTGCAAAACGGGGAACAACGCGTGTAGCCGTTGAAGACGAAAACGACAACGGGTAGGTCGCGTTTTAGATTTTCGTCCTCTTTTATTTTCAACCCTATGGCCTCCATGATATGTTATATGTGATTTATTCATGAGATACACCAAACACCCGGGAAATTTCAAAGGCACACCCTTTGAAACGTGTTTTAATTTAAAAGCATGTTTAAATTCCGTTTTAATTTTTTAATTATACCGCGCTTCCGCATTCGCGCTTTTCCCGGAACGATCCACAATTCCTTTCAACAATCACTACAACATACATCTTCGTCCGTATAGCACGTATGTGACCTTCTAGTTTTTGTATACGGTCTTCATACGCCTTTCCATTCGCCATACATCGAGATAAGCGCCGTAGTAATTTCGGTACAACTTCCATACATCATTGACACACGGGGCGGGGGGGGGGGGGGGTCAACCCATGCAAACGTACTACAGTTGAGACCCCTGCATAGCCAGCACATTAAAAAGGTAGTTAGTTGATGTCAAATATTTTGGGCACATAATATCAGTGAGATAATAAGCAAGCAAGATGAAACACGCCACGCTGGCAAAATTTTTCCAGCAGTAAGGTATATAAAACTAACATTGTTGCCTGGACGACCTCGGAAACGTCTACTAGGATTCATACTATTAGAATAGGTGACCAAAAAGCCAATTGGATTGGCGGTTTTGGGAACTATTCGTCAATCTTTATTAAATACAATATTATCATGATGAATAGAGTAAGTATTCATCACTGGCACTGTGTTTGTTGTGCTTACTACTAACGTTGAACGGCGTTTTAACGTCACAACAATTGCCCACAGACCAATTGGATAACCCATGTAGTTGGGTTGCGCATTGGATGGCGTCTATGAAACCAACTTTTGAGGGTTGGTCTGAAACCTTCCAAGTCGAGGACCTCGAGACTGGGCATCGAGTTTCCTATTGAGACTTGTAGTAAGTATTGCATTCAGTTGGTGAGTGTCGAGTTTCATCGGCGATAGATGAAGGTCGTCTATGCAATTTTAGTGGGTTAGTTGACAAGGTGGTCGACTGACTGAAGTGACTCACGGGAATCGTCATATGGAAGCCTTGGAGGCTTGGTCAATATGACTAGAATTCCCGGTTCCGATAGTACGGATTAGTCCTCGAACTTGAGGAATCATGGCAGTCACGTGCATATGAAGACTGTATCTTGGATCTGGCGAGAGGTGGTCATTCTGTAAGATGATCATTATAAGCCTTGTCAAGTGCAGTTGGAGTATGTCGCGAGGACGGTGGATTCCAAGATAGGATCCGTCCCCTGTTAGTACATGACGCTGATGTCTCCTATGCACTCTGAGATGGTTTAGACTCTGAAAGTCTATGGCCATAGCAATCGATTGAGTAGGAAAGTATTTCCTACGTCGATCAATAGAGTAAACACATCTCAGGTATGAAGCATAGTTGCCCAGTCAAGGATGGGAACCGACGCCAAATTCCATACCCTAGACTAAGGCCGGGAGACGATCAACAGTAGGACCGTACCCATATGAAATCGATACCTAAATGTTCACGCCAATATTCACCTAGTCTCTAGTGCCATGTACCGTTGCTAGACGGCCACTCATGGTGACGGGCTCCTGTTGGACACGAGCCCAAGTCTAGCTGAGGGTGAACCTAAAGGGTCACACACAAATCACCGAGGAGGTAAAGGAATTGACTTGGAGTCAATTTCAGAGGATGATAAGTAATTAGATTACTTAAGGGATTGTCCATTGGATGGACAGGCCGATATTGTATCGGGCTTTCGTTTACTCGGTAAATAGGATTTATCGATTAATATGAAAAGTTTGAGATGTTGTATCTTTAATTGGATTAAAAGATCAATGGGAATTATTTAAGTGGACATTAAATTAAGTTTGATTTAATTTTGGGTTCGTCGTAATTGGATATAGAACCCGGTCTATTAAATTTTGACCCGAGAGGTGTGTTAATTCCATTTATGGAATAGGAAGAAGTTGGACTTCATCCCTAAATAAGCATGCCGAAAATTGCCACCTTGGAGGGAGCAATAATCGGTCATGTTGGATGCCAGGTGTTAGTTGACTTGTGTCTTTTGGTAAGAGACAAATCAACTCCAATCAAGCCCTTCCCTTTTGGTATGATTTGATCATACCTTAAAAAGATGGTAGGCTTGATTGAAGAATTGATGGTGATTGATTGGGATGTATCTAGACATTCTTGGATGAACCTAGACACATTCCAATAATCACATTAATTATGTATATATATGAGTATATACTAACACCTATGCATGATGAATTTTATTATCATCTTTTTCTTGGAAAACGATGAACACTCTCTACCCTCTCTCTCTCTAAATCCTATTTGTTGCTTCATTGATCTAGGATCATTTTGAAGAACAAAGTAAGATCAAGAAGGAACACTAATTTGATAGTGTAATCCCTTCATCGATTTCATCCTCTAGATCCATTTTTCTCTAGCAAGAAAAATGAGATCTCTCTCGGTGTGGTGTTTACGACTTTAGAGGGTCTCTACGTTGGGACCTCGCGTGGATGAACATTGGGTGCAATCAACACGTGTAGCCGTTTGAAATACAAAAATCGAGAATGGTATTCCGATTTACATTTATGCTCTCGGTTTCTTCTTTATTCTATAGCCACGAACGCTTGTTTATTTATTATGTCTAATTATGCGTTTATAACACCGATAGCCCGGGAATGTTCAAGGGTACACCCCTTGAACGTGATTTAAAATTCCTTTTATTCCGCACGTTTTTATCTCCACCGCGCTTCCGCCGCGTTCCCGGGCCGATCCACTTTTCTTCAAGTGGTATCAGAGCCCGGACCGGTGTATGTGGCTATGGATTACATGTTTTACGTGTTCAAGCATGTTCAATGTGTTTAGATCGGCTTTAAAAGCATGCGTTTATTGCTTTTAATTTTCATAATTATTTATTGAAATTTGCATGTTTTAATTATGTCTATTAATCATGAATATTTGGGTGATTTTAGAAAATTGGATTTTCTGAAATCTGGGTATTTATTTCAGTTTTTTATGTGCAGAATTTTTAAAAAAAAAAAATTACAGCAGCAGCAGCAGCCGCTGCCCGTCGGCAGCAGGCTGCCTGCAGGCAGGGGCCCCGCGCGGACGCACGAGGCAGCCGCGCGCGTGCGCTTAGCGCAGGCAGTGACGCCTCAGCGTTTCGGCCGTGCCGGCTGGCCACACAGCCGGCTGCGTGGACTTGGACGTCATGCTTAATAAACTGGAAAGAGGCCCAAATAAATTACCCGGATGGGCCTGGACTTGCTCTGGAGAAAAAACCTTCATTCTGTTGGAATAGGTGACCAGAAAGCCAATAGGTTTTGGCAATTTTGTAACCTATCCGACAACTTGATGTGAATGTAATATTATTATGTGATGAATAAGATGAGTGTTTCGTCACCAATGGTACCCTCTTTGTTGCGCTCATCTTACATTTGTTAAAAACGGTGTTTAACTTATATCGCAATAAAAGCCCACAGACCATGGATAACAACTCGTGCAGTTGGGCCAAGCATTGGATGGATGGTGGTCATGAAACCAACTGATTAAGAGTTGGGTCTGAAACGTTCCAAGTCGAGGACCTCGAGACAGGGCATCGAGAGTCCTCTTGAGACTTGCGTCAAGAGTCGTGTTCATTGGATGAGTGCCGTGTTTCATCGGCGACAGGCGTGGGACGCCTACACGATTCTTGATGGGTTGGTCGACTGGGGTCGAGCCGACTGGACTGACTCGCGGGGATCATCATATGGAAGCCTTGGAGGCTTGGTCGGTATGATTGGTTTTCCCCGGTTCCGATAGTATGGGAGTAATCCTCAGACTTGAGGGATCATGGCAGTCGCGTGCACAGAACGGCTGTATCTTGGATCTGGCGAGAGGTAATCATTCTGTAAGATGATTATCATAAGCCTTGTCCAGTGCAGTCAGAATGTGTAGCGAGGACGGTGGATTCCAAGAAGAGGATCCGTCCCCTGTCAGTATGTGACAGAGGTATCTCCTATGCACTCGGAGACATGTTCATGCTGTTTGAAGCTGTGGCCACAGTGGTTGGTCGAACAGGGAATGGTTTCCTGTGTCGACGCAATGAAGCATACGTGGTCTCGAGTATTAAGCATAGATGCCTAGTCAAGGATGGGAACCGACGCCCAATTCCATACCCTAGACTAAGGCCGGGAGACGGTAGACGGAAGGATCGTACCCGTACGGAATCGACGCCTAAATGCTCACGCCAATTAACCTACTCTCTAGTGCCATGGACCGTTGCTAGACGGGCACCCATGGTAACGGGCCCTTGTGGGACACGGGCCCAAGTCTAGCTGAGGGTGAACCTAAAGGGTCACACACAAATCACCGAGGAGGTTGAGAGATCGACTTGGAGTCAATCTCGAAGGATAAAATAAGTAATTGGATTACTTAAGGGAAAGTCCATTGGATGGACGGGCCGATATTGTATCGGCTTTCATTTAATCGGTAAATTGGATTTTCGATTAAATATGGAAAGTTGAGATGATGAGACGTTGGATCTTTTAATTGGATTAAAAGATCAACGGGAATAATTTAAGTGGACATTAAATTGGATTTAATATTGGGTTTGTCGCAATTGGATCACGATAAAACCCGGTCCGTTAAATTATACCCGAGAGGAGAAATAATTCCTAATTTGGAATGGGAAGAAGTTGGACTTCTTTCCTTAATCAAACATGGCCGACACGCTCCCTTGGAGGAGGCAAAATCAGCCATGTTTCATGCTAGGTGGTATGTTGACTTGTCTCTTTTGGAAAGAGATAAAATCAACTCCAATCAAGCTCTTCCCTTTTGGTATGATTTGATCATACCATAAATTTTGGTAGGCTTGATTGAAGAATTGATGGTGATTGATTGGAATGAATCTAGACATCCTTGGATGAACCTAGACACATTCCAATAATCACATTAATTATATATATATATATTAGAATATACAAAACCAAGCATAAGTGATTCATTATTCATCTTTTTCTAGGAAAAAGAGAAGACAAAAATCCTCTCCTCTCTCTCAAAATTTCGTGCTCCCTCCCTCTCTTACACTTGTGTTCTTCACTTGATTTTGAATCAAGAAGAAGAAACAAAGTAAGTTTAAGAGAAACACTAATTCATAGTGTTCTTCTCTTAAACCGATTCCTTCCTAAACCCGTTCTTTTCTAGCAAGAAGAACGTGTGTTTCTTCCGGTGTGGTGTGGATCACCTTTGGAGAATCCATACGTTTGGATTTCGTGAGCATTCCGGAGAAGGAACAACGCTAGTAGCCGGGAGCATACGCTAAACAATCAAGGGTAACGGTTTATTACGCTTTGATTGATTTCATTTGTATATCTATGCCCTATGTGTTTAAATATATGTTTTAATATTTACACATCCTACATCGAACGCCCGGTTGAGCACCCAAGGGTACACCCCTTGGGATTCGCGTATTTTGAATTGATTTAAATTTACGCAATTTCTCGCTTTCTTGCTTCCGCTCGCGCTCCCGGGCGGATCCGCTTGTCCTTCACATTCTTAGTGCCACCATCCACCGACACAGACGCGTGTCATGAAGCAAGCCTCCACGTGGTCAGAGGTTTGCTTCGCCACATATTACAACCAGCACCCCACCGAATCCAAAACTAAACAAAAGGGAAAAAGGGAAAGAAAAGAGGACAATAAGAAGAAGGAAAAGAAGTAGAGAAATGGCGATTGACAGAAAAGACGAGAGATGGATTTAACCAAAACCGCAATCTTCAATCTATGGAGCAAAAGCCGCAGATTCTCAAGAGCGTTTCCTCTCAATTATTCCTCTCAATCATCATCTCACCGAAGGACAAGCGGATCCACCCGGGGAGCGCGATGTTAGAATAGGTGACCAGAAAGCCAATAGGTTTGGCGATTTGTAACCTATTATACAACTCGATGTAATTGTAATATTATTATGTGATGAATAAAGTGAGTGTTCGTCACTATTGGTACCTACTTTGTTGTTGCTCACTTTACATTTGTTAAAAACGGTTTTTTAACTTATATCGCAACAAAGGCCCACAGATCATGGATAACAACTCGTGCAGTTGGGCCACGCATTGGAATGGTGGTCATGAAACCAACTGATTAAGAGTTGGGTCTGAAACGTTCCAAGTCGAGGACCTCGAGACAGGGCATCGAGAGTCCTATTGAGACTTGCATCAAGAGTCGTGTTCATTGGATGAGTGCCGTGTTTCATCGGCGACAGGCGTGGGACGCCTACACGGTCTTGATGGATTGGTCAACTGGGGTCGAGCCGACTGGACTGACTCGCGGGATCATCATATGGAAGCCTTGGAGGCTTGGTCGGTATGATTGGATTCCCCGGTTCCGATAGTACGGGAGTAATCCTCAGACTTGAGGAATCATGGCAGTCACGTGCACAGGACGGCTGTATCTTGGATCTGGCGAGAGGTGATCATTCTGTAAGATGATCATTATAAGCCTTGTCCAGTGCAGTCGGAATGTGTAGCGAGGAAGGTGGATTCCAAGAAGAGGATCCGTCCCTTGTCAGTATGTGACAGAGGTATCTCCTATGCACTCGGAGACACGTTCATGCTGTTTGAAGCTGTGGCCACAGTGGTTGGTCGAACAGGGAATGGTTTCCTGTGTCGACGCAATGAAGCATACGTGGTCTCGAGTATTAA
>JACGWO010000004.1:13033142-13202758 GCA_034509735.1 Sesamum alatum
GCCCTCTTGCCATTTCACCTTGGAGGTCGAAGCCTCTCCTATCAATACCGCCGGCGCTGACTTGTGGGTCGTTGCCTCGTATTGGACCAGCATGTTGATCAACTCATGAATAGACTTCTCAAGTCCGTTCATGTTGTAGTTTACAACAAACGGGTCATAGGATGGAGGGAGCGACTGGAGGATCACGTCAATGTACGTGTCATTGTTAAGCCCAGCTTTAAGGTCCTCGAGTTTCTCCACTAGGGAGAGCATCTTGACCCCATGACTCTGTACAGACGCTCCTTCAGCGAGCTTGGTGCCAAAGAATGCTTTTGTGGCAGCATATCTAATATGCCTATCCGGAACCGCATAAACCTCGTTCATGCGGAGCATTATGGCGGAGACGTTGTCCAGCCTCTCATACTGCTTCTGGATGTCGTTAGACATCGAAGCTAGTATGATACTGCGTACTTTCCGGTTGTCCTCATGCCATTTCTCGAACGTCAAACGTTCTTCAGGCGTGGACCCCTCCGGTAAGTTGCTCGGTGGCGGCTCGTCCAAGACGTAGCCTTGGTTCTCGAAACCGAGGACAATCCTCAGGTTTCTCAGCCAGTCCGAGTAGTTCATTCCGTTGAATTTGTTAGTCTCAAGAATCATGGATAACGGGTTCTTAGACATATCTACATTAATGAAAATGTAAAGCAGAAATTAGCAGATGATGGTAATATTATTGTTCAAGTTTGAAGACTTGGTCTTTTAGTCTTTTAACCCTCCCACTATTTATACGAAAGTCCGCCACTCTCAAGCGGAGTTTCGGGAAACCATTTCCTAGTGGGCTTGGGATCCACAAGCGTAATCTCCATGCCCCGCTTTTACGATTCACATGAAAAAGACCTCGTGGGAGATATCCAATATCATTCTCATCCAATGAGATTCCCAAGATATTTTGCCTCACCTATTCGCATGGTTCCGAGGACTCCAAGCGAACCATGTTACTCAGTGTTAGGCCCGACCCACCAACCAAATCATGCCTCAAGCTGTCGCCCCCCACGACTCGTGAGACAGGGAAACAGCGAGCGCAGTCTTTTTGTTCACAACAACAGTGCAGCTTTCCCCTAGTCCAAGTGTGCCACGACTCGTGAGACCACACTTGGGTAGTGGTAGCTTCCTCACCGCATTTCTGTGGATGGAAGGCTCGGACAGACCAAAATACCATTTTGATCCAAGTCCGTTCTGGGCCTAATATTTAATTTGGTCCAACCAAATGAGAGTTTGTGTATGACCGAGACCTCATCACATTATTGTGTTTCAGCATGCATAAATATCCAATATTTAAAAGCGATAAATAAAAAAACGCCGCATGCATAAAACATAGCATACCCCTGTTAGGATGACCACAAGCCCAACCTATGCGACCCACTGAGCCCGCAGTGAGTCTATGGTCTGTCTAGGGTGGTCCTAAATTATTACAATAGTAATATACCCATTGTCATTCCAATGGGCCTTGTAGTGGTCTTGTTTCACGCCTTGATGCTCCTCCTTGGGGTCTCCGACTCCAATTGCTTGTTAAAATTGAAACCTCACCAATCCTATCTACTCTCATTACAACTGAAATTAATACATTGGTAATAAGGAAAACAAGCCTTAACATCATGAGGCTGAAAATACGGGAGATGATAGTCCCAAAAACAAGAGGCACGCAGGCCCACCCAACAGAAAATAAATAAACATTCATTCATCCATACACAAGGTCTAGGGCTTTGTGATCATCCCATGTTGATTCCATCAACTCACATATAACATAATTATTCCAAATAATCATGCATAAATAACCAATGGATATTCCAAATACCCAAGTGATGTCCAACATCACAAAAGCATAAATATACAAATAATATGCAAAATTCAAATTTTAAATTTAATGAACATTTTAAACAATGCATCCAATGCATGTATTAATCACAAATTAATTAAGCAAATTTAATCCAAGGAATAATCCAATTATTCCAAAATCAAAAATGCAAAATTAACATATTTTCAGAATATTGTGCAGAAAATACAGAAAATCAAATTTTCCGGAAAAAGTCGAAAAACGGCACAAAACGGCCCAGCCATTGTGCTGGCCGGCCGCCCGCGCGCACAGGGCAGCGCGCGCGCGCTGTGCCGCGCGCTGGCCCTCGGCCAGCAGCGGCCGGCTGCGCACAGCGCGCGCGCGCGCCCCTGCGCGCGCGCCTGTGCGCAGCGTCCGCGCGCATGGCGCGCGCGCAGGCGCCCGCCTGCGCGCGGCCACTGCCGGCCCGACCAAATTTTTTTTTTTTTTTTTTGTTTTTCAAAACTGTTTCAGCACAATAAAATTAATATTATTCTAAAAATAAGCATGCAATTTTAGATCCAATCTAACAAAATTAAGCATGCCAAAAGTCCATTAAATCCAAACAATTGAATCATCATATTATTCATATATTTATGTAATCTAACATGCCAATAAAGCCGTTTAAAAGCAAGTAGATCATGCCAAACACATAGATCTATGCCCCTTACATCGAACCGGGCTCTGATACCACTTGAAGGACAAGCGGATCCGCCCGGGAGCGCGAGCGGAAGCGAGAAAGGCGAGAAAGTGCGTAAATTTAAATCAAATTCAAAATACGCAAATCCCAAGGGGTGTACCCTTGGGTGCTCAACCGGGCGTTCGATGTAGGATTTGTAAATATTAAATAATATATTTAAACACATAGGGCATAGATATACAAATGAAAACAATCAAAGCGTAATAAACCGTTACCTTTGATTGTTTAGCGTATGCTCCCGGCTACTAGCGTTGTTCCTTCTCCGGAATGCTCACGAAATCCAAACGTATGGATTCTCCAAAGGTGATCCACACCACACCGGAAGAAACACACGTTCTTCTTGCTAGAAAAGAACGGGTTTAGGAAGGAATCGGTTTAAGAGAAGAACACTATGAATTAGTGTTCTCTTAAACTTACTTTGTTCTTCTTCTTGATTCAAAATCAAGTGAAGAACACAAGTGTAAGAGAGGGAGGGAGCACGAAATTTTGAGAGAAAGGAGAGGATTTTTGTCTTCTCTTTTTCCTAGAAAAGATGAATAATGAATCACTTATGCTAGGTGTTGTATATTCTAATATATATACATAATTAATGTGATTATTGGAATGTGTCTAGGTTCATCCAAGGATGTCTAGATTCATTCCAATCAATCACCATCAATTCTTCAATCAAGCCTACCAAAATTTATGGTATGATCAAATCATACCAAAAGGGAAGAGCTTGATTGGAGTTGATTTGTCTCTTTCCAAAAGAGACAAGTCAACATACCACCTAGCATGAAACATGGCTGATTTTGCTTCCTCCAAGGGAGCATGTCGGCCATATTTAATTAAGGGAAGAAGTCCAACTTCTTCCTATTCCAAATTAGGAATTATTTCTCCTCTCGGGTATAATTTAACGGACCGGGTTTTATCGTAATCCAATTACGACGATCCCAATATTAAATCCAATTTAATGTCCACTTAAATTATTCCCGTTGATCTTTTAATCCAATTAAAAGATCCAACTTCTCAACATCTCAACTTTCCATATTTAATCGAAAATCCAATTTACCGATTAAATGAAAGCCCGATACAATATCGGCCCGTCCATCCAATGGACTTTCCCTTATGTAATCCAATTACTTATTTTATCCTTCGAGATTGACTCCAAGTTGATCTCTCAACCTCCTCGGTGATTTGTGTGTGACCCTTTAGGTTCACCCTCAGCTAGACTTGGGCCCGTGTCCCACAAGGGCCCGTTACCATGGGTGGCCGTCTAGCAACGGTCCATGGCACTAGAGACTAGGTGAATTGGCGTGAACATTTAGGCGCCGATTCCGTACGGGTACGATCCTTCCGTCTACCGTCTCCCGGCCTTAGTCTAGGGTATGGAATTGGGCGTCGGTTCCCATCCTTGACTAGGCATCTATGCTTAATACTCGAGACCACGTATGCTTCATTGCGTCGACACAGGAAACCATTCCCTGTTCGACCAACCACTGTGGCCACAGCTTCAAACAGCATGAACGTGTCTCCGAGTGCATAGGAGATACCTCTGTCACATACTGACAGGGGACGGATCCTCTTCTTGGAATCCACCGTCCTCGCTACACATTCCGACTGCACTGGACAAGGCTTATAATGATCATCTTACAGAATGATCACCTCTCGCCAGATCCAAGATACAGCCGTCCTGTGCACGTGACTGCCATGATTCCTCAAGTCTGAGGATTACTCCCGTACTATCGGAACCGGGGAATCCAATCATACCGACCAAGCCTCCAAGGCTTCCATATGATGATCCCCGCGAGTCAGTCCAGTCGGCTCGACCCCAGTCGACCAACCCATCAAGACCGTGTAGGCGTCCCACGCCTGTCGCCGATGAAACACGGCACTCATCCAATGAACACGACTCTTGATGCAAGTCTCAATAGGACTCTCGATGCCCTGTCTCGAGGTCCTCGACTTGGAACGTTTCAGACCCAACTTTTAATCAGTTGGTTTCATGACCACCATCCAATGCGTGGCCCAACTGCACGAGTTGTTATCCATGGTCTGTGGGCTTTGTTGCGATATAAGTTAAACACCGTTTTAACAAATGTAAAGTGAGCACAACAAAGTAGGTACCAATAGTGACGAACACTCACTTTATTCATCACATAATAATATTACAATTACATCGAGTTGTATAATAGGTTACAAATCGCCAAACCTATTGGTATGACATTCTCTTAGGACTTTCTCCATATACGAGTTTTGGGTGAGTCCTAACATCCTTTTAGATCTGTCCCTAACAATCTGGATGCCTAGAATGTAGGAGGCTTCACCCAAGTCCTTCATGGAAAACTGGGTTGACAACCATACATTTGTGTTCCCTAACATTCTAACGTCATTACCAATGAGCAGTCTTACGGAGGACCTTGAGTAGGGTCGGCTAGGTATGACGTGTGCTCCCGGTTCCAACAGTACAGGTCAAGTCCTTTGACTTGAGGAACTGCTGAGTTTACCTGTATATCGGGGTTGTATCTTAGATATGGTGAGAGATTGCCAAGATGCACTTGAGTAGTCATAAGCCATGTCTAGTGCACCTCCGGTGTACAGAGTAATAGTAGTTTCCAAGAAAGGATCTGTTAAGTCTCACATATGCTCTGTGTATTGTCCCCAAAATCTATGGCCACAGTAACTGAACAGAAGGGAAGGTTTCCCTTGCGGCGTTTGGTAAGGACAGACTGACACTTAGGTCCAAAATGGGTACCTGCATTTTCCGTGCCCTAGACCCTAAGTGGTGAGACCGAAGACAGAAGGACAAGTGTACTGTTAGAGCCTAAATGTTCCTCCCCGAATATTCACCTAGTCTCTAGTGCCATGGACCGTTGCTAGATGGCCACCCATGGTAACGGACGGATTCTAGGAATCTAACCAAGTCTAGCTGAAAGGTGAACCTAAAGAGTCACACACACTCCACACACATTAAGTATTTAATTTAGAATTAAATATTTGGAGAAATGGAGTGATTAAATTGGATTTAATCGGGTCCTTGATTTTCTTGGAAAGAGTTAATTCCTTTTATTAGATAAAAGGAATTAATCTAATAAATTAGATTTATTAGAAAATTAATTTAATGGGCCTAGGATAAATATTTATATTTATTTTATTGCCCTTTGGAATATTTAAATAGGTTTTAAATATTCCATTAAATTAAATTAATGGTTGAGATTAAAAGGAGAGATAGATGGCTAGGATTAATTTGACTAGGTCAAATTAGTGTTCTAGAGTTGGAGTTCGAAGAGGATTAAACTCCTCCTCTATAAATACTCCTAGCCTTTCACCTTTGGAAGGATGATGAATCTTTAAACACACACACACACACTTCCTCTCCCTCTCCTAATCTCGTCTGCCCTCTCTCTCTTTTCTCTCCAAGAAAAATATTTTCTTGTTCTTTTGTTCTTGGAACAATTGAACATAGGAGGATTAATCCCGTTAACCTAATAACGTGTGATTGATCCATCCTCTCCAAAATACTTATTCGTTCGCTAGCACGACGTGTAAGATATGTGGGTGGATTGTGTGTCACAATTTGGAGAGTCTCATATACGAGATTTGGTGCAAATCGGGGAACAACGCGAGTACCGGTTAGAAGACGAAAACGACAATCGGTAGGTTTCGATTTATTTTTCGTCCCTCTTTTATTTTTAATCCTATGGCCTCCATGATTCTTGTATGCTTTTAATTCATGAGATACACCGAACACCAAGGAACTTCAAGGGAACACCCCTTGAACGTATTCTTTATTTTTCGTAAAAGCATGTTTAAATTTCATTATTTAAATTTATACCGCGCTTCCGCATTCGCGCTATTTCCCGGGACGATCCACAATCTTTCACTTGTTTGCATGGATATTGTGCTTGAAATTTCCCCATAAATAGGAAACCAACGAAGCTTTTGCTTATTGCATTCACATTCAAATCAGAAATCGGCAATCACCAACAAAATGGTGTTCCATGATAGGTATTTTTACCAACGACGTTTGTTCTATAGCACGAAATGGACGAAGGCCATGGAGGCCACATTTGTCAATATGCTCGTTGAGCATAAGAAACATGGTAATTTTAACCGAAATGGAATAAATTTTCATGAGGTTATGTGTGCCATTTACGATGTGAATAAGGAGCATTCAACCAAGCTGATGATGCGAAAACTGAAAGAGCGCTATGTGGTATTCTCATGGATTCTAAATGTGTCTCGCGTTCTTGTGAACAAGGTCAGACGCTATGTCTTGGCTGATGATGCTATTTGGGAAAAGATGATTCAGGTGGAAAATTTATATTTTTATTGTTATTTGGTGCATTCTTGATTTTCATCTTCATGTATTTTTGTTTGCATGCTTCATTTGCTATTGTTAATCTATTATGTTTTCCTATCTTTTACATACAGGAATGGGTTTTGTGCAAATGTTACGTGAATGCTTATGAGGATTTCTACGAGAGTCTATGTATGTTGTAGGATTTCGAAAATGCTGACGAGCCAACCCTAATCAACGACGAGGAAGAAGTGGACTCTATTGCGTCATTTTATCCACCGCTTGGTTGGGTTGATGATAGCCCCCACACATTTTACCAAAATATTATGTTGGCTCATATTGATCAACTAGATACTACGCCAATTGACTCTACCTCGCTGTGGCGTTTTCTAGAAGAGTATTATGCCTCTGACGACAAAGACGAAGTGAATTCAATGCTTGCACTTCCTGCTGCTCCACCATCGTCTCTTGATCCAAACTATGTCTCTATGGAGCACACTAGTTCTTCTGCGTCGAACGAAATCAGCAAATCCCAGTAAGGTGTTGGCACTCTAATATATATATATATATATATGGAGTGCATCCGTAACCATGTAGTATGTGGCCAACCCGTTTGTATGTTTTACTATTTTGCTTGCAGTGTTTACTAGCTCTTATGGATCGAGCATATAATTGCTCATTTCGATATTAACCTTGATGTTACCCATGGACATGATGCATGTGTTGTTTTGACTAAGATAGTGGTAGTACGATGAAGCATGCAATATTGTTTTGCTAACCTAAGCTTTAGAAGGTGCCATATGGTTATGTTTTGCGGATGTAATTGTGGTTTATGTATTTGTGCTTAAAATGTATGTCGTTAGATATTATATTTTCGTCCGCTACGTCTTCTTCTTGTTTATGTTAGTTTATTCTAATATTTTGGACAACTTGGCCCCATACTTTCCCGAAGACTAAAGTGGCTTATAGTTGAACTTTTTTTTCAGTTTAATAACCATAACCAATTTTGATAGCACCGAACTGTATTTAGGAGTAATTATTTGGCTGAAATATTTCTTATTCCCCGCACCATCTTTGTCAATAGTATAATAAATGCACATTGCATGAATCTCTCTAAGGGATATGGTTGTTTAAGTGGTGCGCTATACTATATTGTAAAAATTAAATCATAACTAATTTTAATATCTGAAAATACTGAAAAATAAAAAAGAATTTAATTTTGAATTATGCAATTATAGGTAGTAAATTCTATATATGAAAACACATGTAAATGAATAAATATATATTAAAATACCGGTAATAAAGTCTATACATGAAATATACTATTAGGTAATTATATATAATATAACATTATACCTTATAAAGATTTTGAGTGTTTAGTAGATAACTATATACATTAATGTTGCTCGTATATTATAGAGTAGAGTGATGATAATGTAAATCTGTTCAGATTTACAAATATATTGTAAAAAATAAAGGATTTTTTCTGGAATTATAGATAAATTGCATTTGTCAATGCAAGTTGAAAATATCTTGAGTTTGGCGATTGGAAATACAATCTGAATCGTTTGTCCGATCCAACAATGTCGAAATATCATACAAAAAATGTCTCCAAATCTCGTTCAATAATATACAAGGCATGTCATTATTATACGTTAACATTTGGCAAGGTGTTTTGTATTCATCATATATCACCATATCATAGAGGTTAATAGTCAATACTTTGCACCTTCATTAAATGAAACTGCAAATAAGAGATAGTCGAATGTCTAGATAAAGCATTTCCCACATTACTACACAGACCCAAAAGAACATTCATATAATTTCACCTGAAAATAGAGCAACTTTTTGTCTCATTTATTAGGGTTTGCATGTATTTTCCCTAGTTTGGACAAAAACAGTGCACGGTTAAAATGGGAAAAAAAAAAAAAAAGTAAAGTGTTGCAATTCTTGTTACGTGGCAACGAGTGACTGGCCGTGAAGGTCAGCAAATCTTACTACCGCCAGATGAAGGGATCCTTACACCAAACCCTTCGTCTCCCAACATACATTAATGTCAATGTACTCATGATACACCACATTAAAAAGCCTGAAAAGGTTCCTTTGCCTCTTCATGTAGATCACTGTTTTCTCCAAAAAAAATTATCTATTCTTGTCCCAAGAAGTTGATTGCAGCAAGAAACAACCATGGCCACTCCAACACAACTCCGACCGCAGAAACACCATTTCTATTCCGGAAGACGGACGAAGTCGCACGATGTATCATTCATCAATGCTTTATGCTGGAAGGCTGAGAAAGGGTTCAAACAAGATGATCCTCGCCGCCCTAACAAGATGGCTTTGTTGTTTGCCGGACGCACAGTAACTCGTATGTGGGGATGGGAGTTGAAGGAGGATACATATGCATGGCACCTTGAGCGTCTTAGGACTCGATACCTAACTTTCAAGGCCATACTTGAAAACCTGACTTTTGAACGGGACATGGAGAAGAATATCCTCCACGCTCCGTATGATGCTTGGGTTGCGTTGATACGGGTAATTAATACGAATAATATTTACGGTGTTTATTTTTCCATTACTAATACCGTTTACAGATTCGGCTATTTTGTAACTTTTCTGTTTTTTGGGGTTTGATTCATTTTTTGTTCTAGGAAATCCCTTCGCCGATGCTTACCTTAAGCGTGGCGAGCCGAAATGGGAAAGTCTGAAGCTCATATTCGAGCTTAACGAGGAAGGACGCTGGGGGCATGGCCATGAAATTGTTTCAATATCTAGCGGGGAATCTGATGACAACACTTACGATGATGATGAAGATGACATCGCATCATTTGGGGAGGAAGACAAACCAGATCCAGACTCGGTGATTGATTTGGCGACATCAGACAGTGACTGAAACTTGTGTAGTTGTGGACAATGTTGCGGTCGGTGTTAATGTTGTGTTAAGTATGCGTCAAGTTATGTTTTGAAACTGCGACAAGTAAAAATCAACATAAGGTTGCAGTAGGTGTCATTTTGTTGGGATGTTCAGAGCTGCTAAGGATTTGGCATTAGCATGTATTTTGAAGTTTAATGTTAGTACGGTGGTATGTGTCGTAGATTTACATATCCGCTTTAGGAAACGTGTTATGGCTTCATTAGGCAGAAGGATGTGCCTGTGTTGTTTGTGATGTTGTCCCTAATTTAGTTTCTTATAAATTCGACCCCATATATATATATATATATGAATCGTTAATTTAACCCCTGTTGTGAATTTTGATTTCGAAGACTAACAATGTCGTGTAGAGAATATTATGATATTTGCTATGCATTGTGAATATATCTTTTTTTGGGAAAAAATGGAACAGGAGAAAAAGGTGAATACTACACTGGAATTCAGCACAAGTTAAAATCGAGCAACAAACAAGTACAAATCCGTTTACAAAAAGTGCTTGAATTTTTCCCAATTTCAGTACAGATTGCTATACTACTATATTTAAGTAGACAATAATATTTAAACACTTTGTGTTAAGAAAAATAACACTATAAATTGGGTTTTATGCATTCTTGTACACAATCTTGGAAAGTATTTCGTTATTTGTTACTAATGAAAATTATGCATATTTCTCACCATTTTATGCTTATATTTAATTGCCTTTCTATTTACATCAAATTAATAAGTGTCTTATAGTTTGTTTTTACTAATCCTTACCCATTAAAACTAAGTAAGAATGATATTGTTATTTTTAGTAGTTAAATTATGCATATTTCTCACCATTTTGTGCTTATATTTAATCCCCTTTTTAAGTGTCTTGTAGTTTGTTTGCACTAATTCTCACCCATTAAAATTAAGTAAGAATGATATTGTTATTTTTAATAGTTAAATATGCAGCTAATATTCAGTTTAAAAGACAAACGAATTTATGACAGGTATAAAAAATGAGTTATATTGGTTAATGTTAATATGATTTTTAGTAGCTAATGTTTATGATATCGCATTTTTCATTTAAAACTTGTACTAAATTGATCGAACATAAAAAATCAATCCGAGATGTGTATGACCAAGTTGGTCATAGTTAAGTTCGTTTTTAATGGATGATATGTCCTAAAACGTAATGAAACGATACTTGTTCATACAATCAACAATGTTGATCAGCAATGTTGTCATTCGTTGGTCAGCAATGTTGTTCCTAATGAAACGATACTTGTTCATACAATTAAGCCACATAAATAGGACAACGTAATGTCAATTCTTTAGCAATTCTTGATGCCCATATCCATCGTGAATTGCTAAATGGGCAATCGCTAATAGTCAAAATATAATGTAAATGATTGCAACTTACTTAAGCTATTCTTTAGAACCTAACCTCTAACATCTTTCACCAATCGACCACGCATATGAGCCGGGAGCGAGAAAAACAACTCCATGTCCTTTGGATTGTTGTGCAGGCGTTGGACAATCACCAGTTGTTCATTTTCATCAAGTCATTCAATTTCAGATATTGCGTCATCAACTAATGATCGAGTTTCCGGATTACCAAATTTGGTCTGCAGTACTCTTGTCTACGTCCCAATTCGATTGTTAGCATCTTGACAAAAAGTACTAACCATTTCAACCAATTTTTCCTCTGGGGCAACTCCACCACGCTTACGTTTCTTTGCGATTCCACCACTGCCCATTGGTACGTTGGAAGATGTTGCAGTTGGATCGGGATTAGGGTTGGACGTATGTCCTTGGGTCCTGTCATTGGTAGCAAAGCCTGTTTCAGGATTCCAATCACCGGTCGGTACTTAATAATCCTGTGTTTCTGGTATTTCTTCCTCTCTAGCTGCATCTCCTGCGTCATTTATATCCTCACCTGCATCATCGCTGCTCTGTCCTTGCCGAATATCTCACGTCAGGCCGGAAAGTAGGGCCATGTCTTGTACCGCATAGACTTAGCGCTCGGATCAACCTGCCGAACATACCGAAATAAATATATGGTCTTAGGCCGTAACATATAGTTAACTGAAACAATATAAAGGAATTTTAAATACCTTTACGTATCCATCCCAAATGTTATTCTCATCGACCGTGATCATGTGTTTGTTGTCGTCGCATCCAAACCCACTATGCAACATCATAGTACTTAGCGTTGAAAACTATTTCTTCCATACGTGAATCTTCGAGTTGATGTGGGGCTCCGCCTTAATATCACTGTTAGGAAAAGCATTAAGCATGTAGCCTTCAAACTGCAACAAATATCCGTTACGGAAGCCATTGTCACACTTCCAACCTACCAACGACCGTAGACCATGAATGAGAACTTCCTCCTCTCTTGTAGTCCACGTACGCCTTGAACCGCCCAGAAGCTGACTTCAAGCAAACGACGAGAGAACCTACAAAAGGTCGAAGTTAGGTAAATGTTAACACAGTAATTAGTTCCAAAACCAGAAAAATGGACTATAAAAAAAAATTATGTGAACAGAATTTCGAGAGAAATTTGTTAAACCAAATCGCTATTCTTGCTTCGTCGAACGCGAGCTGCCTTGCGGAATCTTTAGATGAAAACTTCAAGAAGCCCAAAAAATTATTTTGAATCTGAACGCGGCAATGAGATTTAATGGGTAAATTTTTTTATGACAGGATGAAGCTACTCTTCCAGACTAAGAACATGGAAAGAGGAAATTGGGAAAGTGAAGTTGAAGAAGATGTGTCATGTGCAATTAATGAACCTGACACAGTGGATGGTAAATTTAGCCAAGTTGAAGGGTAAATTGGACAATATCCTTGCAAAAGTAAGGCTAGATAAGAAAATGAATAAAAGTGGCAATCTCGGTGGGCTAAAGGACAAGCTAGTCATGGCCTCTTAGGCCATGATTAGTTTGTGCAGAATTGGGGTTATAATGACGGGCCGGCAATAGAACATACGGCCCATGATTTTTGCTAGTAAACAAGATATTAGCCTTGATTAACAGGGATATCAAGGCTAATACTTGCTTGTAAACAGGCCCTTAAGGGATTGTTCATTGGAAGGACAGACCAATATTGTATCGGGCCTCCATTGGATTCCAATCACCGGTCGGTAATGGGATTTATCGGTTAAAGTAGAGAATCGAAAATTGGATCTTTTAATTGGAATTAAAAGATCAATGGGAATAATTTAAGTGGATCTTGAATTAAATGGGATTTAATTTTAGGCTTATTGGATTACAATGAAACCCGGTCCATTAAATTTTGACCCAAGAGTTGTGTTAATTCCACTTCTGGAATGAGAAGAAGTTGGACTTCTTCCCAAACAAGCATGGCCGAAAATTTCCTCTTTTGGAAGGCTTAAAATCGGCCATACATGGCCTTGGTGAAGGGTTGACTTGTCTCTTTTGGTAAGGGACAAATCAATTCCAATCAAGCCTCTTTTTATTTGGTATGATTAAATCATACCTTATGAGATGGTAGGCTTGATTAATAAATTAGTGGGCTTGACTGGGATGTACCTAGACATCCTTGGATGAACCTAAATACATTCCAATAATCACATTAATTATGTATATATATGAGTATATACTATCATCAAAACAAGAGAATTACATTTCATCTTTTTCTAGAAAAAAGAAGAAAAACACACCTCTCTTTTCTCTCTAATTTTCGGCCCCTCTCTATAAATATACTACCCTCTTTGTTCTTCGTTGATCTTGGATCATTTTGAAGAAAAAACCTAGATCAAGAAGAGACACTAACATAATAATGTTCCATTTTCTTGTATCATGTCCTCTTAGATCCGTTTTTCTCTAGCAAGAGAAACGTTATCTCTTCCGGTGTGGTGTGGACTTCATTAGAGAGTTCATACGTTTGAACTTAGTGGACATATCCGGAGGGACGGGAACAACGCTTGTAGCCGTGCAAGAAAATTAACTACAGAGGTAATTTTTCATTTTACGCAATTGTAGTTTCTTTTCTACATCTATGCTCTATATGATATGTATACGCTTTCATATTATCATATCCTACATCAAATGCCCGGTTGAGCAACCAAGGGTACACCCGTTGAGATTTTGATAATTATTGCTTTTAATTTACACAATGTTTCACATTAACGCTTCCGCTCGCGCTCCCGGGCTGATCCGCTAGTCCCGACAGCTACACATTCTGACTGCACTAGACAAGGCTTATAATGACCATTTTACAGAATGATCTCCTTTCGCCAGATCCAAGATACGGCCATCGTGTGCACGGACTACCGTGGTTCCTCAAGTCCGATGACTACTCCCATACTATTGGAACCGGGGAACTCCAATCATACCGACCAAGGCTCCAAGGCTTCCATATGATGATCCCCACGAGTCAGTTCAATCGGCTCGACCCTAGTCGACCAACCCACTAAAATCATATAGGCGTCCCACACTTGTCGCCGATGAAACACGACACTCATCCAATGAATACGACTCTTAGTGCAAGTCTCCATGGGACTCTCGATGCGTAGTCTCAAGGTCCTCGACTTGAAACGTTTCAGACCCAACCCTCGCCCAACTGCATTGGTTGTCCAATTGGTTTGTGGGCATATGTTATGACGTTAAAGCATCTTATTAACGTAATCGGTAAGCACAACAGACTCATGTGCCAATGACGAACACTTACCATGTTCATCAATGTAAGATTACTTTTAATAAAGATTGTTGAATAATTCTCAAAAATCACATTCAATTGACTTTTTGGTCACTTATTCCAACATAAACACCTTGTTATTGGGAGGCTTTCAAGCGATCTGGTTTTGAAGTTTAAGAATTAAGACACCTTGTTGAAATTGCTCATGATTCTCTGTGAATATTTTCACTTCTTTTATTGTATATTTTTCCCAACTATTTGACTTCATATGTAAGGTCAAAATTAGAAAATTTTGAATTGGAAGGATTAAATATATTCATCATCTATACTAATTGTTAAAAAAAAAAAAAACTTTTGTGTGGAAGTTATAACGTGCTTTTCACATAATTTGTCTTTTACTTTTATATAATACACTCAATTCTTTTTTTCTTACAAAATGAATTTATCAATTTATAAAACACAAAAATAAAAATTTTATATCTAGGTAGTTATCGTACCAATTTATTAAACTATCAAAAATACCCTTCCATTAAACCTCTCTCTCCCTCTCCAATTTTAGTTACAAATATAGCAAACACTTAGATAGTGAGAAAAAAAATTGCTTGGATAGAATGGTGAGATTTTACAAAGGTAAAAATTGTTAATAAATTTTATTATTATCTCATTAAATGTTGTAAAAAATAATTGTTTACACTGATAAGTCTATTTTATTAATTACGGTTAATTACATTTAGACCCCCTCTGAAAATGCATAATTACACTTTCCCCCAAAGAAATTTTGAAATTACACTTACACCCCTTCTAAAAATTCTTTGTTTACACCTAACATCCATTCGTTAAAGTTTGGGCAGAAAATGTTCATTTCAACAAAAATAATTACATAAATTTTCAATTTTACCTCTCATTTAACATTCTCGTGCAATAATTTTGTACTTATAAGGAAAAAATATAATAATATTGGCATCACTCCATACATATACGTTATACTTATCCTCTTATAAGTACAATAATATACATGAGAATGTTAAATGATGGGAAAAATTGAAAATTTGTGTAATTATTTTTGTTGATGTGAACATTTTTCGTCCAAACTCTAACGGATGGGGGTCAGGTGTAAACAAAGAATTTTCAGAGGGGGTGTAAGTATAATTTCAAAACGTTTTTGGGGGAAAGTGAAATTATACATTCTCAAAGGGGGTGTAAGTGTAATTAACCCTATTAATTATATATACTTTGTTGAATGGAGCATACGAAGAAATTTGGATGGAAGCACTTTATTTCAATTTCATCTTATCAAAATTTGTTACACTTCTTTCCACTTTCTTTAAGAACTATGTTTGGACTTATTATTAGAAAACGCGTAAGAGGATATGATAATTCTGATATCCAAGTGCCCTAGAATCAAATACAATAAACACATTGTTCTTTTATAAATGTATTTATATTTATATAATATTTCTTTTTCTTTTAAACACAATATAGTATTAAGATCATCGTTACCAAAAGTGACGTTCAAATGTTCTTGAATATAACTTGCGAGCAAGTTAACTGATAGGCAATTCTATTATTGTGTAAGTTAGATTATAGGGTTAATTACACTTACACCCCTTCTGAAAATGTATAATTACACTTTCCCCCAACAAAGTTTTGAAATTACACTTACACCCCCTTCAAAAATTCTCTGTTTACACCTGACCCCCATCCGGTAGAGTTTGGACGAAAAATGTTCACGTTAACAAAAATAATTACACAAATTTTTAATTTTTTCCATCATTTAACATTCTCATGTATATTTTTGTAATTATAAGCGGATAAGTGTAACATATATGTATGGAGTGAGGCCAATATTATTAAATTTTTTCCTTATAAGTACAAAATTATTGCACGAGAATGTTAAATGAGAGGTAAAATTGAATATTTATGTAATTATTTTTGTTGAAATGAATATTTTCCGCCCAAACTTTAATGAATGGAGGTCAGGTGTAAACAAAGAATTTTTAGAAGGGTTGTAAATGTAATTTCAAAACTTCTTTGGGGGAAAGTGTAATTATGCATTTTCAGAGGGGGTCTAAATATAATTAACCCTAGATTATAATATACAAATTTGAAATCCTATAATACTTAACATATTTAATTTTTCTTTTGACGCGGGCAAAAGGAAAAGGTTATAATATTTTGTTAACAATGTTTATATTTGTGTTTTTGTAAATTTTTAAATTTATATATCTCGAATCACATATTCATTTGGATGATAAATGTACATATATTTAATATTTTTTTATTTTATTTTATTTCATTTCACTTGATGGCATGTATTAAATTGACAAAAGTACGTAATTAAATCGCATTAATTAATGTATATTAATAGTTTTATCAAAAAAAAATTATTTAGTCACATATCGCGTGTGCGTGGAGTGCTAGCTTCTTTAAAAGCAATTATTGAAAAGGTACTGGGCTTTGGATGCTTTCATTGGTCCCTGACTTTTAATTTTAACTTTAAAATAATCCTTATTTTTTCAACTCACTTCAAATTAATCTATCCAATGAGTGATTTTTCCATATTACCATTATGAAACTCTTCTTTTTTTAACATGAAATCACTTGTCATTTACTTTTTATTTTTAATTACAATTTTGCCCTTCTATTTTAAAACTTAGAAAAATATAACCGTTTTAACTAGAATAATTTATCGTTGGCCAATTATTCAAATAATAACTTGCTTAATGATATAGTAACATAATTATTGTGAATTTAGTGAAATTATTGAATTTTCCTAATTAAAAAGCATTTGAAAATAAGTTGAAGAAAATAAGTTTGGCACAAAAAAATAGAGCAAAAATATATTAACAAAAACTTCTAAATTAGAGCATAAATAAGAAAGTAAACATATCAACTAAAATGTTGAAGAATGAGGTATATAAAATCCCTTATTCATTCAGTTCTTTTATTTGAAAATTTCAAAAAGTTCAATAGATTCACCATAATTATGTTGATATGTCATTAATCAAATTATTATCTATTCTTTTATATAAGGGTGAATTACAATTACCTCCTCTAAGGTTTGGTATAATTACAAATATACTCTCGTTGTTTCAAAAGTTACAGATACCTCCTTAGGTTTGTAATTTTTAACCAAGGGCTTGAAATGGTCCATTTCTTGGTTTTTTTTTTTTAAATTGTAGAAAAATTAGCTAAGGTAAATTACATTATTGTTCTTCTGTGTAAAAAACGTAGGAAACCTCTCCCTGCGCGTTTTGTCCAAAAAATTTAAAAAATTTTAAAGAATAATTTAATTTGCATAAGAGCATTATTAGTTCATCTATAAAAATGGATGGAAATGAATTATTCGTTAGACGATTACAAACCTCATGAGGGGTATTTGTAACTTTTTAAATAACGAGAAAGTATTCATAGTTATGCCAAACTTCAGAAAAACTTATTGTAATTCACCATTTATATAATTGAAAATCACTCTGTTTTTGTCTTCAATTCTTTTCTGCCATTTTTTATTTTTTAAATTTTATTTTATTAATTTGCATTTTTCTTTCTTCTCAACTTCTATTCCTCTTTTTCTTCTCTCGCTTTTTCTTTAATAATTTCTCATAGCTTTCTTTAACTTTTTTAATATTTTTAAATTATTCAATTAATATATTTTTTTAAAACAATAATTAATTTCTAAATTTAAAATTAAATGTCCACAAATATGTAAATAATTGTCCAACGTTACATTCTTCCTATTAAAAATATTATTATTTCTAAGTTTATGTATGAAGAACCAAATTGCTGTAAAAATGAAAAGTGAATCACTAAAATGTTTTTTAGTAAACAGAGACAAGTTTTATAAGGATAATTTGGGAAAATTATCCGCTGGAATGACTAATTTAAATGAGTTAAAAAAATAAGAACTATTTTGAAATTAAAATTAAATTTTAGGGAGTAAAATGATTTTTTTCCGTAAAGATATCTGAACACAGTAACTTACTGCAGATATGTCTGTGCTTTTATCAAGTTAGATAAATGCATCAACTATCAAAATGCAAACAAGAGAGATCATACTGATATTCGGAAAATAGAAATCATTTATTCCATCTCAGTCACATGAAATTAGTTTCGCAATGCTTTTGTTTTCCTTTCACATATACCATATTTACCGAAGTAAATGTCAATTCCATATCATACCAGGGTTCTTGCGCATAATCTTTCTACACTATAACATGTTGTGAAGCATACAGGCACAAAATTAGACTCTCACATAAAACACATACTAAGTAAATGTAATGAGCAGCCTATGGAGGCCACATATGAACAACTCAAATGCATTCTTCACAATACTAGTTCACTTGACTGGAATCTGGTTTCCTCTGAAAGAAAAGTGAACCTAACAGAACAGCAATTCCAGTGATTGCAATAGTAAACAGGAGGCGTCTTGGTGAAAACTCCCGGGGGGGTTGCCTTCTTGGAGCACCTTGGGCCCTTTCAGGTGGCCTTACATTCCTTCGATAAGATCATAACCATTTGTCAACAACATGCTAACAAACTAATTAGCAGGTAAAATCACAAAGAAAGCGGGAAGCAAGGAGAATGCGATTGGCAGTTGTGGCAGAACGCACAGATGAAAAAACAATTACTCTAAGAATACCAAGCGTACCTTTGAAACACATTGCATGTGAACCTAAACATATGGTTTCAAACTTTATGACCAAACTCAAAGAATACGATGAGGCATATACAGAGATATGATAGATTTATAACACTGTTTCAACCAAATGACACCTTACCAACACTAAATTTTGGCAGAAGTTCTTTGTAGATCAGTGGAGGGCAAATATAACCAACCTAACTCATGATATGTTGAAAGCATTCACCTGACTGAAGTTAATTTCTAATTTAGGTAGAAATTCAATATGACAAAGTGAACTAGTTTTTATGTACTGCGAGACACCAAATGGAAAATGAAATATAGGTAGTCCTGAAGAAAACTGGTTAAAGAATTGCATAATGTTTTCTTGCAGGTAATCAGTTTCAAACAAAAGCATATCTACCTACACCACCTTGAGTCACTCCCCTGTCTAGAACTTCCAGTCCTCCACAAAATGTGCATTGCATCCAAATAACAAAGTACTTTATTGGACAACTTATCCCCGAAAAGTTCTCAGCAAATTGGATGCATGTGATGTTGTATTCAAGGAAGCAAAAGAACATCTAGAAAGTTCATACTCATTTTTATCGCTTTAGTATTTAGAAGAACTTAGAAGCTTTCTACTGTTTTAGCTCTTCTCACCCTAAGCATCAATTTGCTATTCTTCGGCAACCAACTTTCAACTAAACTGTAGTAACAATCTTTACAGTCAGGATTTCTTCGTACCACCCACAGGTATTACAAGCATTTATTTTTATCCCAGACAGTGACTACATCAATATCTAAATAAGAAAGATTTACTCCAAACTTTTCGAATAGTTCTTAAGAGAGAAGTTGACTGAATACATACTGTAATCTACTTACCTTGAAGATTCTGCAATGTTACTAACAACACCAGTGCATCTGCTTTCATGGCCATTCCTCTCCCGGAGTCTAATATATTTATTGCACAGAAGGCATAACTCTGTCCGGTTCCCACATACTTCCTGGAAAAATGCCAAAGCACATTAAATCAAATGAAATTGTCTTAAATATAATAACAACATACTACCTGATGCTCCAACAAATCAATTGCGGGCAGTGGAAACTCGCAGAATTCACAAGTCACAATCCTTTGCGGGCAATTTTCTCCTTTGTGAACATCTAAAATGTTACGATCCATTGTCTCACTGCAAAGAGAACACGAGACCTGCCAAGTAATTGGAGTCACCGCACATAAGGATCAATTTGCAAGAACCAGCAAATTCATTGATATCTCTCCATGATACCCAACAAGAAAGATGCACTAACGCCATATATTCCAAACAAAAAACGCAAACCACTACACTAGATGATGCAAGCAATAACAGAATTAAGAAGGAAAATGTGAAGATTATGAGCTCCATCACAAGAAAAGAAGATTACTTAGTCAAAGGGAATATCACCTGTTGATGTTAACTTCAAGTCTAAGCATTGTGTAAGTTTTACCTATGAACAGCATTTTATTCAGCATTATAGTGAATTCATTGGTTTGGAATCTCAGTTATCCAGGATTAGGATAAGAATAATAAGGGTGAAGTCAGTACATAATATTGTCATTTTATCTCAAGTGAATGAAATATTACTGACAATAAATAGTGCTTCTGAATTTGCTTCACCCTTGGCATTTGTGTGGATTTCCTTGCTTATTAGCACGTTCTTCTACCTTTTTCATCTCCATTCCTCTTCTCTTTTCATCTTTCTTTCGCTGCAATTGTTCTACTCCTTTCATATTACAGCATTCTATTTGTCCTTCACCCCATATATTAAGTATGTTAAAGAGCCTATCCATTCTCAAAAGCAAAAGCTCCCAGAAAAACCCACTTCCCCAGGAGTCACTACTCAGGGATCAGCCATAAACAGCCAGGTTGCCCCAAATAAAGAAGAATAAACACACAAACAGATGTCCCCCTTGGCCAATCCTTCCGCAAGTGAATGCTCACACATGCATCTTAATGACAACCTGAATCTAGCAGTAAGCATTTTATGATTAGCTAGACCCAAAACCATGCAGTTTATCATCCTCAGGCACAAACCGCCTCTCAATCTGTACAATTAATTTCTGATATTTTAGTTCACAAGTGACATTTTTGCCAGCAAGTTTTGTTTATTAGTGACTTAACTTATTGCTGTCTGTATCTAGACGTGTTAAGGAAATAAACTGAGCATACAAAGTGATAGACGCAACTAAGCTTACTGTGTACTCTTTGCTTAGCAATTGTGATGGCATCAGATTGGATCCAAGACATCATGAACTGAAAATCTATGATTAGAAGAAAATAAAAATATTCTTTTTTAGCTTATCTGTTTGTTCTACAAGCAGATTGTGTATATACGGATTAACAAACTAAAAAAATCTAGTTGGAACGAAATGCATGAAAGACAAATTGGAAAGTCAAATGGACAAAAGTAGTCAATCAGACAGAGTCACATCATTTGGAGGATATGATCTTCATCTGGGAATATGCAGAAAAACAAATAATCGTGTTACAGAACAATATTCTCCAACATCTATAGGAGTAACCATGTTTTAAAATTTCCATGTGTTTCGATGTGAAACTATGAAAACGTTTCCATTTTCGATGTTATGGAAACAAAAATACATGGTAGTTTCGAAATTATCTAGTTTCCTTCGAAACACTTCATTTTTCTTAATTTTCCTTCGAAATCTTTGAGTTTCCTAAGAAACTTTTATTTTTCTTAATTTTTCAGCGAAGAGTTTATTTCATACTTTTAGATACAAATATATAAATTCTTGTTATGCATAAGTATTTCTTTTAATGATTACTGATTTAATATTAAACTAATTAGTATGTTATATGTATAAATATCAACATAATATAGATACTTTGTAACACATAGTTAAAAACAAATATTATTTTATTATTTAGTTTCAATAGCAACTACATCAATTAATAGCTCCAAATACATAATTATACTACATAAAAATAATGTTAATTGGCTAAATGATACAAAATTAAACTAGCTAGATATATTTGAACTAAGAAAAGAAAGGTAATATTTTAAATTTTTTTCCAGGACTATTATGTATGTTTCTTTAATTTTACGATTTTTCTGTAGCATTTCCGAAACATTTTCAAAAAGTTTCTAATATTTATAAACTCGAAACATGTGTTGGAAACGAAACTTTAATCCATGGGAGTAACCGCAAACCAGCATTTATCACCAACTCCCACAGAGCCTCTATCAAGAAAATATAGGAAAAGGGCAAGGGACACATAAAATGCATAACGTCCAAAATAATGTTCTAAGATTTCCACAATAATTCTAGGCAACAGCTATCAAGCCAATCTCTTTCCTTGGCGAACTCGAGTAATAGGCAGTTACATCTTAAGATCTCTTGGCTGAGAGTTTCGATTTACCCACAAACTTTCACGAGCAAAAAGATAGGGTGGATACTTCATCTTAACGGACAGAGGAAACAAATGAATACCTCGAAAAGGAGCTAGGATGAAACCTTGAACAGCTCAAAGAACTTACCTGGAACCTAGCATTGGTCTTTTTTTGTCTGAACTACTGTAGGACTACCAGCCCAGCCGGGCCTATCGCGCATGCCCTTTGGAAGGCTTGCTCCTTCACAAGAAGAAGGTACAGGGGCTATGCCTCCCATCCCTCGGTCATGGGCATGTGCAATTTTACAACTACAATATATATGTCATGGGCACTACTTTTAATGAAAGACCTATAATATACGGAGACTCCAAAAAATTACTCAGTGTGGTGTCGGACACGCCTCGGACACGGCGAAAATATAAAAGAAAAAAGAAAAAAACGGACACGGTGTCGGACAAGCCTGATGACGTGTCTGACACATTTTGGACATGTTTAGGATTTTTTTTAAATTTTTAAAAAATTTTGGGCTGTCTTTTTTTTAAAAAAAAAAAAGTGTTTTAGGCTAAATAAAAAAGAAAAAGAAATTAATTTACTTCTCTCAAACTAAAAGTTTCAGGATGAAATTACTAAAAAATCGACAGATGGTCATGATAATTTAACTAATTTGGATAATTAGATATTATTTCATTACAGACTTTTTAAATAAACTGAGTATGTATATTTTTCAAGTCATGTATATTGGTTACAATTTAGAAATAAGACATGTTTATTTTATGTTTTATCTTGATATTTTTCATATTGCATAAATTTTATAGAAAAATTTAGAATATATAAAAAATATATTATATATAGTCGTGTCAATGCCGTGTCGTGTCCTAATTTTTTGAAATTTTCCGTGTCTCATCGTGTCCGTGTCCATGCATCATAGTTGGAAGACAAATATGAAACAAACACATTTAAAATTAGATCGGATGAGGCTTTCTAAAATGAGCTGAATTATTGTAGAAGTAACAATAGACAAGTAGCACCATGCATGATGATACTATAAACTCATGATAATTGCCAAAAGCAACACCCATGCAGGGAACCACAACTCTAAGTTCATGTAAAACTTTATAAAAAGTGACTAAGAACTATTTCAACTGATGCATGACATATCAGGTTCCAGCAAAACTAGTGCATCCCAGTAAAGACTCATCCACACCACATGCTCCAACCCCTAAACAAAAAGTACTTCCAAGAAGAAAAATAAGACATTCATTAGAAGTCATAGTATTCCTCTATAGAGACTTTAGAGTATTGTAGCAGATTAGATACGTTTGCGTACCGGGGCATGAGTGCTTAGAAAATGTTCCTCCACGAACTTCTTGGGAACCATGTCACCACATACTTTACATTTTTCCAGATTGCGGGAGCAGTGAGCAAAATGCAAGTCAATATTGGAAGAAGGAATTGCTCTGTCACTGCAAATGATAATTAAACTATAAGAGCAAGGTAGCAATAGTTGGTGTTCACAAGGCTGTAAGATACATGTTTGACAGATAACATTCAGGTTAAAAATATTATAGTAAATGTTATCTGGAGGTGAAATTCAAGACTCAATTTCACAACTAGTGACAAGAGTCCTCCAGTGTCAGTGTTATTTCACCAACCCCACCACTCCACTGCAAGCTAACCAAACAATTCAAGCAGCTCAGTGTAAAAATATACACTGATATACAAACTAAGATTGCCACCAAGATTATTCCTTTATCAATGAAGTAAACATGATAAGGTATCTACATAAAGAGGACACGAGGACATTTCCAAATTTTTCATTCAGCTCATACCATGCTTAGCAGAAAATATACAAACTAGACTAAGCCCACCTTCAATTTAGCACTCTTTTCTCCAATATCATTACTGGAAAAGCAAATAACCGACCATGGCAGAAGAAAGATGAACTATTAGGGTTAACTTGTTGAAGGGGCAAAAGCCAGCCTACGCTAAATCCATTTCTCAATTCTGTCGCAAAGAGTAATATATTTGTGACAAGCAAAATCATGGAGGTGACCTTAATATGAGACTCAGTTAGACAGTTACCGCATGTGATCTCTAGACCCAATATTTTCAAGGTAAGATGCTTGAACTGATGACACAACAAAAACATTTGAGATAGAATGAACCAATACATCACTGGAGAGTATAACCAATCATAGATGTGCATGTACCTACACCAAAACGAGGAAGAGCCATTTAACACTACAAAAGAAAAAAAAAAAAAAAAAAAAAAATCCAGTTCATTGCAAAACCATTTTGCTAACCTGGCACTGCATAACCAGCTTTTACCATATTAATTAATCAACTACACATCTCCTTCAATCATCACCTAGTTCTGCTTTCTAGCAGCTTTTTAGCCGCATCAAATGTGTGATAAAATTTCATGTACTCTATAAAAACAAACAGATGATGCATGGCCAGACAATTTCCAACCTTTCAACTAATTAGGAAAACTGACAAAACAAAAGACCATGAATCATTTTTACAAAAAGGGAAAAAAAAGAAAAAAAAAAGAAAAAAAAAGAAAGGCTCACCAGTGGCTGCAGATGCTGGTGGCGTGATCATCAGAAGCGCCAGCCATTGATTCGCCTCTTGAAAATCTGAATGGAAAAATCCTTGCCCACAAATTCAGATGAAAAGGAAGCCAAATAACGAACCAAAAATAAAATAAAATGAAAATAGTTAGGTAAACGAGAACCCAAGTTTCATCATAGGTAAACCAATTCGGAATCGAGGAAAACGGGGAAATCGAAAAGGAATTCCAACAATAATCATCAAAAAGGATGAAAACCTTTAATCCAAGCTTTGGAACGATCAGATCGACCAGGACGAAAATTTGTTCAATCTGTTGCGAAATAATATGTAAAAATCTGATAGGAATTTACTATTCAAAGGAAATTAGGTAGGGAGATTTTAGGTTTTACCAAGATGGAGAGACTTTTAGGGACCCCAGAGCACTCATACGAGAGAGAGTGGAAGCGAAAGTTTGGTTTGACGAAGATTTTGATTACAAGGAAGTTCGTATCATTGGGTTTCGGAGGCTGTTCCTACGCGACTATTAAGCTCGTAATGAGACGACGCGACTGCTCTTTTTTTGTACTTAGGAAATTAGGCGTGCAAACAAGTCGAGCTCCAAACTAAATTAATTCAAGATTGAAACTCAAACTTATATCATAAAATGAGCTCGAGTTCAAATTAGGGCCGCAAGTTGAGCCAAGCCGATTCGTGAGCTCGCGAGCCGGCTTGAGTCTGAGCTCGATTGGAGCCGAGCCTGCTCAACCATTTATGTGAGCTCGTGACCCGACTCGCGAGCTCACTTAATTTTTTTTAATTTTTTATTAATACATATTTTTATATATTTAAGTACATTTCAATATTATATTAAGTTTATACTAAAAAATCACTATATGATGGAGTAAAATAAATTAGATTAGCAAAATTATCAAAATACCCCCAAACGTACATGTATTTACCGAAAATGCCATCCAAGGTAGTTATTGTTAGTAGTTAGTAGGGTGGAGCCAAATTACCAAGGTGCCCCTAAAGATTAGATTATAGCCATTAGATTAGAGGCGGTTGGAGGGTAAACTAGTCTTTATACCCCTCCTTATCTATTATAAATAAAACCTCAAAATCTAATGTAGAGGCACTTGTTTTTACTACTTTAAGAAATACACATTTGAGAGAAGCTCTCAAATTCCTAACTCGCGACGTCGTTTTGTGTGATTGTGCTTGAATCAACTGCTTCCCAATTTTCACTCCATCAGCTTGGCGCCATCTGTGGGAACCCTGATCTAAGCATTGAGGATGAACACCCGGTCAAGAGTCAGGAACGGGAACGTGGGACAAGAAGAGCTTGAAGGAGGAGGAGACAATCGCATGCAATATCACGTCCCGGAGAACCTGCCAACACGCGGCCTTCAGGTCGAGAGGCAGGAAGACGCCTCCGCTCCGCCTCCGCTCCCAATCATTCAGATAACTGGAGAGACAATTCGCCAATTGGTTAAGGATGCGTCTTTTCAAGTAGCGGAGAGGGTTGTAGCCCAGTACATAGCAGGACATGCATTGCCCCCACGACCCCCTCGTTATCCTCGCAGAGGTCAAGACACTCCCTTGGCCCCCGAGGGTGGCGAGCAGAGGCCCATGGACGCCCCTAAAGGTTTGAATTATGAAGAGGAAGTCAACAGCAGGGCCACGCAGCCAGAGGACAACTACTATCCATCACATCCTCGAAGATATGTAGGCGAAGAGGACTACTTCCCACCTTCTCCCGGGGAGGATGAGAAGACAACTATTTCCTCCCTCCGCGCTCGGAGGAGGTACCACCAGTACGAGAAGGAGTATATCAAGAGATGGGCGACCATATGCCTCTTCCGCCCAGGTTCCCAAGTCCTTTGGGACCGCCATGGTACCCAACGCGACCCTTGGCAGTAGCACCCCCATGACGGAGTCCATTCGCCCCCCACATCCTAGCTGAAGCCATTCATCCGGGGGTCAAGATCCCAAGTCTCAGCGAGTACAATGGAGTGGGTGATCCTCAAGACCATTTGGACTACTTCTTGGCCAAGGCCAAGTTGCTGGACATTAGCGATGCAGCCTATTACAAGTTGTTTCAGACTATCCTCTCGGGAAAGGTGATGGAATGGTTTTACCAGTTACCCCTAGGGACCATTGAGTCATTCGAGCAACTCTCCCAGCACTTCTTGCACCATTTCGCAATGAATAGGTAATATCCCAAGACCGCCTCGTACTTGTTTACGATAATCCAGCAAGAGAATGAGAGCCTAAGGGAGTACCTGCAACGCTTCTCAGAAGCTGTTTTGGAAGTCCCCCACGTAAGCCCAAAACTTTTGGCAAGCATCATGCAACAAAATCTGAGGAGAGGTCGGTTCAAGGAGTTGATTGTTGGGAAGCCTCCCTCGTCTCAAGAAGAGTTGCTATTAAGAGCCGAGAAGTATATAAGAATTGAGGAGTCAACAAGTTCACGATCAATAAATCCCCTAAAACGGAAGGCCAATGAGGAGGAAAAAGGGGTTCCCCCTAAGACAGAAGGGAGTAGGCGTGAACACGGACATGTGCCACCAGGGGATGAGGCCCGTTACACCCCTCTGAGCGCCCCGCGAATTCAAGTTCTCGCAGTAGCCAAGCAACAAGGGTTGGTGAGATGGCCTTTCCCGATGAAGAGCAACCCATAGAGAATGAAGTCTGACGAGGTACTGTCATTTCCACATGGATCAAGGCCACGACACCGAGGAATGCCACCATTTGAAGGACGAGATCGAGAAGTTAATCCGAGAAGGTCACTTAAAAGAATTTGTGCTGCAAAGGAAGCAAGAGCTCCAGGAAACCACCTTTGAAGGCTGGCACATGGCACGTGGGGGTAAAGCAGGAAGCGGAACGAGCTAGAAAGGATAACCTCCCAACTGCTGGAGTTGTTGGGGTTTTCTCGGGAGGCCCAACAAGGGGAGATTCTAGGAAGCGGGAAAGGCTGCAGTGAGAGCAGCGGGACGCAATGCCAACCGCATCATCCTCAGTGAGGTCACAGCAACGTCACCAGCAGATCCAAGAATGAGTCGGAGTATGAGGCACTATGCGCAGGTGGAAAGCTGGCTTTCGGCGCGGAAGCGATGTATATGAGGGCGGATAGCGATTCCCAACTTGTGGTCAAGCAAGAGAATGGAGATTACGAAGCTCGAGGAGCAGATGATCAAGTACTTAGCAAACATCCAAGCGTTAAGAAGGAAGTTCAACAAGTTTGCCCTAGAATAAATTCCGCGGTCATCCAAGGAAGAAGCAAACTGACTCACTAAGTTGGCCAGCTTATTGGCTCCTTTGGAGAATAGGAGAATAACCCTACCAAGACAAGAGCGACCCGAAGTGGATGTTGTGGGGGAGAAGCCTTGACGGCCACCCGGTAGGAAATAAGGTGTGGAGAAATGCTGGAAATTTGAGATTTTGCCTCAAGACCCTAAGGAAGCAAGGGTAATTTGAGCTAGGTCAGCTAAAGTTCACGGTAATTGGAGGTAAGTTGTACAAGAGAGGTTTTCTACAAACCACACCCCCAATACGTCGACGGGGACAAAGCAGAGTATGTTCTACAAGAGAACCATGAGGGAAGATGCGGTAATCGTTCCGGAGGTAGAGTGTTAGCATGCAAGGCCCCGCGGCGAGGACACCTCTGGCCTGCAATGCGTAAGGATGCTTGGGACTAAGTGATGAAATCCGAGGGTGCCAGGAGCATGCCAACGTCATTCACGTCCCAGCGGCAAATTTGGGACCATCGCAACACCTCGTTCTGATGGGCAGGGGGAAGTAACCAGCAGGAAAGTCTTCCAAAATTTGAGGACGAGGCTGGAGGAAGCTAAAGAAAGTTGGGTGGAAGGACGCCCGGGAAGCCTAAGGGCATATCGAACAACCCCGAGGCGAGGCACGAGAGAATCCTCGTTCAATCTAGTCAATGGGATAGATGCGGTCGTCCCGGTGGACATAAGGGAGGAGACACTCAGGGTGGGACAATAGGAGCCAACTGGCAATGACGAAGAAAGGCGAGCCGACTTGGATTTCTGCAGGAGTTTAGGAGTGGCGCGAATGCAAAGAGGGGAGCCTACAAGGCATTAATAGCATAGGCCCGCAATGTCAAAGTACGACGTTGCGAATTCCAGGTCGGAGATCTGGTACTAAGGAAAGATGACGCGACAAGAAACATTGCTAAACTGGACGTCAAATCGGTAGGACCGTATCAAGTCATCGAGATAGCAGGAAGTGGAACTTATCGTGTGCAGAGGATGAACGGGAATGAAGTACCACACACGTGGAATACTGCTAGCCTCAAGAAACATTTTACTTAATGTTTCGTATTTCTTTTCAAACGCCTTGTAACCCAGAATTACGGTAATGAAATATCCACCTTTTTACCTACTTGTTGTGGGCTCACATTAATACTTTATTTAGCAAGAGGGGAGGAGTGCCCCGTCCCCTCACATTAACACTTTATTTAGTAAAAGAGGGGGATTGCCCCTCACATTGATGTTTTGCTCAAAAGAGGGGGATTGTCCCTCACATTGGTATTTTGTCTAAAAGAGGGGATGGCCCCTCACATTAATATTTTGTCTAAAAGGGGATGGCTCCTCACATTAATATTTTGTCTAGAAGAGGGGGATGGCCCCTCACATTAATATTTCGTCTAAAAGAGGGGGATGACCCCTCACACTGATATTTTGTCTAAAAGAGGGGGATGACCCCTCAGACTGATATTTTTATTTAAAAGAGGGGGATGGCCCTCACATTGATATTTTTTCTAAAAGAGGGGATAGCCCCTCACATTGATGTTTTGTTTAAAAGAGGGGGATTACCCCTCACATTGATATTTTGTCTATAAGAGGGGGATTGCCCCTCACATTAATATCTTGTTTGAAAGAGGGGGATTGCCCTTCATTGATATTTTGCTTATAAGAGGGGGATTGCTCCTTACATTGATATTTAGTTTAAAAGAAGCAACTTAACATAATAAGCAATAGAGAAACAAAGTCTGATAATATAGTAAAAATGAACTCCTACGAAGTTCCCATACGACAAGGAACTCCTGTGAACTTCCAAAATATTTTGACAAAAGGAACTCTTAAGAAGTTCCCCAAACGACAAAGAACTCCCACGAAGTTCCAGAGTGTTTCATCCAAAGGAACTTCGACAAAGCTTCCGAAGAATTCAATGTGACGCGTTGCAAAGCGGTGTAGTTCGACGTGACGCGATACAATGACGCATCGCTACGCGAGGTGATTCAACATGGCGCGACGCAAATTTTGTTAGAATAGGTGACTGTCAAGCCAATTTATTGGCTCTTTGTAAACTATTATATATGATCTTTTTCAATAATATGGCAATTTAAGAAATGTTCTTTGGCCATCTTCATCATATGCTTTTAACATTATATTTATATGAGCATTTGGTTGAAGCCCTTAGATCAATTATGCTACAGGGTTGGCTCGCGCATATGATGGCGACCATGGAAACCAACCTCTATGGTTTGATCTAAAATATTCCAAGTCGATGAATCGATCGAGACAGGGCATCGATCATTCCTTAAAGACTTGCACTAAGTGATGCGTTCATATGATGAATTTCGAGTTTCATAGACAGAGACGTATGACGTCTGTGCACTTTAGTGGGTGCTTGATAAAGAATTATCAAGTTCACTGAATTGACTCGCAAAAGTTGACATATGGAAGCCTATATGGCATGATCGGTATGACTAGAACCCCTAGGCTACGATAGTGCACTAACTAGTCCTTAGACTTGAGGTTCCATAGTAACCTTGTGCATAGGACGGCTATGACTTGATCATGTCCAAGGTGGTCTCAGGTTTCATCCTGGATCACTATATGGTCATGTTTCAGACATAGTTGAAGCATGCATGGAGATTGGTGAGTTCCAAGATAGGATATGCTACTTATCATGAGATGATAACGAGCCTCCTATGTTCTCTACATTATGCATTCCTCGAAGCCCATGGCCATGGCTGTTGATCAAATAGGAGAAAGGGTTTTTCCTATATTGATAAATCGGAAGCATAACTTGAAGAGTTGATACATAGACATCAAAGTCGATAATGGGAACCCGTAACTAATTTCATGCCCCAGACTTTGATCGAGAGGTTAGTAACGGAGGGACCGTATCTGCATGGTACGCGTAGCTCACAACTTCACGCAATAATTCACCTATTCTCTAGTGTCATGGACCATTGCTAGATGGCCACCCATGGTGATGGGTACCCTCCAATTAAGGAGTTAATTGAGGGTGATTAATTATGATAAGATCTAATTAATCTAATGCAAGTAAGTTGCTAATTAAATTGTATATATGATACAAGTCCAAGTCTAGCTGAGTAGTGAACCTAAAGGGTCACACACAAATCCATGATGGAATTATTGGAATTAATTTATAGAATTAATTATGGAGAATAAATCAATTAATTTAAGGAGTTAAATTAATTTATTCAAATGATTTATGAAATAATTTGATGGGAATATTAAATAATATGATTATTTAATTTGGAGTCTAAATTCAAAAGCATTAATTTGATTAAGTAAGACTTGTGATAGATTAATTAAGATTAATCTATTTGAGCTTGAAAATCAATTAATTAGATTCAATGATTTGGGCTTATATTTAATTAAAGAATTAAATATCATGGGCTAAATAATTAGTTGGAAAATTAATTAAAATTGGACTTAGTCCAATTGAGAATTAAGATAAATCCCAAGACCTTAGTCCGAGCCCACAAGACAAGATTCATTGAACATAGACATGAATTGTTTTCATCTTTAGATGAAGAAGAAAATATGAGTCATGCTAAAGCTTGTCTATAAAGAAAAAATATGAGTCATGCTAAAGCTTGTCTATAAAGAAGACAAGTGTAAAAGAAGAAAATATGAGTCATGTTAAAGCTTGTTTATAAGGAAGACAAGTGTAAAAGGAGAAAAGATGAGTCATGCTAGAACTTGTCTATGAAGAAGACAGGTGTTATCTAAGAGCAAGAGAAAATGGCTTGTCTACATTCAATGTATCTAGTGCAAAGGAATGCCTATAAAAAGGGGTACAAAGCAAGAGATTATATACCATTTCCTACATAAAAAGATACAAAAAAAAAAACTCTTGCTTTCCTTTTTCTCTCTACCTCTTAGACTTTCTCTCCTTCAAAGCTAGAAAGTCTAGCTTTCAGTTTAGCATTGGTCTTGTATTCATTACTCATCTCCAAAAGAGAAGAATTTCCTTGATTTCTGCATAGATCAATAGTTGATCTACCTTAATCCTTCAATACCTAGTAGCATAAGTTTGAGGGTGATTCCATCATAGGTGGTGTGGACTAGCTTTGAAGCGAAGACACTTGTGTTCCTACCGTGAACAACAATTAAAAGCGCTTCCGTTTTGACGTTCCACCAATTTTAAGGTAAGGTCGTTCTTGAGAAAGTTCAAGTAACCAACATCAACCGGAGAGCAAGAAAGGTTGGTTTCTCTTAACCATTCAATTGACATCCTTTTATGCTTGAGATCCACATCGTAATAGCAACGAGACGGGCGATTTGATCGCTAATTATAATATTATTGTTAATTAAGAATTTAATTTCCGCTGCGTTTAACGTCTCGGGGCTTATACGAAGCTAATAGTGGTATTAGAGCCCGGTCATGCAAGTCAAATGAATTTATTTTGGTTTGATGTGATTTAATTGGATTAAATTGCTTAACGATTTAATTTTATGTGTTAATCTCTTGATGTGTTGAAATTAATTCTTGGGCATATTTCAATTGTTGAAATTTGATTCTATTGTATTTCACCTTCCGCCTACATGGTCGGATTTAATAGCAATTTTTGCAGATTCTCAACTCTGTTTTTATTTTAGGATAATAAAATATATATATATATATATTATTTTCCTAATTTATATATGGATATAAATTGAGAAAGAAAATTGGATTTTCACTTTCAATTTCATTAGGAAAATTCAACATATTCTCCTAATATGATTAGGACAATTTCTTGGAAAGTCCTAGTTAATTTGACACTATGAATCAAGTGCCCATGAATTAAATTCAATTTCATTCGATGGAAAACATCATACGATTAAACATAAGGAATTAAATTCTTTTGTTTTATTGGATACTAATATATATACATGATATTATTTGCATATACGATATGTAATATCTTTATGTAATAAATATATGGGATGACTAGGGGCTCATGATCATCCAACAAGGGAATGCTAAGTTTTATTTCTTGTATATGATAAACAAGCAAACAAGAATAAAACATTGTGATGAGGTCTTGCATAAACAAATGGTTTGAACCCTCACTTGGAGTGTCCAAGTTAAAATAATTAAGCCCGTGATGGATAAAGTTAAATTGGATTTGATAATCCAGACCTTCCATCCATAGTGACAAAGTATGAGATGCTATCACCTTTCAATTCATTGTCTCACGAGTCGTGGACTAATTTGGAAGTAGTGAAAAGCTGTACTATCACTATGAACAAGTAGATTACCTACTATCACTCTGTCTCACGAGTCGTGGAGGGCGATAGTGGAGGGTCTTTTGGTCGATAGGTTGGGCTTAACATGGAGTAACATAATTCACTTGGAGTCCTTAGGATTATGTGAAAAAATGAGGTAAAACACCTTGGGGATCTCATTAAATGAGAATGGTGAAAGTCACCTCCCATAGAATTGTTTTCATGCGAATCGTAACAGCGAGGTACGAAATTCGTTCTATAGACCTCAAGCCCACTAGGAAAAATGTTTCCCGAAAATCCATATGGAGGTTTATGGAATTTTGAAGAAATAGTGGGAGCAATTTATGATTAAAGACCATATCGTAAATTTAATTAACGTTGATTGAAAGAATGCTAAAATCTCCATTGTTTCTTCTTTTCTTTCTTGTAGATCGAAAAATGTTTCCCGAAAATCCATATGGAGGTTTATGGAATTTTGAAGAAATAGTGGGAGCAATTTATGATTAAAGACCATATCGTAAATTTAATTAACGTTGATTGAAAGAATGCTAAAATCTCCATTGTTTCTTCTTTTCTTTCTTGTAGATCGAAAATGTCTGAAAGTCCACTTGCTACCATACTTGAGACAAACAAACTTATTGGAACCAACTATGCTGACTGGTTTAGGAATCTCAAAATTATTTTGGATTCCGAAAAAACGCTCTTATGTGTTGGAATCTCGTCCTCCGACTGAGCTTTCCGAGGATTCAACTGATGAAGAACGTGTGACGTTCCAACGTTGGATCGATGATGACCTTCAGGCCCATTGCCTTATGCTGGCATCTATGAGCAATGAACTGCAAAAGCAACATGAACACCTTAAACATGCATCTGAGATCTTTGTACGCTTACAAGAGTTGTTTTCGGTACAAGATCGACATATAAGATATGCAGCATCAAAGGAGTTTTATCGGGCAAAGATGACTGAGGGGTCGTCTGTTCATGACCACGGCGTCAAGATGCTTTCTCTCATTGAGAAGTTAGAATCTATGAACGCAGGCATGAATAATGACTCCTACATAGATGTGATCTTACAGTCATTACCGCCGTTTTTTGATCAATTTGTTGTTAATTACAATATGAACGGTCTTGAGAAGACTGTTCCTGAATTGATCAATATGCTTATGCAATACGAGGCTACTATAAAGAAGCTGCACCAGTAATGCTAGCAACCCCATCCACATCTTCCTCCATGACCAAAAGGGTCAAGAAATGGAGGAGAAATGGAAAGGGAAGGAAGAAAAGCAATAAGGACGGCCAAGGGAAGGGCAAAGGGAAAAAGATAATTAAGGTAAATCCAGCAAATGATGAGTGTCATCACTGCCACGAAAAAGGCCATTGGAAGAGGAATTGCAAGAAGTTTCTTGCAACAGTCCAAGGTATTTTCGTTGTTGAAATTAACATGGTTGCTAATAATGTTTCTTGGGTATTAGATACCGGTTGTGGAGCTCATATTTGCAATGATTTGCAGGTAATAAGAAGAAGCAAAAAGTTAGGTGAAGGGGATGTGATCCTCAGGCTTGGAGATGGCAAGCAAGTTGCTGCTGAAGCCGTTGGAACTGTTCACTTAGCTATTAGCAAGGATGTTATGATAGTACTTAATAGTTGTTATTATCTACCAAGTATGATAAGAAACATTGTATCTATACCTACTCTTGATGAAAAGGGGTATGAATTTTGTATATCAAAATAATGTTTCTACTTAATGAGGAATGGTTATTCTGTTTTACTTGGCACTTTAATAAATGGTTTATATACTATCCAACAACATAATATGATTATGAACGTTCAACATAAACAAAAATTGGATGATCAAGAAAATGCACAAACATGGCATGCTAGATTAGGTCACATTTCCAAGGATAGGATGAAGAGGTTGATTGACTCTAAGAATCTAGAAATAGAGAACTTAGATGCTCTTTCAACTTGTGAATCTTGTCTCAAGGGAAAAATGACCAAAACACCATTTATCGGACAAAGTAGCCGTGCCGCTGCACTGTTGGATTTAATCCACACAGATGTTTGTGGACCTTTAAGTATTCCAGCTAGAGGAGGATTTTCTTACTTCATAACCTTTACCGATGATCACTCATGGTTTGATTATGTGTACTTAATGAAGTACAAGTCTGAAGCATTTGAAATGTTCAAAGAATTCAAACTTGAAGTAGAAAATCAAACTGGACGAAAAATTAAGACCATTCGATCTGATCGTGGTGGTGAATACTTAAGTGGTGAATTCTTGAATTACTTAAAAGAGAATGTGATTCTCTCTCAGTGGACTCCTCTTGCAACGCCACAACTTAATGGCGTGGCTGAAAGGAGGAACCGAACTTTGTTGGATATGGTTCGTTCCATGATGAGTTCTACTACATTACCTCTTTCTTTTGGGGCTATGCATTAGAAACGGCAGCCAAGTTATTAAACATGGTGCCATCTAAGGCTGTACCCAAAACACCATCTGAAATATGACATGGCAAACCACCCTCTTATAAGTATTTGAGAATATGGGGGTGTCCCGCATATGTCAAAAGACTAGTGAGAGATAAGTTGGATATGAGATCCATCTTATGTAGATTTGTTGTATATCCGAAAGAAACTGTAGGATACTACTTCTATGATCTCTCGGAACAAAACGTGTTTGTTTCGAGAAATGCAGTGTTTTTGGAAAAAGGTTTTCCTTCGGATACTCAAAACAAAGAGGTGCAACTCGAAGAGTCGAGTGATGCATCGCCTATGGAAGAAATGACACCCATAGTGCCTCACAATGAACCTTTTGATTTTACACATCCTCTGAGAAAGTCGGCTAGAGTCTCTAAACAGCCTGAGAGATATGGTATGCTAGCCTAGACTGGTCAATTGGATAATGATCCAAAGACGTTCAAAGAGGCGATGTCTGACATCGATTCGGATAGATGGCTTGAGGCCATGAGATCCGAAATGGACTTCATGAACTCCAACAAGGTATGGACCTTCGTGGACCCACCTAAGGGAGTTAAGCCCGTTGGGTGCAAATGGGTCTACAAGCGAAAGCTTGGAGCCGATGGAGAGGTATCGACCTTTAAGGCCCGATTGGTAGCGAAAGGCTACACTCAAAGGCCTGGTGTGGACTTTGAGGAGACCTATTCGCCCGTCGCTATGGCCAAGTTCATAAGGATCTAACTTGCCATATCTGCGTATTATGACTATGAGATATGGCAAATGGATGTGAAAACTGCATTCCTTAATGGATGCATTGAGGAAGAAATCTATATGGATCAGCTACAAGGTTTTACATCTAAAGGAGAAGAGCAAAAAGTTTGTAAACTCCAAAGGTCCATTTATGGGCTCAAACAGGCATCCCGAAGTTGGAACATTCATTTTGATGAGGTTATAAAATGTTATGACTTCATCAAGAACGAATATGATCCCTGTGTATATAAAAAGGTTAGTGGGAGCTCTATTGTGTTCCTCGTGCTTTATGTGGATGATATTTTACTCATCAGGAATGATGTTAAAATATTAGGTGACATTAAAGCATTGTTATCTACTCAATTCTCCATGAATGACTTGGGTGAAGCTTCTTATATTCTTGGGATAAAGATCCACAAAGATAGATCTAAAAGAATGTTAGGAATGACCCAAGTCTCGTACATTGATAAAGTCTTGAAAAGGTTCAAGATAGATGAATCAAAAAGAGGTTTTCTTCCCATGAGGCATGGAATTAAACTCTCCAAGACTCAGTCTCCCAAGACTGATGAGGAAGTTAAGAAAATGTCATAAATTCCCTATGCTTCGCCGTTGGCAGCATACAATATGTTGTTCAATGTACGAGGCCTGATATAGCTTACGCTCTAAGTGTTACGAGTCGTTATCAGGCATGTGCCGGCCACGATCACTGGACTGCTGTCAAAAATATCCTGAAGTACTTGAGAAGAACTAGGGATTTAGTTTTGGTGTACGGTGATGGAGAATTGATATTGGAAGGGTATACTGATGCCAGCTTCCAATCGGATGTGGATGACGCTAAGTCTCAATCTGGTTATGTATTTCGGTTGAATGGAAGAGCTGTCAGTTGGAAAAGTTCCAAGCAAGATACGACAACGAATTCCACGACGGAAGCTGAATACGCTGCAGCTTCTGAAGCTGCAAAGGAAGCTGTTTGGATGATAAACTACATCCAAGAGTTGGGTGTGGTGCCTAGCATTGCCAAACCAGTAGTTGTACTTTGTGATAACAACAGGGCTATTGCGCAAGCGAAGGAGCCAAGACTTCATCACATAGCTAAACACATAATTAGACGCTACCATCTAATTAGAGAGATGGTAGGAAGAGGTGACGTGCGAGTGGATCGCGTTGCATCAACGGAGAACATAGCAGACCCGCTTACAAAGCCAATATTACAAATTGCTCATTCTCAACATTTTGAGAAGATGGAATTAAAGAACATGGGCAATTGGTTTTAGGTCAAGTGCGAGATTGTTAAAATAGGTGACCTCTATGGTTTGATTTAAAATATTCCAAGTCGATGAACCGGTCGAGACAAGGCATCGATCATTCTTTAAAGACTTGCACTAAGTGATGTGTTCATATGATGAATGTCGAGTTTCATAGACAGAGACGTATGACGTCTACGCACTTTAGTGGGTGCTTGATAAAGAGTTATCAAGTTCACTGAATTGACTCGCAGGAGTTGTCATATGGAAGCCTATATGGCATGATCGGTATGACTAGAACTCCTAGTCTACGATAGTGCACTAACTAGTCCTTAGACTTGAGGTTCCATAGTAACCTTGTACATAGGACGGCTATGACTTGATCATGTCCAAGGTGGTCTCAGGTTTCATCCTGGATCACTATATGGTCATGTTTCAGACATAGTTGAAGCATGCATGGAGATTGGTGAGTTCCAAGATAGGATCTGCTACTTATCATGAGATGATAACGAACCTCCTATGTTCTCTATATTATGCATTCCTCGAAGCCCATGGCCATGGTTGTTGATCAAATAGGAGAAAGGATTTTTCCTATATTGATAAATTGGAAGCATAACTTGAAAAGTTGATACATAGACATCAAAGTCGATAATGGGAACCGGTAACTAATTCCATGCCCTAGACTTTGATCGGGAGGTTAGTAATGGAGGGACCGTATCTGCATGGTACGCGTAGCTCACAGGTTCACGCAAGAATTCACCTATTCTCTAGTGCCATGGACCATTGCTAGATGGCTACCCATGGTGATTGGTACCCTCCAATTAAGGAGTTAATTGAGGGTGATTAATTATGATAAGATATAATTAATCTTATGCAAGTAAGTTGCTAATTAAATTGTATATATGATACAAGCCCAAGTCTAGCTGAGTAGTGAACCTAAAGGGTCACACACAAATCCATGATGGAATTATTGGAATTAATTTATAGAATTAATTATGGAGAATAAATCAATTAATTTAAGGAGTTAAATTAATTGATTGAAATGATTTATGAAATCATTTGATGGGAATATTAAATAATATGATTATTTAATTTGGAGTCTAAATTCAAAAGCATTAATTTGATTAAGTAAGACTTGTGATAGATTAATTAAGATTAATCTATTTGAGCTTGAAAGTCAATTAATTAGATTCATTGATTTGGGCTTATATTTAATTAAAGAATTAAATATCATGGGCTAAATAATTAGTTGGAAAATTAATTAAAATTTAACTTAGTTAAATCCCAAGACCTTAGTCCGAGCCCACAAGACAAGATTCATTGAATATAGACATGACTTGTTTTCATCTTTAGATGAAGAAGAAAATATGAGTCATGCTAAAGCTTGTCTATAAAGAAGACAAGTGCAAAACAAGAAAATATGAGTCATGCTAAAGCTTGTTTGTAAGGAAGACAAGTGTAAAAGGAGAAAAGATGAGTCATGCTAGAACTTGTCTATGAAGAAGACAAGTGTTATCTAAGAGCAAGATAAAAGGGCTTGTCTACATTCATTGTATCTAGTGCAAAGGAATGCCTCTAAAAAGGGGTACAAAGCAAGAGATTATATACCATTTTATACATAAAAAGATACAAAAAAAAAAAAACTCTTGCTTTCCTTTTGCTCTCTACCTCTTAGACTTTCTCTCCTTCAAAGCTACAAAATCTAGCTTTCACTTTAGCATTGGTCTTGTGTTAATTACTCATTTCCAAAAAAGAAGAATTTCCTTGATTTCTGCATAGATCAATAGTTGATCTCCCTTAATCCTTCAATACCTACAAGCATAGGTTTGAGGGTGATTCTGTCATAGGTGGTGTGGACTAGCTTTGAAGGGAAGACACTTGTGTTCCTACCGTGAACAACAATTAAAAGCGCTTTCGTTTTGACGTTCCACCAATTTTCAGGTACGGTCGTTCTTGATAAAGTTCAAGTAACCAACATCAACCGGAGAGCAAGAAAGGTTGGTTTCTCTTAACCATTCAATTGACATCCTTTTATGCATGATATCCACATCGTAATAGCAACGGGGCGGGCAATTTGATCGCTATTATAATAGTGTTTTTGATTAAGAATTTAATTTCCGTTGCGTTTAACGTCTCGGGGCTTATACGAAGTTAACAAATTCAACATGACGCATTGTGACACGATGTGATTCAAATGTGGCGCGACGCAAATTCAACATGACACATCACGACGCGAGGTGATTCAAATGTGACACAACGTAACACAATTACGACAACCATCGGATTTGCTAGTCCCCCCTCGCCCCCATGGCGACTTGTGAGGTGGCAGAGGATGAGGGAGCAAGTAAACCTCGTCCTCCTTCCTTGACAAAAAGACGAGGACGGACTCACGAATCATGCTTGCAATCACACTAATCCCCAACAAAGCTTCTCACTCTAAAGATTTTTGAAAGACCCCAACAAAGCTTCTTGCTACAAGGATTGTCGAAAGAGCGGATCCCACTAAAAATTTACAACCACTGAGAAGAAAAATAAGAAGTACGAGCCCTTGATGACCTTCCTAAGGATAAGCAAAATATCGAAAACCTCAAGAGAGGGAGTTACACAAAGATCCCGAAATGTGGGAAGCAACCCGCCGAAGAAGGCAAGAGAAGTAGGAATGTGAAGAGGCCGACCAATGCATAGTGCCTCGGCCAGATTCTGGCCGAGGTGACGCACCTCGCCTCGGCCAAGGTCTTGGTCAAGGCAACATGCGTCGACCAGATTCAGGTCGTGGCGCGCCACCTCGACCCGCCACCACTGTGCCCCCGACGGTGCACCTCAACTTTCTCCCATCATCATTAGATATCTTGTTTTTTTCGGACTAACGTTGAGTGACCTCTTGAGTTCTATAAACGAAATTACTATGAGAAAAAAGAAGGGACGAATAGTTGTGTACCCGAACCAACACGTTTCGATATTTTTTGGGAATATGGCCGAGACCAGGAAGACAGACAAAATAAAAGCAAAATGAAGAAATCAGAATGTTCCAAAGAGTTTATAAAGAAGACATAAAGAATCCTGGAAGATGAAGGATTTATATTCAAGAAGAGACTCGAAGGAGAAAGAACTTATATCAAGAAGGGTCCTAAGAGGGAAGGAATTCATAGCAGAGGAAGAAGGTGAAGAAAAGAAGTTGCACCAAATGCAAACAGTTAATTGGAACTTCCAAATTTTCTAGAGGCATTTAGAAGTTGGGGGGCTACTGATGGAGTAAAATAAATTAGATTAGCAAAATTACCAAAATACCGCCAAACGTACATGTATTTACCGAAATGCCATCCAAGGTAGTTATTGTTAGTAGTTAGTGGGCTGGAGCCAAATTACTAAGGCGCCCCTGAAGATTAGATTATAGCCGTTAGATTAGAGGTGGTTGGAGGGTAATCTAGTCTTTATACCCCTCCTCATCTACTATAAATAAGACCTCAAAATCTAATATAGAGGCACTTGTTTTTACCACTTTAAGAAATACACATTTGAGAGAAGCTCTCAAATTCCTGACTCGCGACGTCGTTTTGTGTGATTATGTTTGGATCAACTGCTTCCCAATTTTCACCCCATCACTATATATTAGAATTATTAGATAATATATATTTTATTTTAATTTTATATAATAAAAAAATATGGTATTTATATTGTCTAAAAACAGCTTAAGCAACATTTTAGTAAGTTTTGATATTCTTTTTGTAAATGAATATTTAGTATAATGCATATGAATTTTATTGTTATAATTTAAAATCCACTCCATAAAATGTATTTATTTCAAAATTTATCATATATTAGAATTATTAGTCAGTAACTCATATTTCAGTCTTAGATGATATTAAAATATGATATTTTAGTTTATATTATCTAAAAACAAGTTTAATCAACAATTTAGTTTGATTTGGTAAATATTGTGTAAATAAATATTTAATATAATTCATATGAATTATATCTTTATAATTTCAATCTACTACAACAAAATGCATTTATTTCAAGATTCATCATATATTAGAATTATTAGTCAATATCTCATATTTTACTCTTAGATGATATTAAAATATGGTATTTTAGTTTATATTATCTAAAAACTAGATTAATCAACAACTTAGAATGATTTAATATTTTTTTAAATAAATATTTAATAAATTTCATACAAATTTTATTGTTGTATTTCAATATTCATTACAACAAAATGCATTTATTTTGAAATTCATCATATATTAGAATTATTAGTCAATATCTCATATTTTAGTTTTAGATGATATTAAAATATGTGGGTGTTAGTTCGAAAATTGAACTTAATTTAGGTGAGCTTAATTTGTGGGTGTTAGTTCGAAAATTGAACTTAATTCTTTTCATCGCATTTCTTTTCTTTTTTTTGTTTTTGCTTCTTGTGAATGTTTTCTTCTTGATTCTTATTTAAATTTTTGAATAATGTATTCCAGATTGTAGAATAGTCCATATTTTTTTATTTTTATGTTAATTTAGGAAAAAAAAATAACCAAACTCGAGCTCGGCTCGTTCGCGAGCTTGAGCTCGGCTTGTGATCTACAAGCTCGAGCTCGAGCCTGTACGATGCAGGCTCGTCGAGCTCAATCACCTAAGCTCGAGCTCGACTTGTTTGCACCCCTAGTTCAAACTATTTTTAACTTAAAAGTTTGTGCCCAATAACATTTAAGAAGTATCGAACTCGAATCAAAACTCAAAATATATAAAATAAAATGCTTACACTAATATAAAATCTCTTATTTAAATATAATTATGTTATGTGATTATCATTAGTATTTTTTTTTTAATAATATGCATGATTCATTAGAATATAATCATGTTTATTATGCATGTGATTTTTAAATTAAAATATAATCCTATTTTAGTAGTTTTCATATTATAATTGGCATCAAGAATGCAAATGATCATTGTCACTATTATTGTTCTTATATATACATCCATATTTGATAGAACTTTGCAGTCTCCCAAAATTGTGGTTGGAAGGACTCCTCTTAGATGATCCTTATCTAATAAAGTGCTTGTTATCTCACATCTCACAAACTTGGTATTGAGATGAATACTGATTTTGGATATACGATATCTTAAATAAATTTCGAGATCTCTTAAGTTTATCTGGGTTTAGGACTCTTCTTATGTACACCCACAAATAAGATGCTTCTCTGGATCCAAGAGTCTACATTCATTCTACTTGTATTGTCCCAAATATTCTCTCTCTATTCTCTCTTCGAGTATCACCAGAGTATTGTGCCCCAAGGCAGAAGAAGAAAAGAACGCATGGTTAAGTGATATGGAACATCCACTTGGTCAACCTCATTATTTTTGTAATTAGCATTTAAGTTGCTAATTTGTAGAACGATGTAGTCTAAAATATGGATGCAATTGCAAGATTAAATACATAGATTAGATTAAGAGAAATAGAGAAGTCTACTTGTCCCACATAAAAATATGATGGGAAAGTGTGGAGCATTTGATAAGTATATAAGGTGTATGTGGGGGTGAGTGTTTTTACACTCATTCTTGTCCCACATTGGAAATTTATGTACCACATAAAGTCCTTATATTAAGTTCAATGTTCAAGTTGTGCTTGTTGTGTTTTTTGGTCTCAAAAACTGCTTTGTAAAATCTGATCGTGTTTCAAAATGTTTACTACGATTGGTACACTTTTTCCAACAATCTTGAAGAAATTATAGGTTTTGAAAAATTGGATTTTTGTTGGAACAAAAACGATTTTAGTTGTTGTTTTAGAGATTTAAAATTCGAATTTTTGTTTTGAAAATCTGTGTGTTCACTTTCTGCTTCTTAATTGTTAAAATGGCCGATGCTATTTCTGTTGCTATTCCGATCGCCCTAAAAGTTGACTTTTGTCCGGCATGCCGGATAAGTTTTCGGGCTAGTTTTTCAAACATTGGCAACAACGGATGAAAATTTGACTTACGATGAAGGGACTTTTCTCGGTGATTCAGGTGACTAGACCTGAACCAACTGAAACCAATCCCAAAACTACTGAGATTGAGCAGTGGACAGAGCGGGATCAAATAGGTCGATGAACTATTTTGTCAGCAATGTCAAATATGCACTTTGATGTTTGTTGTTTGACTCTTACACTGTGAAATTACTGTGGAAACATGAAATATAATACTGAAGATCAAGGGCTTGAAAAGTATTTTGTTTCCAAGTTCATTAAGTATCAAATGGTCGAGGAAAGGTCTGTAGCTGAACGGACGCATGAGATTATCAATCTTGAGCATGCTCTGTCTGATGCTGAGATGAAACTTCCTGAGAAGTTTCTGGTCATGTCCATAGTGGACAAATTTCCCAAATCTTGGGAATGTTTTGGCATGACACTCAAATATCAGAAAGGGAGACGGTCTCTGGATGATCTTATACCCGCGATAAGCATTGAGGAAGAACACAGGAATCAAACCCATAGATGCCTGTTGAGCATCAGTCGAGGGCCAATTTAATAATCGGGAAAAAGAAAGTGAATAATGTGAACCCAAACTAAAAAACCATCAATAAAGGCTAGGTCGTGAAAACAAGAAACCAAAAGATAGCAAAAACCTATTGGAAATGTGGGCAGATTGGACACTTAGCCAAGGATTGTCCTAAGAAAAAGGCCAAGACTGGGCATGCAACTTTCAATATGGTTGTGGGGGGTTCTAGCGGTGCTATCACCTTAGAAACAACTGAAAGGTATGTTTCTGTACAACCCGAACTCTTGACTATTTATGAACCTTTTGATTGGTCGATTAACACTAGAGCAAATATGCACGTTTGTGCTGATAAATCACTTTTTGTATCTTATCAGGCCATCGATGGAAGGACAGTAAGTATGGAGAACTCCAGTACTGATGTACTTGGGATAGGAATCGTGTACTTGAAGTTTCCTTCAGGGGGTGCTATGTCTTTGAAAAGAGTTCATTATGTACCTACCGTTAGGAGAAACATAATTAGTGGTTCTGTAATAGTTAATGAGGGTTGTGAACTATCTTTCAAGTTCAATAAAGTTTTAATTTTGCAATTTGGTGTTTTTGTTAGCAAAGGTTATTTGTCTGATAGTTTGTTTAAAGTTTGAGTTTAATACAATAAAACTGTTGTTTCTAATTTTGTTATCATGAATGTCGAATCTTCTTCTTTGTGGCATAGTAGATTAGGTCATTTAGATATGGGTTCAATCAAATGTACAATAAATCTTGATTTAATACCTAGTCATGAAATTGAACGAGGTCACAAATTCCAAATTAGTATAGAAGCTAAACAAGTTAGGAAACCCTATCAATCAGTTGAAAGGATTCGAAAATACTTGATTTAGTTCACAATGATAGTTGTGAGTTCAATGGGATTTTGACTAGGGACCAGAAGCGATATTTTATTACCTTTATAGATGACTGCAGTAGATATTGTTATGTGTTTCTTATTTGTAATAAGGATGACGCCTTGATAAATTTATTTTGTTTAAAAACAAAGTAGAAAACCAAACTGATAAGAAACTTAAACGATAAAGGTCTGATAGAGGAGGAGTTGGGTGCATTTTGTGTATACTACCAAAACTTTGGCATAATCATGAAGAAACTCCTCCATATCGACCTTCGTCTAATGGAATAGCAGAATGAAAGAATAAAACATTCAAAGACATGATTAATAGTATGTTATTAAACTCGGGATTACCTAAGTATTTTGTGGGAGAGGCTTTGAATACGGCTTGCCATATTTTGAATAGAGTCCCTATAAAACACAATACGAGTATTCCTTTCAAATTATGGAAAGGAAGAAAATCGAGACTCATACTTTTGAGTGTGGGGGTGCCTACCAAAGGTGTTGGTCCTTGAGCACAAGAGAAAGAAATTGGGGCATATGACTGTTGATGTTGTGTTCTTGGGCTATGTGGAGACAAATTATGCTTTGAGGTTTTTAGTTATTAATTAGAAATCCCAGGCATTGAGGTCAACACAATGGTCAAATTTCGTGATGCTACTTTCCTAGAAGATGAATTTCCTATGAAAATGGGAATACCTCAAGGTGTTTCACTTGATGATTCACTTACCTCCACTTCTATTCCTGAACATACGGAAAAAATTAATCCTAGTGGTACTAGTCCGACTCATGAAAAGTCAGATGGACCTAGACAGAGTAAGAGAGCTAGGTTTGTCAAGGATTTTGCAAGTGACGTTTTCACTCACAACATCGAGGACGATCTAATAACCTTAAAAGATTCTATGGCTTCTTCCGAAATCAAGCATTGGAAGGAAGCTGTCAAGAGTGAGATGGACTCGATTGTCTCTAACGGGACATGGGGCTAGTTGATCTCCCTCCGGGGTATACTACTATTGGGTGTAAGTGAATCTTTAAGAAGAAATTGAAACTTAATGGGACAATCGATAAGTTTAAGGCCAGATTGGTGGCTAGGGGTTTTAAACAAAATAAGAGAATAAACTATTTCGATACCTATTCTCCGGTAGCTCAGTTGACTACAATCCGAGTGCTTATAGCATTTGCTTCAATGTATAATCTTCAGGTTCACCAGATGGATGTGGAAACAACCTTCTTGTACGGTGAATTAGAGTGAAAAATGTATTTACTATGAGGTCAAAGGTATGCTAAATGTAGATGACATTCTGTTAATAGGATCATGTTTAGATATTATTACAGCAACCAAGTTGTTTTGAAAAATAAGTTTGAAATGAAGGATATGGGTGAGGCTAGTGTAATTCTTGGCATCAATTTGATTCGTTCCACTGTTGAAATAACTATTTCTCAATCTCACTATATTGAGAAGATAATTGAAAATTTTGGCTATCAGAACAGTAGAATTGCAAGACACCATATGATTCTTCTGTGGCTTTATTCAAAAATGAAAGTGGTGTTCCTGTTGCACAACTAAGTATTCCCAAATTATTGGGAGTTTGCAGTATCTGGCAAATGGAACGAGACCATATATTTCCTTTTCTGTATCAAAGCTGGCTAGATACACTAGTTTTCGGGACAGAACCTATTGGGGAGCTTTGGATAGGGTATTGAGGTACCTTAAGGCATAGTGTCACTGGCCATTCATTATGACAGATTTTCTGCTATTTTGAAGGGATATAGTGATGCTAGCTGGATAACCAAAACTCCGGTACTAATAGGTGTTTAGGATATGTATTTACCTTAGGTGGATGAAAGAATTCTGTAAGGCCGGGAACGGAACAGAAGCGTAAAATGCGAGAATTTAAGGCATAATTTAAACGGGTTCAAATGCGTGTTCCCTTTGAAGTTTTCGAGAATTCGGTGTATGTCAATGCATAAATAAAGAAGGAGAAGATGCTAGACATGTGGCTAAAAGGAAGAAAACAAAAGATGCATTTAATATAAATGGAAACCGACCTTTTGTTCATTGCACGTAGAACCGGTTCTAGCTTTGTTCCCTTTACATTTCCTTGTTCCGTTCACTTGAGATTTCAATATAGAATTCCTCTAAGTAATTTCCACACCACACAAGGGATTCAATCTGTAATTTATTAATAGATAAAATATAGTGAAGAGAAGAAGAAAATAATTTCAAAGCAACACTATCGATTGGTGACCTTTAGAATGTTTTAAGTTCTTTTCTTTCCAAAAGAAATGAATACTTAAAGAGAATTTTCAGAGGTGTTTTTGGCTTAAAATCTCTAACAAATTATGAGTGTGAGATGTGTGTTTTTGTGTAGTGTATCTTTATTGTAAGTAGGAATTTGAATTCAAAATTCAACCTCCATCAATTAACCGCCAAGTCTGACTTCCGCATACACACTATTATAGCATCACCCATGATGGTACATGGAGAACCACCTCCGCATTCTACATGGCCAGCCATACACACTAGGAGAGAGCTCCAACTTCTCCTTCAACTTGTCCAACTTACATAAGATGTGGACTTGAATTCCATGCTTTTGGACTTTTATTTAATATTATTAAATTTAAGTCCAATCAAGATTCATTGAGAATTAATTAATCTAATTAATCTCAATCCAATTTAAGCCCAATAATTTATTCAATCGATTAAATAAACATATGTTCAAACTCTCAATAATTGATCCAATCAAATAATCAAGCCAAACCCGATAAATTAATCCAATTAATTTAAAGGTTCTTAGTCCAAATTTAACTAATCCAATTAATTAGTTCTTGGACCATCCATCAAATGGATTTTCCAATAAATGATACAATCATTTATTTTCTCTCTTGAATTAATTTAATTCAATTAAATTATTTTTCTTCTTCTAGAATTAATTCCAAATTAATTCCACCAAATCCATAGTGATTTGTGTGTGACTAATTAGGTTCACCCGCAACTAGACTTGGGCTTGTGTCCAACACAATTGGTCAATTAAATTCAATTTAATTAATTGTTTTTCAATGAACCATTAATCGGAAAATAACTGTCACCATGAGTGGCCATATAGCAACGGTCCATGGCACTAAAGACTAGGTGAATATTGGCGTGAACATTTAGGCTCCCGAGTTCCAACTACATAGGTTATCCAATTGGACTGTGGGCATTTGTTGTGATGTTAAAACGCCTTTTAACGTAATGAGTAAGCACAACAAACACATAGTGCCATGGATGAATACTTACTATTTTCATCAAATCAATATTAGTTCAATAAAGATTGCTAAATAGTACCCAAAACCATCAATCCAAATAGCTTCTAGTAACCTATTCTAAGAGTGGGGCCGCAATTTTCTGGAAGTCTGCAAAGCAGACTTTGATAACCCGGTCTACTTTTGAAGCCGAGTTATGTGCGTTAGATACAACTGGTACCGATACAGAATGGTTGTATGGGTTGTTATTACAACTTTCCATTGTAAGCCAGCCTCTTCCACCCATTGTTGTACATTGTGATCGTCAAACCACAATTGCAAAGACCCGAAGTCGTAAATACAACTAAAAGACAAAAAGACACATCCAAGTCAGACTTAAATCTATAAGGGCATTAGCATCTGACAGAGTTATAGACATTAACTTTGTGGGAATAAAGGATAATGTGGTTGATCCTTTGACGAAAGGATTAGATCTGTCACAAGTACAGAAATCCAGATTGGGGATGGAACTGATAACCCATTAGTGACATATCTACGATAGCAACCCAACCTTCCAAGTGAATATCCCACAAAGCAGGTTCAATGTGGTATTAACAAGTCGTAGGGTATGTCAGAGCACCAGTATAGACTGATACTTTGTATCTGGAGTCTATTCCGTGTAATTTTGGAAGGTGTTGTTACTACAAGTATAATAAGAGTTTATCTCTTAATAGGGTCAACTCTTTTAGACGAGATGCTAGCAGTGCATCCCTGGAGATGCCCAACTAAGTGAATGCAGTTGTTTGGATGCAACTAAGAATGGGGTTGTTCCTGAAAGCATTCATGAACAGGATGGGGATACATGGCCTAAAGTGTCAACCCTAAATATCAACACAAAGTCGATGGCTTGTTGTTACTAACAGACGTTGTCACAAACAAGGACTCAAACTCAAGGATTAGTTCTATTTGACCCAGTGATAGCTGACGTTAGATAACTTAGGCAGTGGTTGAAACCGGAAGGTACCATTGTTGAAAGCAAGACACAGAAGCTTGAGTTCAAATCTATGGATTTGTGGGGGATTGTTGTAATTGTCATTTCAATTGCTAATTTGTAAGAACGATGTAGTCTAAAATATGGATACAATTACAAGATTAAATCCATAGATTAGATTGAGAGAAATAGAGAAGTATACTTGTCCCACATAGGAATATGATGGGAAAGTGTGTGGAACATTTGATAAGTATATAGGATGTATGTGGGGGTGAGTGTTTTTTACACTCATTCTTGTCCCACATTAGAAATTTATGTACAACATAAACTCTTTGTACTAAGTTCAATGTTCAAGTCGTGCTTGTTGTGTTTTTTGGTTTCAAAAATTGCTTTGTAAAATCTGATCGTATTTCAAAATGTTTACTACGATTGTTACACTTTTTTCCAGCCATTAAAGCCACCGTTGAATGAAAAGCTACATCCTTTGCAAGTCAAAGCTTATATTGATGGATTGGGGCTTAATTCATTGAATAGGGGCTTCATCCAAGGAATTTGAGCATTGAAGGTGAGCCAAGGGAATATACTTCTTTACCCTCTCATGGAGTTTCCATTTATAACAGCTTCAGAAGACACGAGGGGCAAGACAGTAAAATGTCACTTACCTTTTTTAGATCATTAGTATAAATAGAGGCTTTCATTCTTACATTTGGGGGGCTAAGTGACAATTAGCCAACAAAATCTATTATTCCTGTTACAATTTCCCTTGTAAAAGGAAAATTTTGGATTACGAGACTTGATTGTTAGCATCACCGTAACAGAAGAAAACTCCCTCCATTGGAGAATATGAATTTGAATCCCCCTCAAGAGCAAATAAGGGAAAAAGAGAGTTGAGAGGAGGAGAGGGTGGCTTACCACCTCCAGTACCTTAGCCTCCCCTAGTCCAGTTAACATCGGAAGCACTCCGACAAATGATAGAGGGTGCTTCGACACAGGCTGTTGAAAAATCAATATTTCATTTTATGGGCGAATCATCATGGGGAACCTTCTCCCCTTTGTTCTCCTCACAAAGGCCAAGGTACACCCTCCACCCCGAGGATAATTAGTCGAGGGAGGATGGCCCCCAAGATATGTACATCCACATCTTACTCAACAACTCTAAAACTTAATAAAGTGACATAGAATAGTTGAACGAATAGTGAACGCTAGAAAAATGGGAAAGGATGAAGACACATTCTTTGATTAAATAGATTGCCCAGCCTTCAGCAAAGTACCGTAATTTTCAAAGTTAAGAATATTCTTTTTGTGCCATACTTTTTATTTACTACTATGAGTAATGAATCATAGAGGATTTAGTTCAAGTTGAAAAATAATTCAACAGGACAGTAAGTTGTCAACACTACAACAAATTCAATTAAAATAGTGCCAATCCAACTTCACAACAATCATTCCCAAAATTGAAAGTGTTTGATATTTCTAAAACCACCACAACTTCAATCTCCCCAATAACATGAAACCAACTATTTTTAGCATGCTTAACCAATCCCTTAAAACCAAAACAAGATCACATAAACCACACTAGAATCTACATCCTAATAAAGTGAAAACTCAATATCAAGATCCAAACAGAAAAACATAAAAAAACCAGTAAAGAGATCCAACTTTGTGATGAAAACATCAAAGAGCTTACAACCCAATAAGGTAGAGATTGAACAGTGTTGCTAATTGCAAGCCAAAGCACATCATAACCCATGCTTCAAGTAAGAAGATTAATCTTTAGATAACAAATGGACCCCAACTACATACCAACAGACTCAAGCAACACATCAGTTAGATAAAATCAACAATACTCCCTCACTTGACGACATAACTAAAGTAGACACTGAAAGATCAAAGCACCAATAAACAGACGAGTAGCAATATGAAAAAGAAAGTTCAAAAAAGGTAAAAAAAAAAAAAGAAAAGAAAAGTCTCTAGTAGCAAGAGAATAAATAATATCTCAAATGAAAACTCAAGCACCTACAATTGAAAAAAGATTGTATAAAGCCAACCCCAAGAGATAATATTTGCTTCTCGATGCCTTTCTCTTCCGCAGCTATATCATAGTTAAGAAACTCATAAAGAAGCTGGCTAAGTGCAGCATACCTAGCAAAATACCTTAAAAAAAAAAAAAGAACGAATGCAAGCATGTGAGCAAAATGAAATGGAACAAGTGAAACAAAAATTCCACCACATCTAACACAGATATAAATTACTTGGCTTCCACTTAAGAAAATATAAGTGAAAAATCAAAGGATGAGGTTGACCTCACTAATACTTAAGGAACAGACTCATATTAGTAGGGCAGAGAGAGAGAGAGAGAGAGAGAGAGAGAGAGAGAGAGAGAGAGCAAAATTTTAGAATTAGAAGCCAAGAATCTTCTAAAGAAACCCTTGATAAACCACTTTGAACCAATTAACGCACAGAAAGTCCTTGGTTTAGATATCAGTTTCAACGCACTATCTAACCATCATCCCATATATTAGATTTTCTGAACTTGAGTTTTAAAGACTACAATAACACCATTATTGCATTTATAACTTAAACCACTTATAGCCAAAATGCATAGGTACCGCAACACACTAATAGAAAGGAGTACTACAAGACGTACACTTGAAAAAACCTATGTAACAAGGAAAAAGAAAGCATTATTGCTTTCAGCAAACGAAACACCCTTAGGACCTCTAAATATCAAGAGGTAAAGAAAATGGAAAAGTAATTCTTTCTTACAAAGGAAAACTTAGAAAATAAGTTCTCTCCAACCCAAAGCACCATTCCTTTTTGTTATTTCTACACCATAAACATACTTTTCAGCAATTGGGAAGTGAAACAACAAATACTACACAAAAATATAAATTTTCAAGTCAAATAATAGCAATTAATTAGATCTCTAGCAAGAGATTTTATGAAGTCTGTAGGTGCTAACCTTTATGATATGAGAAATTAATCTGTTGGAAGTAAGTGCAACTGGAAACTATATCTGGGAAACAGGCCATAAAAAATACCTGGGTTCTGTATATTCTCACACTCAGAAATGAGGAATACATGGACTTAAATACATGTCAATCAGAGAAGGAGGCCTAACTGAATCCTAACTAACCAGGCACGTCAGCTCCAACTAATTTCCCACGTGATTGTGCGCAAAGAAGGGCAAAAACATTGTTCCACTAATAAAAGTGCTAAGAACAAAAAAAAAAAGCGACTGTAAGTGTTGTATGCAAAAATGTTGTATGTACCAAAATGACAAAGTGTTATGTACAAAGTGAAAGCGTGCATGGATCGGCCCGGAGTGGTGCGACGGAAGCATGGAGAAGACGTGTAGAAACATGCATAAACAAAATTTTAATCTAAAGAAACAAATCAAGGGGTGTTCTCTTGATACTCCCGGGGGTTTGTGTATCTCATGAATAAAATAACACAAGACATGATTCATGGAGGCCCTAGGGTAAACAGAAGAACAAGAAACATAAAAAGAAGACGCACCCTTGTAGTTTTCCCACCGGCTACACATTTATTGTAAGTCTCCACCGCCTAGGCTCCACGTAAAGCACCTCCAAAGAATGTCCACGCAGTTCACCCAAATACGTAGATGCCCTCGTGCTAGTAAAAGATTTAAAAGGGAGAGAACAATTGACCAAACACTATTGTTTAACGAGATCAATTGTTCATACGTCTCCTTGAAATAAAACAAGAAGACTTGAACATCTTTTTAGAGGAGAGAAAGAGAGATGGACGAGAGAGAGAGGAGGGCGGCAGCTAGGAGATCTAGGGAGAGAATCTTGTGTGTGTGTGTGTTTGAGTATTTATATGTCAAGTACATATATCCTACTCAAACTCTTCCAAAAGAGGCACATCATAAGCAACTACTAGTGATTTGACCTAGTCAAATTCACTTTTAGGGTTAATCCTCGCCATCCATCTCAAACCCCTTTGATCAAATCTCGTCCATCCATCCTTGATGGGCTTTATGGACCTGACTCATTTAAATCTAATTTAAATAGTCCAAAGGTCTAATGGACTATGTATTAAATCTAATTTAATACTTGAGCCCAATTAATTAATTTCAACCTTTTAATCTAATTAAAAGAAAAAGCCCAACTTCTTAAATTCATAAATCTAATTTATGAATTAAGCCCAACTAATCTAATTAATCGATGATGACTTGTCATTCTAAAAAAGATCAATTTGATCCAATTAAATTGTTTCATCTCCGGGAATTAATTCCTAATTAATTCCCTCATTTACAGTAAACTGTGTGTAACTCTTTAGGTTCACCCTTATCTAGCGTTGGGTTAATCCTAATTATTCCGTAATTGGAATTCGCTCGTTACCATGGGTGGCCGTCTAAAAAGGTCCATGGCATTAGAGACCAGATGAATTTATGGCGTGAACATTTAGGCTCACGAATGCACACAAGTATAGTCCTTCCGTCTTCAGTCTCCTAGCCATGGAATTGGGGTCGATTGCCATCCTTTACTAGGCAACAATACATGCGACTTCGAGATATACGTTTACCCTACTGGAATGTCACGGGGATCCCATCCCACCGTTTAGTCTCTATGGCAACAGATTCTCAAGGGAAATGGGTCTTGGAGCGTATAGGAGACATCATTGTCATAATGCTGACAGGAGGCAGATTCTTTCTTGGAACACATCGTTTCAATACACAATCTGTCTGTACTAGATAGGGCTTATAGCAACCATGTCTTTCAACATAGAAGTTGCTTGCCAAATCTAAGATGCAGGCATGGTCCGCTTGAGACTGTCATGGTTCCTCAAGTCCGAGGATCAATCTCGTACTATCGGAGCCAGGAATGTCAATCACACCGACTAAGCCCCTTCAGGCTTCGTATGTGACGTTTCTCGCGAGTCACCTCTATCAGTTGACTTTGAGCCGACCAACCCATTAATATTACATAGATGTCCCACATCACTTGCTAATGAAACACGGCTGCAATCCTTAGTGCAAGTCTCATACGGACTCTCAATACCCAATCTCGAGGTCCTTGACTTGGAGAGTTTCAAACCAACCCACAGAAACAGGTTTCATGACTGCCAACCTATGCGCAGTCCAACTTCCTAGATTTCTCACATCCGATCTGTGGGCTTTGTTGTACGATGAACTGTTAGAATAGGTGATCAGAAAGCCAATTGGATTGGCGATTTTGGTTACTATATAGCAATCTTTATTAAAGTAATATTGACTTGATGATTAAATTAATTCAATGAGAAAATAAATGATTGGATCATTTATTGAGAAATTCATTTGGTGGATGATCCAATAATTAATTAATTGGATTAGTAAATTGTTGGATTAAGAACCTTTAAATTAATTGGATTAATTTATTGGTTTTGGTTTAATTAATTGATTGGATCAATTAATTAATGTTTGATCTTATGTTTATTTAATTGGATTAAATAAACTTTTGGATTTCAATAAGGTTTAAATTTAATTGGATTAATTTGGAACCTATGGATCTTGGTTGGTCTTGATTTAATTTGATTAAATCAAAACCGATCAAAATTGGTCCATGACTTGAAGTCCAAGATCTAGAGGTTGGAGCAAGTTGAGGAGGAGTTTCTACTCCACATATCAAGGCCATGATGGTTCATGGAGAGAATAGTGTGCATGTGTGTGTAGGGTTACCTTGGAGGTAACTTATATTTTGAATTGTGAATACATGGAAAAATATACTACACATAAAAACTCTCCATGCTTGCACGAAATTTCCAGCCTAAAAACACTCAAAAAATCTCTGCAAATTTTCTCCTTTTTGTGTTCATACCTTTTGAAAATGATTGAACTAAAAACATTCCAAAAGGCACTAAACAATAGTATTGTTTTGAAAGTGTTTCTTCTTCATTTCTCTGTTTCTATCTAGCACTAGATTATAGTATTTCTCCATAGTGTGGTGTGGACAATACTTAGAGGAGTTTTACGTTGAATTCTAAAGTGAACTAAAGAAGAAACGAAAAGGGAACAAAGCACGTATCGGTTTAACGTGTTATGATCAAAGGTTGGTTTTCTTTACGTTTTCATGTATCTTTGTTCATATCCATCTAGCCACATGTCCAGTATCTTCTCCTTCTTTATTTATGCTTTGACAAACACTGAACGCTCGGGAACTTCAAAGGGAACATCCATTTAAACCCGTTTTAAATTATGCCTTAAATTGACGTTTTTACGCTTCCGTTGCGTTCCCGGACCGTACCCGATTCTTTCATGAACAGTATTAGATATGAGAGAAGTGAACACAACAAAGTACTATATGCCAAGAAAAATATCACTTAATATCCAATGCCTAAATATCATATTATATCAACATTGTCAGAAGCTGGTTACATAAGCCCAATAAAATTGGCTTCACGGTTACCTATTCTAACACAAAGCATGCCAGCCAAAATGTGAGATGTGTGCAGAACACACAGAATTTTACACCCCCCTCAAGCTGAAGCTGATGACCCTGAAGCAGACCTAGCTTGGACAGAAAATGGCAAAAAGGAGGACCATGCAGAGGCTTGGTGAAGACATCGACAAGCTAAAGTTTGCTGAAAATGAAAGAAGGAGAAAAGAAACCCTTCTTATACATAGCCCGAACAACATGACAATCAATATCCAAGTTCTTGGTGCTTTTCTGGAATACGGGGTTGGCAGTGATGTCAAGAGCAACTTGGTTGTCACACCAAAGAGGAATGGGAACCTAAAATTCCTGAAGTAGGTAGGATATCCATTGAAGTTCACAGACAGTAACGGCCATGGCTCGATACTCAGCCTCGACCGAGGAGAAAGACGGTGTTTTGTTTCTTCGTCTTCCAAGAAATAAGAGAAGGACCAAGTGTTAGAATAGGTGATCATGAAGCCAATTGGATTGAGCTATTTTGGGTACTATTTAGCAATCTTTATTAAAGTAATGTTGAAAGGATGGATATAGTAAGTATTCATCCGTGGCACTATGTGTTTGTTGTGCTTACTAATTACGTTAAACGACGTTTTAACGTCACAACAAATGCCCACAGACCAATTGAATAACCCATGTAGTTTGGTTGTGCATTGGATGGCAGCCATGAAACCAACTTCAGAGGGTTGGTCGAAATGTTCCAAGTCGAGGACATTGAGACAAGGCATCGAGGGTCCTATAGAGACTTGACTAAAGATTACATTCATTGGATAGTGTCGTGTTTCATCGGTGACAGACATTGGACGTCTATGCAATACTAGTAGGTTTGTTGACAAAGATGTCAGCTGGCTGAACTGACTCGCGGGAATTATCATATGGAAGCCTTGGAAGCTTGGTCGGTATGACTAGCATTCCCGACTCTGATAGTACGAGATTAGTCCTCGGACTTGAGGAACCATGGCAGTCACATGCATGTGATGGTTGTATCTCGGATCTGGCAAGAGATATCCATATCTAGGATGCGTTCATTATAAGCCTTATCCAGTGCAGTCGAAGTATGCAGTAAGGACGGTGGGTTCCAAGATAGGAATCGTCACCTGTTAGTATATGACAGTCGAATCTCCTATGCGCTCTGAGACGGTTTAAGCTCTCTAAGTCTGTGGCCACAACGATTAGTCGAGTAGGGAATGGTTTCCTAAGTTGATCAATAGAGCAAATGCGTCTCAAGTTATTGGGTATAGTTGTCTAGTCAAGGATGGAAACTGACACTCAATTCCATGTCCTAGACTTAGACCAGGAGACGGATGATAGAAGGACCGTACTCGTATGAAATTCGGGAGCCTAAATGTTCACACCAACATTTACCTAGTCTCTAGTGCCATGGATTGTTTCTAGACGGCCACCCATGGTGACGGCATTTTCCGATTAATGGTTAATTGGAAAATAGTTAATTATATTGGATTTAATTGACCGATTATGTTAGACACAAGCCAAAGTCTAGCTGAGGGTGAACTTAAAGATTCACACATAAATCGCTATGAAATTGGTATAATTAATTTGGAATTAATTCTAGAAGAAACGAATTGATTTAATTGGATTAAATTTATTCAAGGAGAAAATAAATGATTGGATCATTTATTGAGAAATTCATTTGATGGATGGTCCAAGAATTAATTAATTGGATTAGTTGATTCTTGGGCTTAGAACCGTTAAATTAACTGGATTAATTTATTGGGTTTGGCTTAATTAATTGATTAGATTAATTAATTAGAGTTTGGACTTATGTTTATCTAATTGGATTAATAAACTTGTGTGCTTCAATTAGATTGAGATTAATTGGATTAATTAATACCCAATGGACTTTGTTTGGACTTAATTTAATTAGATTAAATAAAAGTCCAAGACTAGTAGTCCTAATCCTTGGAAAAATGTAAGTTATAACAAGTGAAGGAGGAATTAAAATCCTCCACACGTGGAGCGCATGCCAGCCATTATGTGGTTTTGTGGGTGGTTTATTTGCTATAATGGTTTATAGTTATGTAGTAGTGTGTGTGTGTGTGTGTGTGTGTATGTAGGTTGCTTTGGAAGTTGACAAAAGAAGTTGAATTTTGAATTCAACAATTCTACATACACAAAACTATTCACATAACTTTTTTACATAGACTTAGACAAAATTTCCATCAAATAACTCTCCAAAATCTCTGAAAACCTTCTCCTTTTTGTGTTCATACCTTTTGCCTATTGAACTAAAAATATTCCAAAACTCACTAAATCGGGAGCCTAAATGTTCACACCAATATTTACCTAGTCTCTAGTGTCATGGACTGTTTCTAGACGGCCACCCATGGTGACGGCATTTTTCGATTAATGGTTAATTGGAAAATAGTTAATTATATTGGATTTAATTGACCGATTATGTTAGACACAAGCCAAAGTCTAGCTGAGGGTGAACTTAAAGATTCACACATAAATCGCTATGAAATTGGTATAATTAATTTGGAATTAATTCTAGAAGAAACGAATTGATTTAATTGGATTAAATTTATTCAAGGAGAAAATAAATGATTGGATCATTTATTGAGAAATTCATTTGATGGATGGTCCAAGAATTAATTAATTGGATTAGTTGATTCTTGGGCTTAGAACCGTTAAATTAATTGGATTAATTTATTGGGTTTGGCTTAATTAATTGATTAGATCAATTAATTAGAGTTTGGACTTATGTTTATATAATTGGATTAAATAAACTTGTGGGCTTCAATTAGATTGAGATTAATTGGATTAATTAATACCCAATGGACTTTGTTTGGACTTAATTTAATTAGATTAAATAAAAGTCCAAGACTAGTAGTCCTAATCCTTGGAAAAATGTAAGTTATAACAAGTGAAGGAGAAATTAAAATCCTCCACACGTGGAGCGCATGCCAGCCATTATGTGGTTTTGTGGGTGGTTTATTTGCTATAATGGTTTATAGTTATGTAGTAGTGTGTGTGTGTGTGTGTGTGTATGTAGGTTGCTTTGGAAGTTGACAAAAGAAGTTGAATTTTGAATTCAACAATTCTACATACACAAAACTATTCACATAACTTGTTTACATAGACTTAGACAAAATTTCCATCAAATAACTCTCCAAAATCTCTGAAAACCTTCTCCTTTTTGTGTTCATACCTTTTGCCTATTGAACTAAAAACATTCCAAAACTCACTAAATCATAGTGTTGTTTTGAAACTGATTTTTTTCATTTCTCTACTACTATCTAGCAATAGTTTAGAGATCATTCTATAGTGTGGTGTGGACAAATTAGATGGATTCTAATTTGCATCCTTAAGTGAACGGAAGGAGAAATGGAAAGGAAACAAAGCTTGTACCGGTTCTTCGTGTTGCAAATAAAAGCTTGGTTCTTGTTTACATTTATGCACCCTTCTGTTTTCTTTCTTTAGCCACACGTCCCGAATTTTTCTCCACTTTATTTATGCTTTGACATACACCGAATGCCCTGGAACTTCAAAGGGTACAACCCTTTGAATCTATTTAAAAATATGCCTTAAATTACACATTTTACGATTTCATTGCGTTCATGGGCCATACTTGATTCTTTCACCAAGGGAAATGCAATATCCAGTAACAGACCTCCGAGTATCCACACAGGAAGCCCAATCAGCTTCAGTGTAAGCATCGAAAAGAAACGTATTGGGTGAAGGGAAGAACAACCCAGTAGAAGAAGAACCTTTAAGGTAGCGGACAACATCCAAAGCAGCATCCCAGTATTGATCGGTGGGATGTTGTATGAATTGGCTAAGGTGTTGGACCACGAAAGAAAGATCAGGTTGGGTAAACCCACGATACAACAAACGCCCTATGAGTCTCTGTACGGGTTCAGGGAGGAGAGCTCCAGAATTAGCACTTATCCGAAGGCCTTAGGGAAAAAGTGTGGACACAGATTTTGCTTCAGTCATTCCAGTATTAGACAAAATACCTTGAACGTATTTCCGTTATGTAATGCTCATGCCATCGGGGGAGCGAGCAATTTCCAGCCCCAAGAAATATTTCACATAACCAAGATCTTTAATCATGCAGAGATCATCTAGATAACTCTTCACACCCATGATTGAATCCTCTGCTAGTCCCATGACCAAAATATCGTCGACATTAACGAGTAGGGCCAGAAAACCACCTAAAACAGCCTTGATAAACAAGTAGTGGTCTTGTGTCGATTGTTTGAAGCCATACCGTACAAGATGTGTAGTAAACTCATGATTCCATTACCGAGACGCCTGCTTCAAACCGTAAAGCAATTTCAGCAATTTACAAACCATGCCAAGTGCAGCCTCGTACCCCTCAGGAGGTAACATATACACCTCCTCATCCAAATGCCCATGAAGAAAAGCATTGTTGATATCAAGCTGGTGAACCGGTTAAGAGCGGGCTGCAGGATGCCAAGAAATACCTTCATAGTAATAGGCTTGGAATTAGGAGAAAATCTCTTCGTAAAATCAACACCCTCAATCTGATTGTACCCCTTCGCTATAAGTCATGCCTTGTACCTACTAACGCTACCATCAGGGTTTAGCTTGAGTTTGTAAACCACATTGAACCAATAGCTTTCTTGCCCTTGGGGAGGGAGGTCATCTGCCAAGTTTGGTTTTTTTCTAGAGCTTGAATCTCCTCACGCATGGCCTGTACCCAAGCAGCATGTCCCCGGGCTTGAGCATAAGAGCGAGGCTCCTGTAAGGTAGACAATTGAGCAACAAAAGCCATATGTGCAGCAGAGTGAGTGGAGTTATGGTTACAGACAAAGTCAAACAACCAAGGTGGCCGCTGCCTAGTATGAGCAGAGTGTCGGAGTGGAGGAGGATTAGCATGAGCGGAATGAGAGGAAGAGGAGGTTGGAGAGGACAGTGAAGCCTGGACAGGATTTTCAGGTACAATGGATGGTGGTATAGAAGACTCATGAAGTTGCTAATCAGTGTTCGAAGTAAGAAGGATGACAAGTAAGGGAAGATTCAGAGAATCAGAAGTATGCGGTTGAAAGGGGAAGATGTGTTCATCGAATCTAACGTCTCTATATACAAACAACTGTTTAGAAGCGACATCAAACACTTTAAAGCCTTTCCGGTCGGGATAATAACCAAGGAATATACATTGATAGGCTCTTTGCCCGAATTTGTCTTTTTGAGGCTTAGGGACGGAGGTAAAGCATAAACAACCAAGAATGTTCAATTGGTCATAAGATGGAGAAACATGATGTAGCATTTCATAGGGAGTTTTCCAGGAGATAGCTAAAGAGGGTAATCCATTTAGGAGGAATGTAGTTTTGAGCAAGGCTTCCCTCCAGAATTTATTAGATAAGTGGGACTAAAAAATCAAGGACTGAGCTATTTCGAGCAATTATTTTATGTCGTCTCTCTACCAACCCATTTTTTTAGGGTGTGTAGGGGAAAATTTTTGGTCAGTGATCCCTAGTGATCTGAACAAGGCTTGACATTTCCTCTCCAAAAATTCAGAACCATTATATATACATATTTGTTTATAACAGGAATATCAAACTAGTTTTGATGTTTTTTAGGTATGCTTCTAACAAGGTAGGTGTTTGGCTTTTGTGTCTCATCAGGAAAGTCCAAGTGGCGTGGCTATAATCATCCACTATAGTTAGGAAATAATGACAATTGGGCAATGATGCTTGATGGTAATGGTTCTAAATGTCCACATGAATAAGGTTGAAAGGTTTAGAGGAGGAAGATGTGTTGTGTGGGAATGGTAATCGGTGTTGTTTAGCAAGTGGATAGATAGTGCAAACCTCTATACATTTTATTGTCCTTTTGATAATAGGTGCATGTTTCACCCTAAATTATGGGTGACCTAACCTTTGATGCCATAACAGCTCATTTGGCATTACAACATTAGAATGAAAGTTGGAATTAACATGGAGAGATTGATGAATAACGGAAGGGTTGAAGGAGTCTTTGTCCAATATGTAAAGATGTTTATGATGTCGTGCTACTGCCATAATATCCTTGGTCGTCTGGTCCTGTAATATACAATAAGAAGGTAAGAATATGAAGTGCAAGTTAGTAGTAGCACAAGTTCTACTAACAAAGATTAGGTTGGATTGGAATGCAGGAACATAAAATGTGTCTATGAGTACAATTTATGGAAGAGGTTTATGTGACCAGACTGAGTGACCTTTGTAACATCACCATTCAGCAGAAATATAGATGAAGTGATAGGCAAAGTAGTCAAGGAATGAAAGGCTTCAATGTTGTTGCACATGTGTCTTGTTGCCCTAGAGTCTAGTATCCAAGAGTCTTTACTCAAACACTCAATACCAGAAAACATGAACTCCATACCTGTGTATTCTTCAACATAGTTTACTTGGACCAGATCAATCGGAATACACTTCAGAACCTTCATAAGCTCCATCACCACGTCTGTTACTGCAACCTTGTCATCTTTCTTATATTCCTTTTGAGATCTGCCCTCCGCTCCTTGTATAGCATATGCTTGATTGTTATTGCCATTATTCTTCTTCTTTCGATCACTCAATTCCTTGTACCCGTGATAAGTGTGTAATCTGCCATATTTTGATGATTATTCATATTTTAAGGATTAAATTACTCCTAATCATGTGGATTTATTGCATTTTCAGCAAAATATATCTTATAAGGAGTAAAGATGGTAAATTGAAGCTAAGAATGGCATTTGAAGGCATTTAAGGGAACAAGTGGAAAAGAGTGGCAGATTCAAAGTTTCTACTAAGCGTGCGCACGCTTAACGCTGCAATCAACTCAGAAGAAAAAGGAAAGCTGTGGATTTTGTTGAAGAAAGAAGGAATGATTGCTGAAAAACTTTAGGAAAGATCCGAATTTTACCCACTACAAGAAAAACTGCTTTTTGCTACCAAATTTTTTGCAACAATAAAATCCCCGTAACAAATGCTATTTTTTACTACAAAATTTAGCCCGTAGCAATTGTTCCATTCAAAACGACGTCGTTTTGTGCTTTTGCTACGATTCTATGTTGTTACTAAAGCAGTCGTATTTTATAAGAAAAAAAAGCCCATAAAACGACGTCGTTTTGTGACTTTTTGCAACAAATATTTGCTCATAGTAGCAAAAAAAATTGGCTCCAAGCTAAAATTTGTTCCCTCCAACTTTATTTTTATAAAAAATATATCAAAAAAAAATACATACTAACAATTAAAATACATAGCAAATAATAATAAAATTCTTAGTTTCAGACAAAACCCACCCTCCCCCTTCGACATTTCAGCCAAACCCATTTCTGTGAAGAAGTTCCTCTCTTTCTCAGACAAGGGATAATCTCTTGCCCGCCTCCTTCGCGCCGCCGTGAACTCCTTCGTCGCCGCCGTGAACTCCTTCGTCGCCGCCGTGAAATCCTTCGCCGGCTCGTTGTCCACCGGTTTCTCTATCGTCAGGTAACCCACTTCATCAAAAAACCCTCTTTCATTTCCATTTTCTTTCTTGAAAAAATTGTCCTCCATTGTTTTAGGAAATTGATCTGATAAATTTGAGCGAGAATTTGGCGGTAGATTTTGTTAATGTTCTACATGGAATTGGTTTTTTTCTGAAGAAATGGAGGGTGGGTCTTTCTCTTTTCTGAAGAAATGCATCTTAGAATGTAAATTACTGAAGTGCTTTATTACTATCTCTGGTCCTGTGACTACTGCTTAATAATTGCTACAACTAGTTTGATGGTGATGAGGATCAGTATACCAGTTCGAAAATGTAGAATTGGTATCCTGCTGAAAAAGCAGGGAAGTTTTCATAGTTAATCTTAGCAAGTTAGAATTGGTATTGAGGATGATGACACATTGGACTTACATGTAAGTTTATCTCTTTACCTACATGATTAGAGTGTTATTTTTATTGTGTTTGATTGAAATGAATGTTGTTGAAATTTAATGAGTGTTGTTGGATGGTGTTTTTTGTGTTGTTTCATTCGAAGGCCTATTGTTGGGTTCGAACAAAACTGTTGGATGGTGTTTTTGTGTTGTTTAATTTGAAGGATTGTTGTTGGGTTCAAATAGAATTGTTGGATGGTATTTTTTTGTCGGTTGATTTCAAGGAATGTTGTTGGATGGTGTTTTTGTATTGGTTGATTGGAAGGAGTGTTGTTGGGTTTGAATGAGTGTCGTTGGATTTGAAGGAGTGCTGTTGATGGCGTTTGTGGTCTGTTTTTCTGCAGCGAAAAACAGAGTCTGTTTTTCTACAGCAGAAAAACAGTGGCAGGTGCCTATTTTTCTGCTGCAGAAAAACAAAAAACTGTATTGCTGTTCTGTTTTTCTGCAGCAGAAAAACAGTGGCAGGTGCCTATTTTTCTGCTGCAGAAAAACAGAACATTGTGTTGCTGTTCTGTTTTTCTGCTGCAGAAAAACAGAACAACATTAATACAGTTTTATGTTTTTCTGCAGCAGAAAAATATCACTGTTTTTCTCTCTTTTTCTGCTGCAGAAAAACAGTGTCTATTTTGTTCTGTTTCCTGCAGCAGCAAAAGCAAGGAGACAAGGAATAATGTTTCAATGATGTTATACTTGTTTTCAGACACATTTCACTCGGGAGCTATCTAAGAAGCCTGAGTTAGAAAGAGACAAGGAATTTAAGGAACAAATTTTCAAGAATGCAATGGGAGAGGAGAAATACAAAAAACTGACAGGAAGAACAGGGAAGCGAACAATTGAAAATGTGATTTCATCCATGAACTTTGTACAAGAAAAAGAAGAACTGAAAATGCTTAAGGATGGACTGAATGAGGAAAGAGAAAAAATAAAACAAATGCATGATGAATTCAATCAGGAAAAAGAGCAGTTAAGAATGGAAAAGGAGAAGCTAACTTCATTAAGCCAGAAGTTGGAAATGCTCATAGGTCAACTCCCCACAGTGTCTTCTATATTAACTCAAGTAAGTAACTAAATGTTATTTTATACATATGTATATATAAGTATATATAATCTTGATGATTCTATCACAATTAATTCATAGGTTCCGGATGCATCACGCTTGCAACAACCGACTTCGAGTAGATTGAGAGATGCAACAACCGAAGTATTCTATTTATTTGCTAGCTAGTTTTCTTTTTTAACTCTCTTTATTGGTTTAATTTTTATACTTGATTTAATGCAGGTGGTTGGTGAAAGATCGAAAAAAGGGAAGCTCATTGCTGATTATACTAAGGGTTTGAATGTATGTATATTACTTTCAAAGTATTTTTGAAGAATGAATGTGTGAGCCTAAAATTATTATCGAATCTTCTTTAATGCAGACTGGGGCAAAAGTTCATTTATTTTGTCATCAGATACCCAAAAAAATTGTTGCTGAAGGTGTTGTGGTTGGTACAATTGGCCAAGAGGGGGTTCCGCCTGGATTTGTGAGGGTATATGTTGGGAAGGCCTACATTCCTGATGAGAAGTTGCAACGACCTAGTAAAGATGTTACCACCATCGGAGATGCTGTTAACCAATGCGTCTATTGGGAGTTTGTCAATGTAAGAAGTCCCTTATGTGTGTCTTTCATTTTCCCCCTTCAACTTTATGCACTATTCTTTGTAGTTTTATTTATTTCGATTTTATGGTTAAAATATTTCAGGTCATGGAGATTTGAACAAGCCGAGGGGTTACTTTTTTGTCAAATGCATGTATTGGCCGGCAATGGGTTCTATTATATATATATATATATATATATGCAACTTTAACTTTTTTGGTTAATGACTGTGTAATTTGTACATGTTTGAATTAGCAGATTGTACCTTTTGTCAACTTATTAGATATGTAATATGTGCTATGCAGGTAGTTGACCAATTATGTTATTCAATATTGGTACAAATATTAGTTCTATATCATCTGCAAGTTATTTTATGATACTGCTTTAGTTAATTATAAAATTTATTCTAATGTAATTTAATTTTTAGATATATTGATAATTTAATAATACAATTATATTAATATAAATAAGATTATCAAAAAATTAAAATAATAAATATTATAAACAACATCAGGGTACCTTTTATAAAAATGCATTATCAAATTTTAGTTTTTTGCAACAACAAAAATATGGTCGTAGTAAAAGTTAATGCAATATTTTATTGTTACAACTAGAGTTCCGTAGCAAAAGATGATGATTTTGGTTGACCTTTTTATTACGAATTACCCGTTGTAACAAAAGCTACTTTAGTCGTAGCAAATGCCAAGTAATGACTACGAGTCGACAACCGTAACAAAAGGTCGTTAGTTTTGCTACTATATTTGCTACGAGAATGATAGCGTAACAAAAGCACTTTTTTCGTAGCAAAAGGGTATTTGCTACGAATATTGACCGTAGCAAAGCATTTGCTACGCACGTATAGACTACGGACAAAATTCGTAGCAAATTCGTAGCAAAAACGTTTTTGCTACGAATTTCGTGCTTTAGCTACGAATACTACATGGTAGCGAAAAGCCTTTTTTCTTGTAGTGCCCCTTTGATTGCTAGGAATTAAGTTGTTAACATTTCTATTAGCAATCATGTATCTACCTCTTTTTATGTCTAGGTTCATGAGGTGCCAATAGTATAAGTAGGATGCTCCTTACAACTCACAAACTATCTCTTGTTTATATTGAATTATATAGTTATTTCATTATCCCTCTTCTTCTATCTCTCTTTATTTTTAATACGTTTGCCCAATTGCTAATGGAATTCCACTTTTTAGTGTGTTCTTCCATTAACATGTTAGGCTAATTCATTCATTTTCCGATTAAAGTACGGTGAATGCTTGATTCTTAAAACGTTGTGAGATCTAATAAGTGCTTAATTCTTTTATTAAAATCAATATTCATGTTATTCTCTGCGCTCTTTTTACAAACATATGATTTATGAATAATATGGCCATTTGTTCATTTTCAAGAAGGTTTGTTTAGCTATTTGAACTTACAAATTCGTAATTATTTGTTTAGTTCAATAATTAGTAGCAACATAGCATGATTAATCGTATCAAAGTGGTTAGTTTTGCTATGTGGAATGCATGATATAATTTAAACGAATCCTCGTAGGAATTTGTTGGTTAGGATCAGGCCCTTCTAGTTCTTAATGTTGTTAATTAATTAAATCTTGTGGACGTTCCCAGGGTTGTTCATTGATTAGGGAATCTAGCCAATGGACATTCCTTGGTTGACGAAAAGGTAAGAAATGGTGAGGTTGTTAGATCGTACCAATGACCATAACTGATCTACGTGTTTTAATAATTGTTACATTTGCATCGATGATCAACTGAAGGGATCAAGCATGAACCTACTTTATCCGGGAAGCTTTCTTATCTATTCACTCCTCTCCTTTAAATCGTGTTTTGTTATCTTCTTTTAAAGTCTAAAATTCGAAACACCCCCCCCCCCATTTATTGCTTTTGTACCTTTTTTGAAGAAATCATCTATCGCCGATCCCTGTGGATTTGACCCTACTTACCACTTTCACAAAAAAGTAGTCGTAGGAATTACTTTTGGTGGTTCCGACACCCATCAACCAGTTAGGAACCCCGTAGATCTTGAAGCAAGTACTTTTGTCATGCCCAGGCTTATCACAATTTGCACATCTCAGTCCTCGTTTATCAGTTTTATTCTTGAAATTGTATGCTTTCGATGTATCCTCCCTCATTCGCTCAAAGTTACCGCCATACATAGCTACTCCATCACTCGGTTCAAGCACATTCATGTAAACTTGATGTTGTTTTTCCACTTAAAAGTATTATTGAATACGCCTTGTTGATATTAGTAACCAAGATCTAATTTATCGCACCATCATATTCCTCATATAGCCCCATGAGAAACTGCATGAGCTATCTCTGTTCAATTATGTCTGATGTAGCCTTCGCCAGATTACACGTACATTCAAATCCACATGTACATTCAGGCATCAGTCTCAACTGCACTAATTCATCCCACAACATCTATAATTTCGTGAAATAATCCACAATAGTAAGATCTCCATGTGTTATCAAGGTTATTTCACGCTCCAATTGATACAGAAGCGCACCGTTACATACCCTGTATCTTTCATTCAAGGTAATCCATAGAAATCTCGCAGATTTAGTGTATATAAATGCATTTGAAATGTTTTTAGTCATCACATTCAATCACCACGAGGCTACCATGGAATCGACATGGACCACAGTTCCAACAACTCCAGATCCGCAATTTCTTACAAGTTTCAGTAACGAATCCTAACTTCGATGTTGTAGTGAGTGCACGACAAATTCCCATACTCCAAGCTAGGAATTCTTTCCATCAAGTGGTGTAGATACGAGCATCATACCTGGATGATCGGAACTGTGAAGCTGTAAGGTTGCCGATCCATACTGATTGCACGCATTATTCGCCGCCTGAGTAATAGCTCCTCCGGCTGCATTTTTAGTTTCCATTAATGCGACTTCATGCAAAGCTCCTATTCGATTTGTATTGCGAAAGTAGGTAACCAGAGTCCTTCAATATAAGGCTCTGATACCATATTGGAAGTAAGTGCAGCAGGAAACCATATCTGGGAAACAGGCAACAAAAAGTATCTGGGGTTCTATATATTCTCACACTCAGAAATGAGGAATACATGGACCTAAATACATGTCAATCAGAGAAGGAGGCCTAACTGAATCCTAACTAACAAGCTACGTCAGCTCTAGCTAATTTCCCACGTGACTGTGTGCAAAGAAGAGCAAAATGTTGCTCCACTAAGAAAAGTGCTAAGAACCAAAAAAGCAAGTGTTGTATGCAAAAATGTTGTATGTACAAAAATGACAAAGTGCTATGTACAAAGTGTTCCAGCACAAAATGCGAGATGTCTGCAGAACACACAAAATTTTACATAATTTGAGCACCAAATGCGATTGAAAGGGATGAACAAAAAAACATAAAAATCACAACCAAAGGGCTTTTAGACGACATATTCTGCATTGTTCAACATTTTTGGTGCCAAGAAGTAGATGATTCCAACAAGAAGCACCTTTGATATTGGACCTAAATAGAGATTAGATTTTATTAGATATGTGTATTGTGTTGAATACTAGTCACATAAATTGTAATATTGTTCTTAAATTTGAACGGTATTCATAATATTTCATATTGTTGACTGTCGCATTTTAGACTTGGATGTAATTTTGGTTGTACGTTTTGTTTTATAAAATCTATATTTAAATTGTTTTGGATAGGTAATTTTGAATACAATCAATTACATGGATTTATTTTTTTTAAAAAAAGCTGGCTAGTTTAGTACAAAATCAAACAGTCCGCCACCATCAATCATCTACTACAAAACCCACAAAATCAACAAAAAGATTGTAAAAAACTAACTTAAAAAATTAGAAATATAAATTGAACTAAAGAAGTAAGAGAATTGAGAGAGAAGCGAAATCCCACCGTCTTCAAGGGGATGAGTTCTATTCTTGGGAGTAAATGAGGTGAGAGAAATTTTAATTCCCTAGAGAGAACGTGTGACTTCAAGTGAGCTCTATTCTTTGGGAGTAAATGGGGTGCGAGGAATTCCAATTCTCCAGAACGCATGGGGCGGTGCGGTGTGAAAAGACAAAAATTTTATCGAGAATAGTAAAAGTTTTTGTTAAACCCAATATAATACCAGCCATTAAGTAATCGGTAACACATAAACTGTTAGCATATGTGACCAAAAAGCCAATTAGGTTGGCTATTATGTAATCCATATCTACAATCTATTTCATTCTAACGTTGAATTACATGAATAAATTAAAATTCAAATGGCCTTCTTTGTCATGCTTTACTTACATTGCTTGTTATACATGTCACGGACAAAGCTCATAGACCTTTCATAACCAATGAAGTTGGTTGCGCATATGATGACAACTATGAAACTGACTTCGGGTTGGTTTGAAATGTTCAAGTTGAGAACCTTCGAGATAGGGCATTGAATGTTCTATAAATACTTTCACTAAGTAATGCATCCATTTGACAGGTGTTCAGTTTTATTGACGACAGACATGTGATGTCTATGCATTTTTAGTGGGTGACTGACAAAGGGTTATTGGGCCGACTAAACCAACTCAGGAGGAGTTGTCATATGGAAGCCTAAGAACACTATTGGTATGACTTGAACTCCTTAGCCCGTTGAGAAGCTGCAAGTATCCAACTGGTGCCAGAAGAGCCGGAAAAAGCCTTGACCTTGAGCTACCAGTGCAATTAACCACTTTCTTTAAGGAGAACATGGATTCATTTGCATTGTAAGCCAGTGACTTGGTAGGGATTGATCCCAATGTTTCAGGGGACATCCTGAACTTAGATTCGTATTTCCCTTTTGTTGATCCAAAGAATGGACATTTTAGTCCTGCGAAGGACAGCGTCATCCAAGAGGAGGTAAGTAAGCTCCTTATTACGGGGCACATCAAGGATATTCAATTTCCTCAATGGTAGTCCAATGTTGTGCTTATCCCCAAGCTAGGTAATAAATGGTGTATGTGCATAAAGAAAAATATTTTTTCATATATTAATTATACGCATTATAATTTATTATAGGATATGAGGATAAAGAAAAATATAGATCAACTCCTTCTACTAATGTAAAGGTTTTGGAATGAAAGAATCGGGTACGGCCCGGGAACGCAACGGAAGCGTAAAAAGCATTAATTAAAGCATAATATAAAACGGGTTCAAAGGGGTGTTCCCTTTGAAGTTCTCAGGCGTTCGGTATTTGTCATAGCATAAATAAAGAAGAAGAAGATGTTGGACATGTGGCTAAAGGAAGAAAACAAAAAGATACATGAAAATGTAAAGAAAACCTACCTTTTTGTTTACTACAAGTATAACTGGTACGTGCGTTGTTTCCTTTCCGTTTCTCCTTCCATTCACTTGAGAATTCAACATAGAACTCCTCTAATTTGTCCACACCACACTATAGAATAGATCTCTAATCTATTGCTAGATAGAAGTAGAGAAAAGAAGAAGAAACACTTCCAAAACAACACTATTGATTAGTGCTTTTTGGAATGTTTTAGTTCAAACCTTTCCAAAAGGTATGAACACAAAAAGGAGAAATTTTCAGAGATTTTTGGAGAGTTTCTTGATGGAAAAAAATTCGTGCAAGCCATAGGCATACAAGTTATATGAATGGTTTTGTGTATTAATGCCAAAATAACCTACATACACACACCATTATCTACGTAACCATGCATCATTATAGCAAATAAAACCACCCACCAAACCATATAAAGGCTGGTCACATGTGCCTCACATGTGGAAGGTTTAATTCTTCCTTCACTTGCTATAAATTGAATTTTTCCATGGACTAGGACTACTAGTCTTGGACTTTTATTTAATCTAATTAAATTAAGTCCAAACAAAGTCCACTGGGCATTAATTAATCCAATTAATCTCAATCTAATTGAAGCCCATAAGTTTATTTAATCCAATTAAATAAACATAAGTCCGAACTCTAATTAATTGATCCAATCAATTAATTAATCCAAACCCGATAAATTAATCCAATTAATTTAAAGGTTCTAACTCCAAAAATTAACTAATCCAATTAATTAATTCTTGGACCATCCATCAAATGGATTTCCCAATAAATAATCCAATCATTTATTTTTCTCCTTGAATTAATTTAATCCAATTAAATTAACTCGCTTCTTCTAGAATTAATTCCAAATTAATTCTACCAATTCCATAATGATTTGTGTGTGACTCTTTAGGTTCACCCTCAGCTAGACTTGGGCTTGTGTCCAACACAATTAGTCAATTAAATCCAATTTAATCAACTATTTCCCAATTAACCATTAATCGGAAAACGCCCATCACTATGGTGGCCGTCTAGCAACGGTCCATGACACTAGAGACTAGGTGAATATTGGCATGAACGTTTAGGCTCCCCAGTTCCATACGAGTACGGTCCTTCCATTATCCGTCTCCCGGTCTAAGTTTAGGGCATGGAATTGGGCGTCGGTTCCCATCCTGGACTAGACAACTATGCTCAATAACTCGAGACACGTTTTCTCTATTGATCAACGTAGGAAACCATTCCCTACCCGACCAATCGCTGTGGCCACAGACTTAAAGAGATTAAACCGTCTCAGAGCGCATAGGAGACTCGACTGTCATATTCTGACAGGTGACGGATCCTATCTTGGAATCTACCATCCTCAATACATACTCCGACTACACTGGATAAGGCTTATGATAAACGTATCCCAGATATGGACATCTCTTGCCAGACCCTAGATACAGCCTTCATATGTATGTGACTGCCATGATTCCTCAAGTACGAGGACTAATCTCATACTATCGGAGCCGAGAATTCTAGTCATACCGACCAAGCCTCCAAGGCTTCCATATGACGATTCCCGCGAGTTAATTCAGTCAGCTGACACCCTTGTCAACTAACCCACTAATATTGCATAGACGTCCAACGTCTATCGTTGATGAAACACGGCACTCATCCAATGAATGCAATCCTTAGTGCAAGTCTTTATAGGACCCTCGATGCCTTGTCTCGAGGTCCTCGACTTGGAACGTTTCAGACCAACCCTCAGAAGTTGGTTTCATAGCTGCCATCCAATGCGCAGCCCAACTACATGGGTTATACAATTAGTCTGTGGGCATTTGTTGTGACGTTAAAACGTCGTTTAACGTAATTAGTAAGCACAACAAACACATACTGCCAAGGATGAATACTTAATATATTCATCGAGTCAATATTATTTTAATAATAAAGATTGCTAAATAGAACCCAAAACCGCCAATCCAATTGGCTTTCTGGTCACCTATTCTAACATGGAATTGAGATAAGTATAACTAATTGGACTTATATGTATACATATATGGATATGTGTATATTTATAGTCGTATACTTGATTGTAAATGATTGGTTATTTGTCTGAATTATATAATTGCTATGCTATTTTATTGTGGATTGAAAGTGAATGATGAAATTATTGATTAAAATGTTGTGAATTGAGATGAAGAAATGACTTACTTAATTTGGGACATATTCAATGGTTTACTATGATATGATTGATGACGAGTTGTATGCTATCATGATGACGGGATTGATCATGTGACATATGATATGGGAAAAATGAACATATAGCTAGGTACCATGGCACGAAGGGTACCGAGATATTCCGTGTAGCAGGGAATATCCTGTGCTAACAGTTACACATTGGGTTGGAGTGGAGCTGCCATGTTTAGTGTGTGTCCTGTGCTGATATTGCTACACACTTGGCCGGTGTGGGGATATCACATGCGATGATTATATGATATTGATTGAGATGATGAGAGTCGGCAAAACCATTGAATATACTCCAACTAGGATAGGCAGGGCCTTACGATAATAAACAATGATTTCAGATATATATTGAATTGTGGACTGATGGAAGATTGTGGAGTTGGTTCCTTTGTAATTTTGTGGTAACCGCGTAACGAATATTGGTTGGTTGATATCACTGCAGGAAATTTAGCTTACTACATATGTTATATATATATATATATAGATAAATAGACTAATTATCTATACTTACTGAGTTTGCAACTCATTCCTTGCCACAATAAATCTTTAGGAGATAGGCCACAATGACTAGGCGAATTAAATCATAAGTCAATCACCAGTATTAACCCGCAGAGCCGCACATCGGTAATCTTCTGGTGAGAGAAATGGCGGTTGCTGTTTCAGATTCGAGCGTGATCTACCCCGTCGTCTCCCTCCCCATCGTCTCCCACCCTCTCTCTCTCTCTATATATATATATATATACATATTTAAAATATATATTTTATAGATTTGTATTTTAATATTTAAAAATATGCATATATATATATATAATATAAAAGAATTTTAGATCTGGACTATTAGTTTAAATTAAACAAATCTGACCGTCGATTTATACACAAAAAAAGATAAAAATCCCATTTAGGGCGCCTGGATGGCATCGCAAATTTCAGGGCCTTTTTTGATTCATTGTTGAGAACATAGGGAGTTAACCTGACACATTTTTTTTACAGGAAATTTTTTTTGAACATTTTTCATTACACAGGGAAGTAAATTTAACCCTTTTAAAAACTTTAAAGTAGATTAGATGATATATTGATTTAGATCACATGCCAAATGCCATTATTTTTTCTTCAAATGCCAAAATTTTAACATTATTAAAATAATAACTTTATATATTCGGATTTCTCAAGCATATTGAACACCCGTTTGGAGTTTTGATTGTCTGAAACTCTATGGAGAGACAATACACTTGAAAAAGGCAATTAAAAGAAGTGAAGGGAGAAGAATAGAATAAACTAGAATATGAGGGACCAAATAGCAAAACCGCCTCCGCAAATAGGACGCCACGCTATATTGTAAACGCTGAAGTATGTGTTGTGTGTGTAAGAAAGGAGAACCCTTTGCTTTCCAAGGGTTACACCACTTTAACCAGAACAACGTCGCACACCAAATAAATTAAAACCCACCATCTCTTTGGTTCTTGGGTTTCCCATATACGTGTCTCTCTCTTTCTCTCTCTATACATAGTTTTATACACTGTTTTGTACAGTAGAAACCCTTTGGATGTACAAGCATCCACCGCCGCTTTGGATGGTAAGCCTCCCTTTGAATTTCGGTTTGTCTATCAATTAAATTATTGGATGGGCTTTTCTGAATTTCTATTTGATTTCATTGTTATTTGTTTGTACAATAATTAGGTTTTGATGCTTTTTCGCTCCCTCTCTTGTTTTGTGCAGTAAATAGTCTGGCGGACGGTAACAAAAAATGGCGAGTATAAGATCGAGCTTGCCGTCAAGGCTTCGGCAACTCCTCTCTAGTGAAGGAGCAATTGGTCCCTCTGTTAAACTTGACGCCGAGCCTGTATGCTTTTCGTACACTGTTTTCCAGCCTTTTGTACACTCGTGCTTGTAATTAATGTTTATGTTTGGGATTAATGCTTATGGACTTTTATTGTAGTAATACCGGTGGGTGATTGAACCACAATTGTTTATTCTATATTTTGTGCTCGAATTTTTTGGAGTATATCAGGTTTTTCTTTTGTGTTGTTGATTTTAAGAAAGGCCTTTTTGCCACTTAGTAAAATTTAGGGGGTGGTGATGGGTGGAGGGAGGGGAAAATCTGGTGAATGTTAAAGTTATGGAAAAGCGTAACTAAGTCTGGCTTAACCTTTCATGCTTTTTGGTCTCTTATGTTTTGATTGGTGAGAGGCTGGGGCAGGGATGAAATGAAGCAATGCTGAATTTGTCGTAAAAGCAATTCCATCTCTTTCATTAGTAAGTATAATATTGGGAATCTTTGTTTATTCAGGGTCCTTTGACTCTGTCGTAATCGGCTGAGGAAATTTATCATTCTTCGGCATGGCAACAGTCCAGTCTTGTGTTTATGTTTATTAAACCAGTTTCTTATTATTTTGTGATCTGAAGACTTAATTTATATTGCTGTGACCACTTCATATGGATTTGGTGCCTATAGATAAAGAAGCCTTAAAGTCTTGGAATTATTTATGTGACATTCACATACCCCCAAATATAGGAATATCTTGCATGTTTTTTATGTTTTCATTTTTAGTTTACAGCGGAAAATTTGTGTTTTCAATTTTGTATAGGTTTTCATGTGAAATGAGAATTTGTTTAGTTAATGAGATTGTGTTTTATATTGGTGTTTTATATTGGATAGTGGTGTCAAATCAATGATTTTCAATGAGAATATGTATAAACAATCATGTTTCACTTTAATTACTATTTCAAAAACTGAAAACTGGAAATGAAAACATAACAAACAGGCTATAGTAGTCTAAATACTTTTGTAGACATTATACCTAGACTGAAGTCAAGTGGGTTAAGTAAGAATTAACAGTGTCTAGGTAAACAAAGTGTGAGTATTCTGTTTCAGGCTGTCTTCTTTCACATTTGTGTCTCATGAAAGGTGCAGATGTATCCTGTTTTGGGAGAAATTTGTCTGATGTCTACGTTGTTTGTACGTATTTAGACTATAGTTCAGTTTGCCATTTGTACACGTTAAATCATGGGGACCAAAAACCTCATCCAGAATTAACTGGAGTTGCATGCGTCATTTTCTCTCCATAGGTCTGGCATGATATTCTGAAACCTTGAGAAGTAACAGCCAACAAGCAGCCCAACTGACATCTTATAAGCTATTTTTTGATAACACACTCTTATGCTTGAAAGATCATATCTGTTGTATGGTAGGTTACACAAATTGAACATCATGAAGATAAAACTTTCTAATTGAAGGTGGCTTTGTTATCCGATGCAAGAAAATTTCAGATATAAAAAATGACTGATTAATATTAATGGCTGGCATTTCTTTTACTTTCATTATATAGCAATTTGTTGGTGTATAGGGGCTGTTTTTTTGTAACTGGCAGGTGAAGCCAACTTTCTTTCTTGGCTTGGTGCTGTACATTCATTTGTTCAATGAAATTGACATTTTCCAAACAGCATTGATGACTATGAAACAACACAGTAAATCTCTGGCACTGGAATCTATAATCTGTAAATATGAAAGAAACCTGAGCTTTTGACTTTGTTTCTTAAGGAGACAAGTATGGATCTATTGAACATTTGAAATAGGTTTCTTCACTGCTTTGTAGGTAGCTCTTGGTCTATTACTTTTGTAATTCTCTAATTCAGAAATAATGTTTTATGCCTTACAACAAGTCCAAAAATGAGGTGAAAAATGTCAGCTATAAAAGCTGATCAGCCTAGCTGTAGAAAGCCAAAGTTCCATGTTTGTGGGGAGCAGGGAGAACATAGTATGGCATGCCATAGAACGTAATATAAAAGGAAAATATCCTATCGAATGTTTTTTCTGATGTAATATGGATCCCTTCCTTTTCTCCCTTGTCTTGTCTTACTGACAAGCTTTGCTATCAAGTCTGAGGTGCCAGTCTAGATGTGTGCCTAGGGCAGGATCTAGAGTTTAGAGTTATCTCTGAAACATGCACAAATACTAATACGGTGATGGTCCTTTAGAGAGATTATTCCTTTTCTAGTCCATTCATGAGGATGTAGTACTTCTATTGGAGATATAGACAATTTTTGCTATGAGGCTATCTTGTTCTTGACTGATCATCTGAACAAGCTATGGATACTAAAAACCTGGCTAAGAGCTACTATATAGGATGGCTAATAAATCTGTGAAAAGAAGTGGATAATAGCTGATTCTCAAACTTACAGGATCATCTTTAGTGAAAATAATGTCATTGAATTGGTGATGGGTAGTGATAGAGCTCCCTGGCAAAGGAAGATGGTTGTGTATGGGAAGTGTCTTATGATTTCTAAGCATCTGTTGCCCATACCTATTCTCGTGCTTAAGAACTACAACATGAGGACGCAAGGTGATGGGGAAGTGTGACAAACATTGTCACCTCACAGAAATCTAGAAGGATGTGATGAAATATATGTATAATGCGATAATGCTGAATCATAGTTTGTGTTTGTTGCTTATGTCAAGAAGCAGAACTAGATGGAAGTCTCCAAACCATGTACCGAGGCTTAAAAGAACTGCAATTATGACTCCTCTTTTCTGTAGTAAAATGTTTGGAACAACTTGGAAATAATTATAATTTGAACTGTTTCATTACAATGAAAGCAAATCGACAAAGGCCAAAAGGAAACCTGGTGCAAGGACTCTGACACTGTAAGGATAAATTTAACATATGAGATGTAATTCGTTATGTACCAAAAACTTGGAACTCAAACTCATAAGGAACTGTTGGATATTGATAGGTATTATTGTTATATTGATAGGTATTTGTACATGTGAACCTGAGTGAATTCCTTTCTTTGATCTGCTTTTCTTAGCTTGCATTCTAAATGGCCATTGCTTAAAATCGTTTTGTTACATGCTACATTGTTATCCCCCAATCATTCTTGTTTTATACATCAATCAACTGTCCCTTTCTCCTCATAATGATACTGACTGTCATATTCAGCTATTATTTACCTCATATTTGAGCAGAAAACTATTGGTGCTTAGCAGAATATTATTTATCAGGTTTGGATTATCATATTGAACTTCTTGATCATGTTAGTGACTACCAGTTGAGCTAAACTCATCTTTGTTAAAAGTTATCGGTGCTTAGCAGAATAGTTTATGTTTAGGCCGTGATATTAAACTTTCTTATGTATTATTTCTTTTGTTTGAGTTTATAACTGATAAGGTAATATTTGAAAACTGTTGGAAGATTTTAGTTCTATGATGTTTACTGCAGACCTTGAAGTCTGGTACTTTGTAGAATCTGTGACTTCTCTTCCTATACAACTTTTTTCATCTTGTTGCTAGGCAATGCCCCTTGACTACATGCTATTTTGCAGCCTCCAAGGGTAAAGGCTTTTGTCGACAAGGTGATCCAATGCCCATTACAGGATATTGCAATACCTCTCTCTGGCTTTCGCTGGGAGTATGGCAAGGTGGTTGAGATTTGCTTGTTAATTTCCTTTTTCTGTTCTCTATCTCTTTGTTTTCTGCTGATTTCTTTGCCTCCATTCCAGGGGAACTTCCACCATTGGAGACCTCTATTTCTACATTTTGACACATACTTCAAGACATATTTATCTTGTAGAAAGGACCTCCTTTTATCAGATGACATTTTAGGAGATGTGAGCCCATTTCCGAAGCAGGCAGTTTTACAAATTCTCAGAGTCATGCAAATCATCCTAGAAAATTGTCACAACAAGAGTTCTTTCAGTGGTATAGAGGTAAGCTGGTGATTGAAATTGACAGCATTTCCTTTTTCTTGTGAGTATTATAGTTACCACCACCCACCAAAGGGGAAATAAAAAGAAAAAAGGAAGAAAAGAAAAACGAGAGAAAAAAATTAAAATTAATTATTTATACCTCTCATATTATGTTTATATTTGTGTTTCGGAGTCGTGTATCTTTGGGTCCTTCAGTTCAAGGGTGCAAAGTTTGTTAAACTAAAATTCCTCTCTTTCTCTTCAGCATTTCAAGCTCTTGCTTGCTTCAACAGATCCTGAAATTCTTATAGCAGCTTTAGAGGCTCTTTCTGCGCTTGTGAAAATAACCCCATCGAAACTGCACGCCAGTGGAAAACTAGTTGGGTGTGGGTCAGTGAACAGTTGTCTTTTATCCCTTGCACAAGGTTGGGGTAGCAAAGAAGAAGGCCTGGGTTTGTATTCATGTGTCACTCTACATGAGAGGACACAGGAGGATGGATTATGCTTGTTTCCATCTGAGGTACAAAATGATTCTGACAAGTTGCAGTATCGCATAGGGTCAACACTTTATTTTGAGTTGCGTGGTGCTTCTACAAGTGTTCCAGAAGCCAGTGATAGTACAGTTTCTTCTGGGATGAGGGTGATTCACCTCCCTGATATTCAATTGCGTGAAGAGGATGACCTATCACTTATGAAGTTTTGTGTGCAGCAGTATAATGTGCCTTTGGAGCTCAGGTTTCCATTATTAACCAGAATCAGATATGCACGTGCATTCCGTTCCTCCAGAATATGCAGGCTTTACAGCAAGATTTGTCTTCTTGCTTTTATTGTGCTTGTACAGTCCAGTGATTCACATGATGAACTTGTTTCTTTTCTTGCTAATGAGCCAGAATACACAAATGAATTAATTAGAATTGTGAGGTCTGAAGAAATCATTTCTGGAACCATAAGAACAGTCGCAATGACTGCTTTAGGGGCACAGTTAGCTGCATATTCAGCATCTCATGAAAGGGCACGTATATTGAGTGGATCAAGCATCAGTTTTGCAGGTGGTAATCGGATGATTCTCCTTAATGTATTGCAAAGAGCAATTATGTCACTGAACAGTTCAGCTGATTTGTCATCTGTTGCCTTTGTCGAAGCACTTCTGCAGTTTTACTTGTTACATGTCATATCTTCTTCAAGTACTGGAAGTGTTGTTAGGGGATCTGGGATGGTACCTACCTTTTTACCCCTTCTAGAAGATTCGGATCCAACTCGCCTGCACCTTGTCTGTTTAGCTGTGAAAACTCTACAAAAACTCATGGACTACAGCAATACGGCAGTCACCCTTTTCAGAGATTTGGGTGGAGTGGAGCTTTTGGTTCATAGATTGCAGATTGAAGTGCATAGAGTGATTGACTTAGCTGGGTCTAATGATAACTCTATGGTCATTGGTGAATGTTCTAAAAACAATGGGGATCAGTTGTACATTCAGAAGAGGCTGGTCAGGGTTTTATTAAAGGCACTTGGTTCCGCCACCTATGCCACAAATTCTACGAGATCACAGAATTCGTATGATGTTTCTTTGACTCCAACTTTGTTAATGATTTTCAGTAACAAGGAAAAATTTGGAGGTGAGATTTATTCCTCAGCTGTGACTCTTATGAGTGAAATGATTCACAAAGATCCAACGTGTTTTAATATTTTGTATGACTTGGGTCTTCCTACTGCATTTCTATCATCAGTGGTGGCTGGCGTACTTCCTTCTCCGAAAGCCATTACATGTATTCCCAATGGTCTTGGGGCTATTTGCCTCAACTCCAAGGGCCTCGAGGCTGTGAAGGATTCTTCTGCTTTGCGCTTCATTGTTGACATTTTTACAGACAGGAAGTATGTGATGGCTATGAATGAAGGTATTGTTCCTTTGGCAAATGCTGTGGAAGAGCTGTTGCGGCATGTCTCCTCATTGAGAGGTGCTGGGGTTGATCTAATAATTGAAATAATTAATAAGGCTGCATTGCTTGGGGGCACTAAGTGCACTGGGTCATTGGGAAAAATTGATGGAGGTGATGCAATGGAGATGGATTCTTTGGAATCTGAGGACAAGGAAAACTTAGGTGGTTGTCCTCAAGTTGGCGGAGAGGATTGGTCGGTTCAAGGTATCAGTGATGAGCAATGCGTGCAGCTTTGCATCTTTCATGTGATGGTACTTGTTCACAGGACAATGGAGAATTCTGAAACATGTCGGTTATTTGTAGAAAAATCTGGTATTGAAGCTTTACTGAAACTTCTTTTACGCCCAAGTATTACTCAATCATCTGAGGGGATGTCCATAGCGTTGCATAGCACTATGGTATTCAAGTGTTTTACACAGCATCATTCTACTCCTCTGGCTCGAGCCATCTGTTCTTCGCTCCGAACTCATTTGAGAGATACTTTGACTGGGATCAGTGGCATATCTGGATCCTTTCTGCTGGACCCTAGGGCCAGTCCAGACCCTCATATATTTTCTTCTTTGTCCCTTGTTGAATTCATCTTATTTCTTGCTGCCTCGAAAGACAGTCGTTGGGTAACTGCATTGCTTACTGAATTTGGTAATGGGAATAAAGATGTTCTGGAAGATATTGGCCATATTCATCGTGAAGTTCTATGGCAGATTGCCTTGCTTGAAGACACTAAGGCTGAAGCAGAGAATGGATCCAATGTTAGTGCTTCACGGCATTCTGAATTGGGCATTAATGATACTGAAGATGCCAGGTTGAACTCTTTCAGGCAGTTTCTTGATCCGTTACTCAGAAGGCGAACTTCTGGATGGAGCTTTGAGTCCCAGTTTTTTGACCTTATAAATCTGTATCGTGATCTCACTCGTTCTTCGAGTCTTAATCAACGACAGATTGTTGATACCCCTTCAAACTTGCGGCTTGAAGCCAGTCAGGAACAACACCAGTCTGGTTCTTCTGATTTGACTGAATCCAGTGCTACAAAGGATGATGACAATCAGAGGTCATACCATCAATCTTGTTGTGATATGGTAAGATCATTGTCAATTCATATTGCCCATTTGTTTCAAGAGTTGGGAAAGGTGATGCTGCTTCCATCTAGGAGGAGGGATGATATGCTAAATGTGTCTCCTCCTTCCAAATCGGTGGCTTCTACCTTTGCTTCTATAGCTATGGATCACATGAATTTTGGGGGACATGTAAATTCATCTGGATCAGAGGCTTCTGTTTCAACTAAATGTCGCTACTTTGGCAAGGTTATTGAGTTCATTGATGGTGTTCTTTTGGACAAACCTGACTCATGCAATCCTGTTATACTGAATTGTTTATATGGACGAGGAGTTATTCAAACTATCTTGACCACATTTGAGGCAACCAGTCAATTGCCTTTTGCCATCAGTAGAGCTCCTGCCTCTCCTATGGAGATAGATGAGGGGAGGCAAAGTGAAGTTGAAGACGCTGATCGCTTGTGGATTTATGGACCCTCAGCTAGCTATGGTAAACTTATGGATCACTTGGTGACTTCATCTTTTATTCTATCACCATTCAACAAACATTTGCTTACCCAGCCTCTAGTAAATGGGGATATTCCATTTCCTCGGGATGCAGAAACGTTTGTAAAAATTCTTCAGTCCATGGTTCTGAAGGCTGTACTTCCTGTTTGGACCCACCCACGGTTCCCTGAATGCAGTTATGAGTTCATTACAACAGTTGTGAACATTTTTAGGCACATTTTCTCTGGGGTGGAAGTGAGAAATGCCGGTAGTAATGTGGGTCGTGTGGCTGGTCCTCCTCCAAATGAATCAGCTATATCCACAATAGTAGAGATGGGGTTTTCCAGGCCTCGAGCAGAAGAGGCTTTGAGGCAGGTTGGTTCAAACAGCGTGGAACTTGCAATGGAATGGTTGTTCTCACATTCTGAGGAAACCCAAGAAGATGATGAACTTGCTCGAGCACTTGCCATGTCTCTTGGAAACTCGGGGACAGACACAAAGGAAGATGTCACAAATGAAACTACTCAGACTATTGAAGAGGAATTGGTGCAACTCCCTCCAGTTGATGAGCTGTTGTCAACATGCAGGAGACTTCTGCAAATGAAGGAGACTTTAGCTTTCCCTGTTAGGGATCTGCTTGTGATGATTTGCTCACAAAATGAAGGCCAGGAAAGGCCAAGAGTTGTTTCATTTATCATCGAACAAGTGAAGCTTTGTGGTAACGTATTTGACAGTGGGAACCAGAAAGTGCTGTCTTCCTTTTTTCATGTTCTTGCTTTAGTTCTTAATGAAGACGCAGCAGCACGAGAAATAGCTTCAAAAAGTGGATTGGTGAAAGTTGCATCAGATCTTCTCCAACTGTGGAGTTGTTCTGATGACCAAGAAACATCCCAAGTTCCAAAATGGGTGACTTCAGCTTTTGTTGCCATTGATAGACTTGCCCAAGTGGATACAAAACTAAATGCTGATATGTTAGAACTTCTTAAGAAGAATGATACGGGCAACCAAACTTCTCTTGTTATTGATGAAGATAAGCAGAGCAAAGTGCACACCTCTTTTGGGACACAGTCGAAGAATTTAGATTTGCAGGAGCAAAAGAGACTTATTGAAATAGCTTGTGCTTGCATCAAAAAGCAATTGCCTTCTGAAACAATGCATGCTGTTTTGCAGCTCTGTTCTACTCTGACTAGAACGCACTCAGTTGCTGTTAATTTTCTGGATGCTGGTGGCCTGCATTTGCTTCTGTCCTTGCCAGCAAGTAGCTTGTTTGTTGGCTTTGACAATGTTGCAGCTGTTATAATACGCCACATCCTTGAAGATTCTCAAACCCTTCAGCAAGCAATGGAGTCTGAGATACGGCATAGTTTTGCAACTGCTGCTAACCGGCAGTCTAGCGGAAGGGTTACTGCACGAAATTTTCTATCAAATTTAAGTTCACTTGTTCAACGTGATCCAATCATTTTTATGCAAGCTGCTAAATCTGTCTGTCAAGTTGAGATGGTGGGTGAGAGGCCTTATATTGTACTGATAAAAGATCGCGACAAGGACAAATGCAAAGAGAAAGAAAAAGAAAAAGAGAAAGAGAAGACGGAGGAGAAGGAGAAACAACAAATTAATGATGGGAAGGTAGCTATTGGCAATACAATTTCGGTGCCTCCTGGTAGTGGGCATGGGAAGCTTCTTGATGCAAATTCTAAAAATTCCAAAATACACAGAAAACCTCCCCAGAGTTTTCTAAGTGTAATTGATCTTCTGTTGGATTCAATAATATCTTTCATACCTCCTCCTTTGGAAGATGAATCTGTTAGCAAGGTTCCCTCATCATCAACAGATATGGAAATTGATGTTTCTGCGGGTAAAGGTAAAGGAAAGGCTGTTGACGCTCTATCTGCTGTAAATGAAGTCAACAATCAAGAATCCTCTGTGTCGATGGCAAAGGTGATATTTCTTTTGAAGCTGCTGACAGAGATTCTTTTAATGTACACTTCATCTGTTCATATTCTTGTACGAAAAGATGCCGAAGTTTGCAGCTACAGGGGAAGTACTCAGCGAGGTGCCACTGCTTGCTGCACAGGTGGGATCTTTTACCATGTTCTTTACAAATTTCTTCCACATACTAAAAATCATAGGAAGGAAAGAAAAACGGAAGTGGATTGGCGCCATAAACTAGCTAGTAAAGCCAACCAGTTTCTGGTGGCGTCCTGTGTTCGGTCAAATGAGGCGAGGAAAAGAATCTTCACGGAGATCAGTACTGTATTCAATGATTTTGTTGATTGTTTCGACGGATTTAAGGTGCCTAGAGTTGATATTCAGGCTGTTACTGAGTTGCTCAATGATGTGCTGGCTGCTCGATCGCCGACAGGGTCATACATCTCTGCTGAAGCTTCTGTTACTTTCATAGAAGTTGGCCTAGTTCAGTCGCTCACTCGAACACTTCGTGTGCTGGACCTGGATCACACTGATTCTCCAAAGGTTGTCACTGGGATTCTGAAAGTTCTGGAGTCAGTAACCAAGGAACATGTCCATGCATTTGAGTCTATTAATGGAAGAGGGGAACTATTGCTAAAATCTACTGATCCTGGTCAGCCTAGGGAAGGCAATGGTGGTAGCTCACACACCACAGAAGCAACAACCCATGGCAGCGAAAATTTATTGCCAACTGACCCCGTCGAGTCATCTCGCACTGTCCAGAACTATGGTGGTTCTGAAACTGTCACTGATGATATGGAACATGACCAGGATATTGATGGGGGCTATGCTGCTGCTGAAGATGATTTCATGCAGGAGAATGCTGAGGACACAAGGAATCTTGAAAGTGGCCTTGACACAGTGGGGATAAGATTTGAAATTCGGCCTAGTGTACAAGGGAATCTTGATGAAGATGAAGATGAAGATGATGATGAGATGTCGGGTGATGAAGGGACGAGGTTGATGAAGATGAAGATGAAGATGCGGATGATGAACACAATGATATTGAAGAAGATGAAGCCCATCACCTCCCACACCCAGATACAGATCAAGATGACCACGAAATTGATGAAGATGAGTTTGATGAGGAGGTGATGGAAGAGGATGAAGACGAAGAGGATGATGAGGATGGTGTTATAGTGCGACTTGGTGAAGGAATGAATGGGGTAAATGTATTCGATCACATAGAGGTTTTGGGCAGAGATAGCATATCCAATGAAACTTTTCATGTTATGCCAGTTGAAATATTTGGCTCCAGGCGCCAAGGGCGAACTACGTCCATCTATAATCTTCTGGGGAGAAGTGGTGATAGCACTGCCCCTTCCCAGCATCCGCTTCTGGTGGAACCACCTTCTTCATTAAATGCAGGGCCTCCTAGACTCTCAGGTGCTTGCTTGTTTTATGATCCTTTATTTTCTTCTTATTCAGTTTTGTAGCTTTGTTTGCATCATTCCAACTCATTAGTGGTGGGTATCCAGTATTTTCAATACCAAACTTGTACAGCAATCTGGCATCTAATTTTCTAGTTATCTTTGTTTACAGAGAATGATCGAGATGCTTACCCTGATAGGAACTCCGAGGGTTCCGCGTCTCGTTTGGATTCATTTTTCAGGTCGCTCCGGAATGGACGCCAAGGACATCGGTTTAACTTGTTGGCGAATGATGGCCAACTAAGTGGCGGATCAAACTCATCTGTTATTCCCCAAGGTCTTGAGGAATTACTTGTTTCCAGCTTGAGGCGGCCCTCCTCTGAGAAATCCCCTGACAATACTACAGTGGTTGAGTCCCAAAGTAAAAATGAAGTTGCTCCATCTCCTGAGTTTCCTGGTATCACAACTGAAAATCATGGTAGCGTTGGAGGGAGTGACGCACCTCCTCCCTCTTCAGCAATACTGAGCAGCTCCAGGAGTGCTGATAATGCACCTCCTGCAAACGATTCTGGTCAGGGAACAGAAACATCAGGTAGACCATCTCAGTCTGTTGAAATTCAATATGACCATGCTGATGTATTGCGTGATGTTGAAGCAGTGAGCCAAGAGAGTAGTGGAAGTGGGGCAACTTTAGGAGAGAGCTTACGGAGTCTAGATGTTGAAATTGGAAGTGCAGATGGCCATGATGATGGTGGAGACAGACAAGGTGGTGATACTCGGATAAGGAGAGTTAATCCTTTATTTGGTAATAATGCATCAATAGCTGGGAGAGATGCATCACTCCACAGTGTCACTGAAGTTTCAGAAGACCCAATTCGAGAAGCAGATCAAAGTGGCCCCCCTGAGGAAGAGCAGCGTAATCGTGACAATGAATCTATTGATCCTGCTTTTCTTGATGCACTTCCTGAGGAGTTGCGTGCTGAGGTTCTTTCTGCTCAACCGAGTGAAGCTCCACAGTCACAAAATCCTGAGCCACAAAATAATGGGGATATAGACCCAGAATTTCTTGCAGCACTTCCGCCTGACATCCGTGAAGAAGTTCTGGCACAACAAAGGGCTCAAAGGCTGCATCAGTCCCAAGAGTTGGAAGGTCAACCTGTTGAAATGGATACTGTCTCAATAATTGCTACTTTTCCTTCAGACATACGGGAAGAGGTACCTCAATATTTCTGGCTTTGACTTCTGTGATTAAAATATTTTCTTGGTTTAGGTTTAGCTGATTTTTAATGGCCACCAATTCTTGACATGCTGGCTCACCACTTTCCTGGCATTCCAGGTTCTTCTAACTTCCTCTGATGCTATCCTCGCGAACTTGACACCTGCTCTTGTTGCTGAGGCAAACATGTTGCGTGAAAGGTTTGCACGTAGATATAATCAAACTCTGTTTGGTATATATCCTCGAAACCGTAGGGGTGAGTCTTCTAGGCGAGGTGATGGCTTGGATAGAGTTGGTGGTGTCCTTTCACGTCGATCTATGGGTATTAAGCCAGTTGAGGCGGATGGCTCCCCGTTAGTTGACACAGAAGGTTTGAAAGCATTGATTCGGTTGCTTCGTGTAGTTCAGGTACTCATAAGGTGTGCTTGAAGTTGTACCACTAGGTTCCCTAGCATGATGTGTAGATCTAACTGTTCTGATCCTTTTGCAGCCACTTTATAAAAGTGAACAAAGACTCCTCTTGAACCTTTGTGCTCATGCTGAAACCAGAATTGATATGTTAAAAATTTTGATGGACTTGTTGATGTTGGATAAAAAGAATCCTTACACTGATCTGAATGCGACGGAACCCCCTTATAGGCTATATGCTTGCCAGAGCCATGTGATGTACTCCCGCCCTCAATGTTTTGATGGTAAGTATCTTTCAATTTTATCAATCTTTTTACAATGCATGCAATTAATTCTTTTTCCCTAGCCAGCCAGCTCAAGATGAGTATCCCTCCTGCTGCCTCGACTGCCTTTTAGCATTTGGAGCCTTTCTGTTTACATATTACTATTTTTTGCATAGTGGAATGCTTTAACTGGTGTTTGCTATCGTTATTCAGTCTAAAAATCCTGAACTGATGGGAACTTCTTCAGGTTTCATCAGCAGATATAGTAGAAGAGGGGTAATGTGGATATGCGCAAACTGGCATATACATTATAAACATCTAGTCTTCTTTTTCCCATTTTCCCTTTTTCTTTATCATCTGTTCCTCGGGAAGTTCTATGGAAGTTTCATTTATTGTCTCCTTTAACAGGTGTTCCACCTTTAGTGTCTCGGCGAGCTCTGGAGACTCTCACCTACCTGGCCCGTAATCATCCTTTGGTTGCAAGGCTATTACTTGAGTTGAGATTGCCACAATTGATCCTTAAGGAGTCACCGGACTCTGACGATAAACATGGCAAAGCTGTTATGCTTCTTGATGAAGATATGTTAGAAAAGAAGAAACACCCGGAAGGGCAGGCATCTTTTACGATGCTTCTAAGCCTCTTGAACCAATCACTCTATTTAAGAAGCATAGCTCATCTGGAGCAGGTTGTTTTTGCAATAAACTTTAACAATTGCAACTAAGATTTTAGATTATAACATTGGACTTATGAATCATGCTTTCATTATGACCAGTTGCTGAATTTATTGGACGTCATTATTGACAATGCTGAGAGGAAGTCAAATTCATCTCGTGACCCAGGGGCATCTGGATCTGAACAACCGTCTGATCCTCTCGTTTCCACATCAGGCTCTGAGATGAAAGTAGTTTCCGCTGCGGCTTCAGGGGAGGGTGTTTCTACCATCAAAGCATCACAGTCCACTGGAGAACAAAATGCTGGAACTGTTCTGAACAATCTGCCGAAACCAGAACTTCAACTACTGTGCTCTCTACTTGCACGCGAAGGGTATGCTGAATTTTATCGCTACTCTTGTAGCTTGATATTTGATGTATCTTCTCTTAGCTGCCGGTCACCTGTGTCTGGGAGCTTTGTCAATTTGATTGTTATGTTGTGGCTTCTGGATTTTGTTGATACTTATGGTTGCGCTTTGATCAACTAATCTCTTCAAAATTTAAGGGACTGTGGTCGACCTTAAGGATAAGGTCATAATAGCTTTAACCATGTAAAGTTATAGAAGGAATGAAATCAAGGGGTCTTTTGGCCTCATAGAAGTTGGTTCTTTACTGTTTCGGGTTAAAAATTTCTATGTACGAGCTTGTGTGTGATTCAACTTGTATAACAAAGATCTTGCTAAAAGTTACTAGTTCTGCTAACTAGAATGATTGTCACACTTGAACCATGACTATTGAAACTTGCCCCTTCATACTTTGTTGTCCTTTTCCTTGTGGCATGCATGCAATACATGTGATTATCGTTTCTGGAGAAGTTGGAAAATGTTGAACTGTTAGCATGTGCAATTTGTAACCTCTTTCTCCTTTCTTTAGTCTATCAGATAATGCATATGCTCTCGTGGCAGAGGTATTAAGGAAATTGGTGGCTATTGCTCCTATTCATTGCCATCTTTTTATCAGTGAGCTTGCTGGTTCAGTGCAAAGCCTTACCAAGTCTGCAACAGAAGAGTTGCGTATATTTGGGGATATTGAGAAAGCACTACTTAGTACTTCCACGCATGGGGCTCCAGTTCTCAGGGTCTTGCAAGCATTGAGCTCTTTAGTTGTTTTACTTCTTGATAAGGACAAAAAACAACAGATTCTCCCTGATACAGAGCACGCTGCTGCACTTTCTCTTGTTTGGGACATCAATGCAGCTCTTGAGCCCTTGTGGCAGGAGCTGAGCAACTGCATAAGCAAAATAGAGAGCTATTCAGACATTGTACCTGATCTTTCATCTTCATCTGTTAAACCATCCAATTCAGTTCCCCAACTTCCTCCAGGTACCCAGAATGTCTTGCCATACATAGAATCTTTCTTTGTGACGTGTGAGAAGTTGCATCCTGGTCAGCCAGGTGCAGGACATGATTTTGGCATTACTGCTGTTTCTGATATCGATGAGGCTGCTGCATCTGCTAGTCAGCAGAAGATCTCGGTACATGCTATGAAAGTGGATGAGAAAAATGCTGCTTTTGTAAAGTTCTCTGAGAAGCACAGGAAACTTCTCAATGCCTTTGTCAGGCAAAATCCAGGATTACTTGAAAAGTCCTTTTCACTCATGCTGAAGGTTCCTCGGTTTATTGATTTTGATAACAAGCGATCTCACTTCAGAGCCAAGATTAAGCATCAGCATGATCATCATCACAGTCCTCTGCGAATATCCGTGAGAAGAGCTTACATTCTTGAAGATTCGTACAATCAGCTGCGGATGAGGTCGGCACAAGATTTGAAGGGTAGATTAACTGTTCATTTCCAAGGGGAGGAAGGGATTGATGCTGGTGGTCTTACCAGGGAATGGTATCAGTTGCTGTCCAGAGTAATCTTTGACAAGGGGGCGCTGTTGTTCACAACAGTGGGGAATGAATCAACATTTCAGCCGAACCCCAACTCTGTTTATCAAACGGAACATCTTTCATACTTCAAATTTGTTGGACGAGTTGTGAGTATTTCTGTGCTTGGGGCTGTAGAAGAGAGCTCCATAACAGGCATATGTAACGTTTTTGCGTACTTTGCAGGTGGGGAAAGCACTATTTGATGGACAGCTTCTTGATGTTCACTTCACTCGGTCCTTTTACAAGCATATTCTTGGTGTTAAAGTAACATATCATGACATTGAAGCTATTGATCCTGATTATTTTAAGAATTTAAAATGGATGCTTGAGGTTAGTTATTTTCAACTGTCAGACCTTTTTATTCTGCTAATATGCAGAAGCTGACGTTTTGACTTGATCTCCTGAACGTTAACATTGGTTATTAATCTTAATTTGATTGTCCCTTGCAGAATGATATAAGCGATATTTTAGACTTAACATTCAGCATTGATGCTGATGAAGAAAAGCTAATTCTGTATGAACGTGCTCAAGTACGTATTTTTCTGGTTAGTTATGACTTATGAAAGTTTTTGTTTTGTTAAATTATGAGTTTGGGTTTTGTTATGCAGGTCACTGACTATGAACTCATCCCTGGTGGGAGAAATATCAGAGTAACTGAGGAAAACAAGCACCAGTATGTTGATTTAGTTGCTGAGCATCGATTGACAACTGCCATTCGTCCTCAGATAAATGCATTTATGGAGGGTTTTAATGAGTTGATTCCTCGTGATTTGATATCTATTTTCAACGACAAGGAACTAGAACTCCTGATAAGTGGGTTGCCAGATATTGATTGTGAGTTTTCAATTTTCTTAATTTCGGCAATTCCCTAATTTCTTGCTCCCCTCCATTTCTCAACACCCCCTTTTATTTTTTATATTCTTTACCAGTTCTAATCCAACCAAAAAATTTAATCTCTTCAGTGGATGATCTGAGGGCGAATACAGAGTACTCTGGGTATAGTGCTGCTTCCCCTGCTATTCAGTGGTTCTGGGAGGTTGTTCAAGGATTCAGTAAAGAAGATAAGGCTCGCCTTCTACAATTTGTGACTGGAACCTCAAAGGTGATTTACTTTGTGATGGTTTCTTTCTAGACATCTAAAACAGCTTTAATTCAGTGGTGAAAGCTAAATCATATATAAATCTCTCGTGCATACATTATGAGTTGTGAGTTCTTTAGATTTCTGCTACTTGAATTTCGTAATATACACGTAGTGTCCTTGAAGCTTTATTTCTTGCATGTCTGTAAATTTAATTCTTTCTATATTCTACTACTATGTTATCTGTTTCCATTGAAGGCGGGAGTTTCTTTTACTTGGTAAAATACGATATCTAGTTGACATAGCGAGTCCCTAAGCAATATCAGTCTCTTACATATCTGAAAATTCTGTCTGATGATGAACCATTTTTCTACTATAGTATCTGATCTTTGTTGAAGGCAGGGACATATACATTTCCTTCTGTTGTGTGGTTTTTGGAGCCTTGTTATAAGAGTAGCTTCTATCGTGTCCTATGAAATTGTGCTGTTATAGACTTTCTCCCATTAAACACCACCTCAGTGCTGTTATAAACTTAATGCAATCATGACGGAGGGGGAGAAATATTTTATAGAAGTGCTTTAGCAATTTTCTTTTCTCTTTTCTTTTTGAAAGGCATGATATCAATTTTTTGAGGTGCACAACAACTCTCTACTGTGTCGTTGATTTCTCCTTGTGGTTGATACATTTGTGTGCTGATGAGAAGCATTTTTTCTTGCCTTAGGTGCCTTTGGAAGGATTTAGTGCTCTGCAAGGAATTTCAGGATCTCAGAAATTCCAGATTCACAAGGCATACGGCAGTCCGGATCACTTGCCTTCAGCTCACACATGGTGAATATTTCCTCAAAAAGTTATTTCATTATGTTGATATTAAGCTGCATTGGTCGCTTATACTATGAAAGTGATCATAGCTCCCATTTTATCGCCTTTGTGCTTTCTCTAGCATTAGATATTTGGAATAATTACATTTACACCCTCTGACCTATGGTTTGTTTACACAAACCACCCCTGCCTTTGGTATAATTATAGATGTAATTTTTTCAAAAAGTAGAGGGTGGTTTGTGTAAATGATGTTACATTTCTGATGGGTGTATGTGCAATTATCCAAAAGGTAGGGGCAATTTGTATAAATAAACCATAGGTTAGGGGGTGTAAATGTAATTAACCCTAGATATTTAATAAAGCTGATCAAGAGACTCTTAACATTTTTTAAACTCGTGCAGTTTCAATCAGTTGGATCTGCCAGAATATCCTTCGAAACAGCGTCTGGAGGAGAGACTGCTGCTCGCTATTCATGAAGCCAACGAAGGTTTTGGATTCGGTTGAGTGCCATTACGGTGATGTGAAACTATTGTATAGATAGTGTCAATTCACTTGCGGAAGAAAACCATTTAGAGGCTGCTTAGGTAAAATGTCGATATACTGTACAGTGCAATATTGCTTTGTCAAATTCTATTCTTCTTTTTCTGGGAAGCTTCTCAAAATATACTCGTGATTTTATTATAAGGTTTTGTCGACGTATTTTCATTGGTTACTTTCTTGAATTTGCAATTTCAAAATAAACAGACCTAGTTTAGGGGTTGGGCTGTTGGTCTTACCAGTTTCTGGGGTTTAGTTACTCTCCTGCTGCCTGCATCTATTCTCTCCTTTTGATTAAGTACTGAATATTAGAGTTACTAAATGCCAGTTAAAATAAAAATTATATTTAATTTAAATAAAATTTTATAAAAGCATATCCATATTGTTCTACATGATGTATACTTGGATATGAAAAAGGCATATGATGTGTTTTCTCAATGTAATTTTCTATTATTTGTTTTAGAGATCTTAAATATTTATTTTGTATATTAAATCTTTAGTTGTATTTATCCAAAAATTTATCTCCAAAGCTAAAATATTAATTTAATTTGTATTTTTCTTAAATAGTTTTATATGTTAAGATTAAGTTTTATTTGATATTAATTCAATATGTAATTTATCTTAACCGAGTTTATTGTTATGATTAATTTTATTTAATGTTAAGATAATTGAAAGTTACTCTAGGAACTTGTTTACTTGTGCTGATTGCGGGTAGACAAAGACAAATTCTTTACGTCTTGTTTACTTTGAGGGATGTGATTAAGTTGGGATAAATTAATAATGGATAAAATATGAATGAGATTAAATTATCTTACTAATACTTTATTTAATTACATCGATAAAATTTGGGATATAGATGATCATTCACGGTATGGATATGTATACCTGATGACGTACAAGTCTGAAACTCTTGAGAGGTTTAAACAATTCAAACTTGAAGTTGAGAACCAAAGCGGTTGCAAAATTAAAGTCCTACGGTCAGACCGAGGTGGAGAATAGCTGAGTACTGAGTTCTATAATTATCTTAAAGAAAACGGTATAATCTCTGAATGGACACCTCCCGGGATACCACAGTTAAATGGGGTCTTTGAAAGGAGGAATCGAACCCTGTTAGACATGATTCGATCCATGATGAATTTTACCAAATTGTCCTTGTCTTTTTGGGGCTACGCATTGGATGTTAGAATAGGTGACCAGAAAGTCAATGTATTGGCTGTTCTGAGAACCATTCGTCAATCTGTGAACAAGTAATATATTATGTTAATGAATGTAGTAAGAATTCATAGACATGAGTTTGTTGTACTTACTGCTTGTCACAACAAACGCCCACAGACTGAAATAACATTTCGAAAAATTGGAACTACGCTTTGAGGTAGGTTCATGAAAGCAGTTTCGCCGAATCGGTCTGAAGTACTCCAAGTCAAAGGAATCTCGAGACAGGGCATCGAGAATCCATTTGAGACTTGCACTAAGCATCTGTAGTCGCATTTCATCGACAAGTGACGAGGCTCGTCCATGCAGTGTTAGTGGGTCAGCCAGCTAGGTGGCTGCTGACTGAGGTGACTCGCGGGAATCGTCATATGGAAGCCACTCGGGCTTGGTCGGTATGACTAGTATTCCCGGTTCCGATAGTACGGGATTAGTCCTCGAACTTGAGGATCACGGCAGTGCCCTACATACTAAGGCTGTATCTTGGACCTGGTGAAATTTGACCGATGGTCACATGGTCATCATAAGCCTTGTCCAGTGCGGTCGGAGTATGTAAGAACGGTGTATTCGAAGATAGGATCTGTCCCTTGTCAAAGGATATGACAGCAAGATTTCCTATGCGCTCTGAGATGGTTTAGACTCACAAAGTCTATAGCCATAGCACTTGATTGAGTAGGAAAGGATTTCCTACGTCGAGTCAAACCTATCTCAAACATTAAACATAAATGCCTAAGTCAAGGATGGGAACCGGCATCCTAATTCCATGACCCTAGACTAAAGGCCGGGAGACAGGCGACAGTAGGACTGTACCCGTACGTATCAAGCGACGGTAGGACCGTACCTGCATGTAACTCGGAGCCTAAACGTTCACACCAGATATTCACCTAGTCTCTAATGCCATGGACCGTCGCTAGATGGCCACCCATGAACGGACTACTTTGGTTATGAAATAACAAGAAGTAGGTCCAAGTCTAGCTGAAAGGTGAACCTAAATAGTCACACCCGCTACACCATATGAAAGGGAATTAATTTGGAATTAATTTCGGGAGAAGGTTTAATTTAATGGAATTAAATTATACTTCTTGGAGATTCAAGCCTCGACGAATTATTTGGAATAATTGGGCTTGAGTTCATAAATTAGATTTATGAATTTTATAAAGCATGGGCTTCCTTTTTAATTAGATTAAAAGGATGAATTAATTAATGGGCTTGGTATATTAAATAGGATTTAATATAAAGTTCATGGGACTATTTAATTGGGAATTAAATGAAGTCCATTCCATTAATTAATTAATGAGCTTAGTATATTAAATAGGATTTAATATAAAGTCCATGTGATTATTAAATTTAGAATTAAATAAAGCCCATTCCATAAAGTCCATCAAAATGGATGGACAAGATTTAATCAAAGGGATTGATGAGATGAAGGGCCATGATTAATTTGACTTAATCAAAAGCCTAGTTCAAAACCTAGTTAAAGTGTGTCTCTTTAGAAGAGTTTGAGAAGGAATAGGAAATTCCATCTTCTATAAATACTCAAAAAACACACACTCACACACACACACACCTACTAATCTTTACAACTCTCATCTCCCAAAATTCTCTCAAGAATTTTCGCCCACCCCCTCTTCTTCTCTCGAAGAATTCTACTTTGTTCTTCTTGATTTATCCAAGTTAGAACATAAGAGACATTGATTGCGTTAATTGATAGCATGTATCGATGTCTCTTCTCCCCAAATAATTTCTTGCTAGCACAAGGATTCTTTGCTTTCCGGTGTAGCGAGTGTCATGATTTAGAGGGTCTCTTCTTTGAGATCTTGGTGCAAAACGAGGAACAATGCATGTAGCCGAACGAAGGCAAAACTACAACCGGGTAAGTTGTTTAATTTCGTTTTTTCGGTTTCAATTCTATGGCCTCCATGATGTGTTTTATTGAACATGAGATACACCGAATGTCCGGGAGAATCAAGGGAACACCCCTTGATTCGTTTATGTATGTTATGCATGATTTAAATTCCGTTTAATTATGCTTTGCAATTTTATTATGCAATCTTTCACGCTTCCGCTATTCGCGTTCATCTCCCGGGACGATCCACATAACGTTTCATTGGAGACTGCGGCCAAATTGTTAAACTTGGCGCTAACCAGTGCATTGATCCAAACTCCATATGAGATATGGCACGGCAAGCCTGCGTCCTACAACTACTTGAAAGTGTGGGGTAGCCCCGCATACGTCAAGAAGCTAGTGGGAGACAAGTTAGAGTCAAAGTCTAGTTTGTGCAGGTTCGTTGGATACCCTAAAGAAACTGCAGGTTATTATTTCTATGACCCCTTGGAACAGAAGATGTTTGTTTCAAGGAATGCGGTGTTCTTGGAACAAGGATTTCCAGAAGGTATCCAACCTGATGAGCTGATCCTTGAGGAGTCAAGTGATGCGAATCAGTCATCAACAGAAGCCGCGGAAACCTCACTAAGAGGATTCAGGATAAATACCCAGAAGGCTGATCAACCTCGAGAAGTTCAGCATGCCAGGCATGACGAATGACCTCAGGAAGAGCCAACCCCTGTACCTGAACCGCTAGCTCCTATTCAGTCAATGCCCACAGTCACCACTGACGTTCCCGTTCTCCATAGGTCAGTTAGAGAGTCTCGCCCTCCCATGAGGTATGGCTTTCTTAACGCGACCAGTCAATTGCATAAGGATCCTAAGACATACGGGGAAGCGATTGTTAGAATAGATGACCAGAAAGCCAATAGGTTTGGCGATTTGTAACCTATTATACAACTCGATGTAAATGTAATATTATTATGTGATGAATAAAATTAGTATTCGTCACGTCTGGTGCTTACTTTGTTGCGCTCATTTCACATTTGTTAAAACGGTGTTTTACATATATCGCAACAAAGCCCACAGACCTCGGATAACAACTCGTGCAGTTGGGCTACGCATTGGATGGTGGTCATGAAACCAACTGATTTAGAGTTGGGTCTGAAACGTTCCAAGTCGATGACCTCGAGATAGGGCATCGAGAGTCGTATTGAGACTTGCATCAAGAGTCGTGTTCATTGGATGAGTGTCGTGTTTCATCGGCGACAGGCGTGGGACGCCTACACGATCTTGATGGGTTGGTCGACTAGGATCGAGCGGACTGGATTGACTTGGGGGGATCATCATATGGAAGCCTTGGAGGCTTGGTCGGTATGATTGGATTTCCCCGATCCCGATAGTACGGGAGTAGTCCTCAGACTTGAGGGATCATGGCAGTCGCGTGCACAGGACGACTGTATCTTGGATCTGGCGAGAGGTGATCATTATGTAAGATGATCATCATAAGCCTTGTCCAGTGCAGTTGGAATGTGTAGCGAGGACGGTGGATTCCAAGAAGAGGATCCGTCCCCTGTCAGTATGTGACAGAGGTATCTCCTGTTAGAATAGATGACCAGAAAGCCAATAGGTTTGGCGATTTGTAACCTATTATACAACTCGATGTAAATGTAATATTATTATGTGATGAATAAAATGAGTATTCATCACTTTTGGTGCTTACTTTGTTGCGCTCATTTCACATTTGTTAAAACGGCGTTTTACTTATATCACAACAAAGCCCACAGACCACGGATAACAACTCGTGCAGTTGGGCCATGCATTGGATGGTGCAGGTTTGGTCGGTATGATTGAATTTTTCCCGGTTCCGATAGTATGGGAGTAGTCCTCAGACTTGAGGGATCATGGCAGTCGCGTGCACAGGACGGCTGTATCTTGGATCTGGCGAGAGGTGATCATTCTGTAAGATGATCATCATAAGCCTTGTCCAGGGCAGTTGGAATGTGTAGCGAGGACGGTGGATTCCAAGAAGAGGATCCGTCCCATGTCAGTATGTGACAGAGGTATCTCCTGTTAGAATAGATGACCAGAAAGCCAATAGGTTTGGCGATTTGTAACCTATTATACAACTCGATGTAAATGTAATATTATTATGTGATGAATAAAATGAGTATTCATCACTTTTGGTGCTTACTTTGTTGCGCTCATTTCACATTTGTTAAAACGACGTTTTACTTATATCACAACAAAGCCCACAGACCACGGATAACAACTCGTGCAGTTGGGCCATGCATTGGATGGTGCAGGTTTGGTCGGTATGATTGGATTTTCCCCGATTCCGATAGTACGGGTGTAGTCCTCAAACTTGAGGGATCATGGCAGTCGTGTGCACAGGACGGCTGTATCTTGGATTTGGCAAGAGGTGATCATTCTTTAAGATGATCATTATAAGCCTTGTCCAGTGCAGTCGGAATGCGTAGCGAGGACGGTGGATTCCAAGAAGAGGATCCGTCCCCTGTCAGTATGTGACATGAAAGAATATGTGGATTGTCCCGGGAAAATTGCGCGAATGCGGAAGCGCGGTATAAAATAAAAATGCGGAATTTAAAACATGCTTTTAGATTAAAGAACACGTTTCAAGAGGTGTGCCCTTGAAATTTTCCGGGTGTTCGGTGTATCACATGAATAAACAACATACAATAATCATGGAGGCCATAGGGTTGAAAAATAAAAGGGGCGAAAACGTAAACCGAGACCTATGCGTTGTCGTTTTCGTCTTCAACGGCTACACGCGTTGTTCCCCGTTTTGCACCAAGATCTCGTTCTTGAGACCCTCCAAATCGTGACACACGATCCACCCACGTATCTTGCACGTCGTGCTAGCAACGAGCAAGTATGTAATTTTATTGAAGTGGATGAATCAACAACACGTTATGAATTAACGATATTGATTCATCAATGTTCTAATGTTCCAAGAACAAAGAACAAGAAAACGACTTTCTTGCTAAGAGAGAGAGGGGGCGGACGAGAGGGGAGAGGGAGAGACACGAGTTGGTGTGTGTGTGTGTGTGTGTTGGAATTTCATCATCCTTCAAAAGGTGCAAGGCTAGGGGTTTATGTAGAGGAGGAGTTTAATCCTCTTTAAACTCCAACTCTTTAGAAGCTTAATTTGACTAGGATTTTGACCTAGTCAAAGTCCTAGTCAAAGTAGAATTTGACCTTGTCAAATTCAATCATAGCCTTTCATCTCTCCCATTAAATCTCAACCATTAATTTAATTTAATGGAATATTTAAATCCTATTAAATATTCCAAAAGGCCAAATAAATATAATAAATGAATATTAATATTTATTCTAGGCCCATTAAATTAATTCCCTTAATAAATCCAATTTATTAATTTAATTCCCTTTATCAAATAGAAGGAATTAATTCTCCAAGAAAATATAGGACCCTATTAAATTCAATTTAATCATTCCTTTACTCCAACATTTGATTCCAAATTAAATACTAAGTGTGTGTGGATAGTGTGTGACTCTTTAGGTTCACCTTTCAGCTAGACTTGGTCGGATTCCTAGAATCCGTCCGTTACCATGGGTGACCATCTAGCCACGGTCCATGGCACTAGAGACTAGGTGAAATATTCGGGGATGAACATTTAGGCTCTAACAGTATACTTGTCCTTCTGTCTTCGGTCTGTCCTTACTAAACGCCGCAAGGGAAACCTTCCCTTCTGTTCAGTTACTGTGGTCACAGATTTTAGGGACAAGACACAGAGCATACATGAGACTCAACTGTCAATGCCTTTTGACAGGAGACAGATCCTTTCTTGGAAACTACTGTCACTCTGTACACCAGAGCTACACTAGACATGGCTTATGACTAATCAAGAGTATTTTGGCAATCTCTCACCATATCTAAGATACAGACCTGATGTACAGGTAAACTCAGCAGTTCCTCAAGTCAAAGGACTTGACCTGTACCGTTGGAACCGGGAATACACGTCATACCTTGCTGACCATACTCAAGGTCTTCCATAAGACGGTTCCCGCGAGTCACCTCAGTCAGCTGCTTCCTAGCATGCTAACCCACTAACACTGCTTAGACGACCTTCGTCACCCGTCGATGAAATACGACAGCAGATGCTTAGTGCAAGTCTCAAGGGGAATCTCAGTACCCATTTTCGATATTCCTTGACTTGGAGATTTCCGAACTGATTCGGTAAGACTGATTTCATGGACCTACCTCCAAGCATAGTCCCAGTCCCCGAATTCGATTCTCAGTCCGTGGGCTTTGTTTGCGTAGTGAACAGAAATGTAATAGTAGATATAAGTGAACGTAAACAAAGTATTGCCATATGAATTTTCACTTCTTTATTCATAAATGGTTTATCAAACACCTGAAATTGTCTAGACATAGGTTACATATTCCCGCCAAAGTTGGCTTACATGATCACCTATTCTAACATGACAGAGGTATCTCCTATGCACTCGGAGACACGTTCGTGCTATTTAAAGCTGTGGCCACAGTGGTTGGTCGAACAGGGAATGGTTCCCTGTGTCGACGCAATGAAGCATACGTAGTCTCAAGTATTAAGCATAGATGCCTAGTCAAGGATGGGAACCGACGCCCAATTCCATACCCTAGACTAGGGCCGGGAGACGGTAGACGGAATGACCGTACCCGTATGGAATCGGCGCCTAAATGTTCACGCCAATTCACCTACTCTCTAGTGCCATTGACCGTTGCTAGACGGCCACCCATGGTAACGGATCCTTGTGGGACACGGGCCCAAGTCTAGCTGAGGGTGAACCTAAAGGGTCACACAAAAATCACTGAGGAGGTTGAGAGATTGACTTGGAGTCAATCTCGAAGGATGAATAACTAATTGGATTACTTAAGGGAAAGTCCATTGGATGGAAGGCCGATATTGTATCGGGCCCTCGTTTAATCGGTAAATTGGATTTTTGATTAAATATGGAAAGTTGAGATGTTGGATCTGTTAATTCGATTAAAAGATCAACGGGAATAATTTAAGCGGACATTAAATTGGATTTAATGTCGGGTTCATCCTAATTGGATTACGATAAAAACCCGGTCCGTTAAATTTGACCTATTTTGGAATAGGAAGAAGACTTCTTCCTAAATTGGACATGGCCGAAATGCTCCCTTGGAGGAAGCAAAATCAGCCATATTTCATGCAAGGAGGTATGTTGACTTATCTCTTTTGGAAAGAGACAAATCAACTCCAATCAAGCCCTTCCCTTTTGGTATGATTTGATCATACCATAAATTTTGGTAGGCTTGATTGAAGAATTAATGGTGATTGATTGGAATGTATCTAGACATCCTTGGATGAACCTAGACACATTCCAATAATCACATTAATTATGTATATAAATGAGTATATACAACACCTTGCATATGTGAATCATAATTCATCTTTTTCTCAGAAAAAGAAGAAGAAATCGGCCTCTCTTCTCTCTCTCTCTCTGACACGACCATCTCCCCCCTTTCTCACTTGTGTTCTTCACTTAATTTTGAATCAAGAAGAAGAACAAAGTTGGTTTAAGAGTACACTAATCCATAGTGTTCTTCTCTTAAACCGATTCCTTCTTAAACCCGTTCTCTTCTGGCAAGGAGAACGTGAGTTTCTTCCGGTGTTGTGTGGATCACCTTTGGAGAATCCATACGTTTGGATTTGTGAGCATTCCGGAAAAAAGGGAACAACGTTAGTAGCCGAGCACACGTTAAATCTACAAGGTAACGATTATTACGCTTTAGTAGATCTTAACTTTCTTTTTCATTGAACTTTAACATATCCTACATTGAACGCCCAGTTGAGCACCCAAGGGTAGACCCCTTGGAATTTTTCCTTATATGCAATTTAATTTTAAATTACGTATTGCATTTACGCTTTCTCGCTTCCGCTTGTCCTTCAAGTGGTATCAGAGCCCGGTTCAATATAAGGGGCATAGATCTACTTGCTTTTATGGCTTTAATAGCATGTTAGATTACATAAAATATGTGAATAATATGATGATTCAATTGTTTGAATTTTAATGGACTTTTGGCATGCTTATTTTATTAGATTGGATCTAAAATTACATGCTTATTTGCAGAATATTGTTACTGTTTTGTGCTGAAAAATGATGTTGAAAAACATGAAAAAAAAAAAATTTCAGACAGCAGCGGTAGCGGTTGGCTGCCGCCCCTGCCGGCCGGTCACTGGCTGGAAGGTGTGTTGTCGGGCGTGCGGGGGCTCACGCCTGCGCGCAGGCCTGGCCAGCGTGCCTGCTAGCGTGCGTGCTGGTAGGGGCGGCCGCTGGACTTCGGCCAGCGCGCGGATGCTGCGCACAGGCGCGCACCGCGCTGTGGGCAGGCAGCCGCTGCGGCCGAGGCCAGTGCGGCAGAGAGTGCGCGCGTGGTGCCCTGTGCGCACGGCTGGCCGGCAGGCACAACGGCTGGGCCGTTTTGTGCTGTTTTTCGATATTTTCTGGAAAATTTGATTTTTTTTTTTCTACACATTATTATGAAAATGTATTAATTTTGGACATTTGATTTTGGAATAATTGGATTATTTCTTAGATTAAATTTGCTTAATTAATTTTGAATTAATACATGCATTGGATGCATTTTTTTGTAATGTCCATTAAATTTGAAATTTTAATTTTGCATATTGTTTATATGTTTATGCTTTTGTGATGTTGGTCATTACTTTGATATTTGGAATATCCCTTGGTTTAATGCATGATTATTTGGAATAATTATGTTATGTGTGTTGATGGAATCAACATGGGATGATCACGAAAGCCCTAAACCTTGTGTATGGATGAATGTATGATCATTTAATTTCTGTTGGGTCGGGCCTGCGTGCCTCTTGTTTTGGGACTATCACCTCCCGTATTTTCAGCCTCATGATGTTTAGGCTTGTTATTATTCCAATGTATTACTTTCATTTGTAATGAGAGTAGATAGTATTGGTGAGGTTTTAATTGTAACAAGCATTTGGAGTCGGAGACCCCAAGGTGGAGCATCAAGGCGTGAAACAAGAACGTTACAAGGCCCATTGGAATGACAATGGGTATATTATTTTGTAATAATTTAGGACCACCCTAGACAGACCATAGATTCACTGCGGGCTCAGTGGGTTGCATAGGTTGGGCTTGTGATCATCCTAACAGGTGTATGCCATGTTTTCTGCATGCGGCGTATTTATTTATCGCTTTAAATATTGGATATTTATGCATGCTAAAACACCATAATGTGATGAGGTCTCGGTCATACACAAACTCTCATTTGGTTGGACCAAATTAAATATTAGGCCCAAAACGAACTTGGATCAAAATGGCATTTTGATCTGTTCGAGCCTTCCATCCACAACAATGTGGTGAGGAAGCTACCACTACCCAAGTGTGTCTCACGAGTCGTGGCACATTTCGACTAGGGGAAAGCTGCACCATTATTGTGAACAAAAAGACTGCGCTCGCTGTTTCCCTATCTCACAAGTCGTTGGGGGCGACAGTTCGAGGCATGATTTGGTTGATGGGTCGGGCCCAACACTGAGTAACATGGTTCGCTTGGAGTCCTCGGAACCATGCGAATAGGTGAGGAAAAATATCTTGGGAATCTCATTGGATGAGAATGATATTGGATATCTCCCACGAGGTCTTCTTCATGTGAATTGTAAAAGCGGGGCATGGAGATTACGCTTGTGGATCCAGAGCCCACTAGAAAATGGTTTCCCGAAACTCCACTTGAGAGTGGCGGACTTTCGTATAAATAGTAGGAGGGTTAAAGACTAAAAAACCAAGTCTTCAACTTGAACAATAATATTACCATCATCTGCTAATTTCTGCTTTACATTTTCATTAATGTAGATATGTCTAAGAATCCATTAACCATGGTACTTGAGACTAATAAATTCAACAGAACGAGCTATTTAGACTGGCTGAGAAACCTGAGGATTGTCCTCGGTTTCGAGAACCAAGGCTACGTCTTGGACGAGCCGCCGCCGAGCGACTTATAGGGGGGTCCATGCCAGAAGAACGTTTTGACGTTTGAGAAATGGTATGATGTTCGAGATATGCCGCCACAAAAGCATTCTTTGGCACCAAGCTTGCTGAAGGAGCGTCTGTACAAAGTTTATGGGGTCAAGATGCTCTCCCTAGTGGAGAAACTCGAGGACCTGAAAGTTGGGCTTAATAATGACACGTACATTGACATGATCCTCCAGTCGCTTCCTCCGTCCTATGACCCGTTTGTTGTAAACTACAACATGAACGGACTTGAGAAGTCTATTTATGAGTTGATCAACATGCTGGTCCAATACGAGGCAACGACCCACAAGTCGGCGCCGGCGGTATTGATAGGAGAGGCTTCGACCTCCAAAGCGAATGGCAAGAGGGCCGGACGCTGGAATAGGAAAAAGGGAAAAGGGAAGACGGTTGCGGCCCCTGCTCACTCTCCGGGCGTCCCTGTTGCTCCGGTGGGACCGAGCAAAGGGAAAGGGAAGGCCCGTAGTTCTCAGTGGTCCAAGGCAAATGATGTCTGCATGCATTGCCAAGGCAAGGGGCATTGGAAGAGGGAGTGCCCACAACTCCTATCCTACCCAGGTATGTTTGTGGTTGAAGTAAACATGATAACTAATTCTACTTCATGGGTATTGGATACCAGGTGTGGTGCTCACATCTGCAATGATTTGCAGGCAATGCAGAGAAGTAGAAGGCTAACCAAGGATGAGATGATCCTGAGGCTAGGCGATGGCAAGGCTGTTGCTGCGGAAGCCATAGGGCCAATGGAGTTAGCCATTAGTAGTCATGTTAGGATTGTACTAAACGACTGTTTCTATGTACCTAGCATGATTAAAAACATTGTTTCCATCCCGGTCCTTGATAAGGAGGGATTTGAATTTACCATCAATAAAAACGGCTTTTTCATTATTAAAGATAGTATTTCTCATCTGCTTGGTACATTGGTCAACGGTCTGTACATATTTCAACAGTCTAATTAGATTATGACTGCAGAACACAAACGAAAACGCGATGATCATAATAACGCACAGATATGGCATGCAAGGTTAGGTCATATCTCTAAAGATATGATAAGAAGGTTGGTGGACTCAAAGAGTCTAGAAATAGACGATTTGGACAACCTACCGACCTGCGAATTCTGTCTGAAGCCTTTGGAAGGTTTAAGGAATACAGACTGGACGTAGAGAACCAAACCGGTCGAAAGATCAAAGCCCTTCGGTCGGACCGAGGTGGAGAGTATTTGAGTGGTGAGTTTACTGATTATCTAAAAGAGAATGGGATTCTTTCTTAGTGGACCCCTCCTGGAACACCACAGCTTAACGGGTGTGTCTAAAAGGAGGTATCGGACCTTGTTGGACATGGTCCGATCCATGATGAGTTTTACCGAACTCCCCCTTTCCTTCTGGGGGTACGCTCTTGAGACGGCGACCAAAGTTTTTGAACTTGGCGCCATCTAAGAAGATATCCGAGAAGCCATATGAGTTTTGAACTTGGCGCCATCTAAGAAGATATCCGAGAAGCCATATGAGATATGGCATGGCAAGCCTACCTCCTACAAATTCTTGAAAGTGTGGGGTTGCCCCGCATATGTCAAGAGATTAGTGGGTGATAAACTGGACTCGAGGTCTAGTTTATGCAGGTTCATCGGCTATCCGAAAGAAACTGCGGGTATTTATTTCTATGATCCCTCTGAGCAAAAGGTTTTTGTCTCGCGAAACGCAGTGTTCTTGGAAAAGAGTTTTCCATTGGATAGCCAACGCGATGAGGTACTCCTTGAGGAATCAAGTGAGGTACCCCATGAGGCGGCAGTGACATCTGAGCAGTAGTTCCCACTGATAATGTTCCAGTCCTCCGTAGGTCGGCCAGAGTATCCCATTCACCTGATAGGTATGGATGTCTAGGCCTGACTGGTCAGCTGGATAATGATCAAAGACGTACAAAGAAGCAATGTCGGATATCCATTCGGATAAGTGGCTTGAGGCCATGAAATCCGAGATGGACTCGATGGGTACAAACCAGGTTTGGACCTTAGCGGACCCACCTAAAGGGGTCAAACCCGTGGGGTGTAAATGGGTCTACAAACGTAAGCTTGGAGCTGACGGGGGAGGTTACAACCTTCAAAGCTAGGCTTGTGGCAAAAGGTTACACTCAGCGACCCGGGGTCGATTTTGAGGAAACCTACTCACCTGTAGCAATGTCTAAGTCCATTCGTATACTGCTTGCCATAGCAGCATGGTATGACTATGAAATATGGCAGATGGACGTGAAAACGGCCTTCTTCAATGGTTTCGTAGAGGAAGAGATCTATATGGATCAGCCAGAAGGTTTCACAACTGTTGGAGAAGAGCAAAAGGTCTGCTGTCTCCAAAGGTCCATCTATGGCCTCAAACAAGCTTCCCGAAGTTGGAACATACGTTTTAATAAAGTCATACGGGGATACGATTTCATCAAGAACGAGTCCGATCCTTGTGTATACAAGAAGATCAGTGGGAGATTAGTTACGTTTTTGGTGCTTTATGTGGATAACATGTTGCTCATTGGGAATGATGCTAAGATGTTGGGTACCACTAAAGCTTGGTTGTCAACACAATTCTCCATGAAGGATATGGGCGAGGCATCCTACATCCTTGGCATCAAGATCTACAGGGATAGATCTAGAAAGGATGTTAGGAATGGTCCAGTCCTCGTATATTGAGAAAATCTTTGAAAAGATTCAAGATGGAAAACTCATAATGAGGATTCCTTCCTATGAGGCATGGAATTAAGTTATCCAAGAAGCAGTCTCCTAAAACTAGTGAGGAGCTTAAACGGATGTTGGACATCCCCTATGCTTCAGCCGTAGGCAGCATACAGTATGTTGTTCAGTGCACTAGACTTGATGTGGCTTTCGCTTTGAGCGTAACTAGTCGATATCAGTCGTGTGCCGGGGAGGCACACCGAAGTGCAGTCAAGACTATCCTGAAGTATCTGAAAAGGACTACGTACATGTTCTTGATTTACGGCGGTGGAGAGTTGATACTGGAAGGCTATAGCGACGCTAGCTTCCAGTGGGATGACGATGATGCCAAGTCTTAGTATGGTTTTGTATTTAGACTAAATGGTACTGTAGTTACTTGGAAAGGTTCCAAGTAGGCTACCACGGCGGACTCCACCATAGAATTCTGAATACATAGCGGCTTTGGAAGCTACTAAGGAGCGGTTTGGTTGATGAACTACATCCAAGGGTTGGATGTGTAGTACCTAGCATTGCTAAGCCTGTAATTATCTTTTATGATAACAATGGGGTGATAGCGCTAGCAAAGGAACCGAGATCTCATCACGATCCAAGCATATTCTCAGACGCTACCATCTGCTCAGAGAGATGGTTAGCAGGGGTGATGTTTGGATGGACCGAGTCAGCTTCCGCAGAAAACATAGCAGATCCACTTACTAAGCCTGTGTCGCAAGTTGCCCATACTGAGCATCTGGATAAGATGGGTTAGAGGTCAATGGGTGATTGGCTTTAGGTCAAGTGGGACATTGTTAGAATAGGTGACCAGAAAGCTAATAGGTTTGGCGATTTGTAACCTATTATACAACTCGATGTAAATGTAATATTATTATGTGATGAGTAAAATGAGTATTCGTCACTTTTGGTGCTTAATTTGTTGCGCTCATTTCACATTTGTTAAAACGGTTTTTTACTTATATCGCAACAAAGCCCACAGACCACGGATAACAACTCGTGCAGTTGGGCCACGCATTGGATGGTGGTCATGAAACCAATTGATTTAGAGTTGGGTTTGAAACGTTCCAAGTTGAGGACCTCGAGACAGGGCATCGAGAGTCCTATTGAGACTTGCATCAAGAGTCATGTTCATTGGATGAGTGTTGTGTTTCATCGGCAACAGGCGTGGGACTCCTACACGATTTTGATGGGTTGGTCGACTGGGATCGAGCCGACTGGATTGACTCAGGGGGATCATCATATGGAAGCCTTGGAGCCTTGGTCGGTATGATTGGATTTCCCCGATTCCGGTAGTACGGGAGTAGTCCTCAGACTTGAGGGATCATGGTAGTCGTGTGCACAGGACGGTTGTATCTTGGATCTGGTGAGAGGTGATCATTCTGTAAGATGATCATCATAAGCCTTGTCCAGTGTAGTTGGAATGTGTAGAGAGGACGGTGGATTCCAAGAAGAGGATCCGTCCCCTGTCAGTATGTGACAGAGGTATCTCCTATGCACTCGGAGACACGTTCATGCTGTTTTAAAGCTGTGGCCACAGTGGTTGGTCGAACAGGGAATGGTTTCCTGTGTTGACGCAATGAAGCATACGTAGTCTCGAGTATTAAGCATAGATGCCTAGTCAATGATGGGAACCGACGCCCAATTCCATACCCTAGACTAAGGCCGGGAGACGGTAGACGTAAGGAACGTACCCGTACGGAATCAGTGCCTAAATGTTCACGCCAATTCACCTAGTCTCTAGTGCCATGGACCGTTGCTAGACGGCCACCCATGGTAACGGGCCCTTGTGGGACACGAGCCCAAATCTAGCTGAGGGTGAACCTAGAGGGTCACACACAAATCACCGAGGAGGTTGAGAGATTGACTTGGAGTCAATCTTAGAGGATAAATAAGTAATTGAATTACTTAAGGGATAGTCTATTAGATGGACGGGCCGATATTGTATCGGACCCTCGTTTAATTGGTAAATTGAATTTTCGATTAAATATGGAAAGTTGAGACGTTGGATTCTTTTAATTGGATTAAAAGATCAATGGGAATAATTTAAGTGAACATTAAATTGGATTTAATGTCGGGTTCATCATAATTGGATTACGATAAAACCCCGTCCGTTAGATTTGAGCCGAGAGGAGAAATAATTTCTATTTGGGAATAGGAAGAAGTTGGACTTCTTCCCATAATTAAGCATGGCCGAAATGCTCCCTTGGTGGAAGCTAAAATCAGCCATGTTTCATGCAAGATGGTATGTTGACTTATCTCTTTTGGAAAGAGACAAATCAACTCCAATCAAGCCCTTCCCTTTTGGTATGATTTGATCATACCATAAAATTTGATATGCTTGATTGAAGAATTAATGGTGATTGATTGGAATGTATCTAGACATCCTTGGATGAACCTAGACACATTCCAATAATCACATTAACTATGTATATATAGGAGTATATACAACACCTTGCATATGTGAATCATAATTTATCTTTTTCTAGGAAAAAGAAGAAAAAATTTGGCCTCTCCTCGCTCTCTCTCTCACACGGCGATCTCCCCCTTCTTCACTTGATTTTGAATCAAGAAGAAGAACAAAGTAGGTTTAGGAGAACACTAATTCATAGTGTTCTTCTCTTAAACCGATTCCTTCTTAAACCCATTCTCTTCTAGTAATGAGAACGTGAGTTTCTTCCGGTGTGGTGTGGATCACCTATGGAGAATCCATACATTTGGATTTATGAGCATTCCGGAAAAAGGGAACAACGCTAGTAGCCGAGCACACGTTAAATCTACAAGGTAACGATTAATACGCTTTAGTAGATCTTAACTTTCTTCTTCATCTATGCCCTATATGTTATAAGTATGCTTTTAACTTTAACATATCCTACATCGAACGCCCAGTTGAGCACCCAAGGGTGCACCCCTTGGGATTTCGCTTTATATGCGATTTAATTTTAAGTTTGCAATTTTCTCGCTTCTGTTCGCGCTCCCGGAATGGACTCCGGGAGATGGCTTGAGGCCATGAAAATTAAAATGGACTCCATGAGTGAGAACCAAGTCTGGACACTTGTAGACCCACCCAAAGGGTTAAGCCAGTTGGCTGTAAATGGGTCTATAAGCGCAAACTTGGCATTGATGGAGAAGTCATAACCTTCAAGGCTAGGCTAGTGGCAAAAGGGTACAGTCAACGACCCGGGGTTGACTTCGAGGCTACCTATTCGCTGGTAGCCATGGCAAAGTCCATTCGGATCTTGCTTGCCATAGCAGCATGGTATGACTATGAGATATGGCAGATGGACGTGAAAACGGCTTTCCTCAATGGTTTTGTTGAGGAAGAGATCTACATGGATCAGCTGAAAACCTTAGGTAGGCGTGTGGATCGTCCCGGGAGTAGCACGAATGCAGATGCGCGGTATAATTTAAATTACAAAAATTTAAACATGCATAAAATATATTAAAATAAACTCGTTCAAGGGGTGTGCCCTTGAAACTCCCGAGCGTTTGGTGTATCTCATGAATAATAAAAAGCATACATAGCAATCATGGAGGCCATAGGATTCGATAATAAAGAGGATGAAAAAGATAAACCGGAAACCTACTGATTGTCGTTTTCGTCTTCTAACCAGTACTCGCGTTGTTCCCCGATTTGCTCCAAGATCTCGTATAGGAGACCCTCTAATTCGTGACATGCAATCCGTCCATGTATCTTGAACTTCGTGCTAGCAAAAGAACAAGTATTATTTTGGGAGAGGACGGATCGATCAAACGTTATTAATTTAATGAGATCAACCCTCCTATGTTCAATTGTTGAAGAACAAAAGAACAAGAACATAATTTTCTTGGAGAGAGAGAGGCGTGTTAGAATAGGTGACCATGTAAGCCAATTTTGGCAGGAATATGTAACCTATGTCTAGACAATTTCAGGTGTTTGATAAAACATTTATGAATAAAGAATTGAAAGATTCATATGGCAACACTTTTGTTTACGTTCATTTATATCTGCGATTACATATATGTTCACTACGCAAACAAAGCCCATGGACTGAGAATCGATTTCGGAGACTGGGACTACGCTTGGAGGTAGGTCCATGAAATCAGTCTTACCGAATCAGTCCGAAAATCTCCAAGTCAAGGAATCTCGAAAATGGGTACCGGGATTCCCTTTGGGACTTGCACTAAGCACCTGCTGTCGTATTTCATCGACGGGTGACGAAGGTCGTCTAAGCAGTGTTAGTGGGTCAGCATGCTAGGAAGCAACTGACTGAGGTGACTCGCGGGAACCGTCTTACGGAGGACCTTGAGTATGGTCAGCAAGGTATGACGTGAGTTCCCGGTTCCAACGGTACAGGTCAAGTCCTTTGAATTGAGGAACTGCTGAGTTTACCTGTACATCAGGTTTGTATCTTAGATATGGTGAGAGATTGCCAAAATACCCTTGAGTAGTCATAAGCCATGTCTAGTGCAGCTCGGGTGTACAGAGTGACAGTAGTTTCCAAGAAAGGATCTGTCTCCTGTCAAAAGGCATTGACAGTTGAGTCTCATGTATGCTCTGTGTCTTGTCCCTAAAATCTGTGGCGCCACAGTAACTGAACAGAAGGGAAGGTTTCCCTTGCGGCGTTTAGTAAGGACAGACCGACACTTAGGTCCAAAATGGGTACCTGCATTTTCCGTGCCCTAGACTCTAAGTGATGAGACCGAAGACAGAAGGACAAGTGTACTGTTAGAGCCTAAATGTTCATCCCCGATTATTTCACCTAGTCTCTAGTGCCATGGACCGTTGCTAGATGGCCACCCATCGTAACGGACAGATTCTAGGAATTCGACCAAGTCTAGCTGAAAGGTGAACCTAAAGAGTCACACACTATCCACACACGCTTAGTATTTAATTTGGAATTAAATATTGGAATAAAGGAATGATTAAATTGGATTTAATCGGGTCCTATATTTTCTTGGAGAAATTAATTCCTTGTATTTGATAAAGGGAATTAAATTAATAAATTAGATTTATTAAGGGAATTAATTTAATGGGCCTAGATTAAATATTAATATTTATTTATTATATTTATTTGGCCTTTTGGAATATTTAATAGGATTTAAATATTCCATTAAATTAAATTAATGGTTGAGATTTAATGGGAGAGATCAAAGGCTAGGATTGAATTTGACAAGGTCAAATTCTACTTTAACTAGGACTTTGACTAGGTCAAAATCCTAGTCAAAATAAGCTTCAAAAGAGGTGGAGTTTAAAGAGGATTAAACTCTTCCTCTATATAAACCCCTAGCCTTGCACCTTTTGAAGGATGATGAAATTCCAACACACACACAACACCCACGCATTTTTGGCTCTCTCTCCCCTCTCTCTCGTCCGCCCTCTCTCTCCACTCTCTCCAAGAAATTCTTTTCTAGTTCTTTTGTTTTTGGAACATTAGAATTTAGATGAATCAATACCGTTAATTCATAACGTGTTGTTGATTCATTCACTCCAAAATATAAACTTGTTCGTTGCTAGCACGACGTGCAAGATACGTGGGTGGATCGTGTGTCACGATTTGGAGGGTCTCAAGAACGAGATCTCAGTGCAAAATGGGGAACAACGCGTGTAGCTGTTGAAGACGAAAAACGACAACGGGTAGGTCTCGTTTAATATTTTTCGTCCTCTTTAATTTTCTACCCTATGGCCTCCATGATCATTTATATGTTGTTTACTCATGAGATACACCGAACACCTGGGAATCTCAAGGGTACACCCCTTGAGCGTGTTCTTTAATTTGATTAAAGCATGCTTTAAATTTTTGTATTCTATTTTATATCGCGCTTCCGCATTCGCGCAATTCCCGGGACGATCCACATATTCTTTCAAGGCGCGGCCGAGAGAGGGAGAGGAGAAGACGAGTGTGTGTGTTTCAAGATTCATCATCCCCTTCAATGTGTGTGCTAAGGAGTATTTATAGAAGAGGAATCATTTTCCTCTTCAATCTCCTACACTTTGAAGACTCCTCTTCAACTAGGATTTGACCTAGTCAAATCCTAGTCAAAATCAAGCTTCTTTTGTCAAACCAATATTTGCCATTGATCTCTCTCTTTTAATCTCAACCATTAATTTAATTTAATGGAATATTAAGATCCTATTTAAATATTCCAAGGGCAATAAATAAATATATTTAATATAAATATTTATTCTAAGCCCATTAAATTAATTTTCTAATAAATCTAATTTATAAGAAAAATTCCTTTTATCTAATAAAAAGAATTAATTCTTTCCAAGAAAATAAGGACCCGATTAAATCCAATTTAATCATTCCATTTCTCCAAATATTTAATTCTAAATTAAATACTTTTATGTGTGCGGATTGTGTGTGACTCTTTAGGTTCACCTTCAGCTAGACTTGGTTGGATTCCTAGAATCCGCCCGTTACCATGGGTGGCCATCTAGCAACGGTCCATGGCACTAGAGACTAGGTGAATATATGGGGATGAATATTTAGGCTCTACAGTACATCTATCCTTCCGTCTACGGTCTCACCACTTAGGGTCTAGGGCACGAAAATGTTAGAATAGGTGACCAGAAAATCAATAGGTTTGGCGATTTGTAACCTATTATACAACTCGATGTAAATGTAATATTATTATGTGATGAATAAAATGAGTATTTATCACCTCTGGTGCTTACTTTGTTGCGATCATTTCACATTTGTTAAAACGGTGTTTAACTTATATCGCAACAAAGCCCACAGACCATGGATAACAACTCGTACAGTTGGGCCACGCATTGGATGGTGGTCATGAAACTAACTGATTAAGAGTTGGGTCTGAAACGTTCCAAGTCGAGGACCTCGAGACAGGGCATCGAGAGTCCTATTGAGACTTGCGTCAAGAGTCGTGTTCATTGGATGAGTGTCGTGTTTCATCGGCGACAGGCGTGGGACGCCTACACGATCTTGATGGGTTGGTCGACTGGGGTCTAGCCGACTGGACTGACTCGCGGGGATCATCATATGGAAGCCTTGGAGGCTTGGTCGGTATGATTGGTTTTCCCCGGTTCCGATAGTACGGGAGTATTCCTCAGACTTGAGGAATCATGGCAGTCGCGTGCACAGGACGACTGTATCTTGGATCTGGCGAGAGGTAATAATTCTATAAAATGATTATCATAAGCCTTGTCCAGTGCAGTCGGAATGTGTAGCGAGGACGGTGGATTCCAAGAAGAGGATCCTGTCCCCTGTCAGTATGTGACAGAGGTATCTCCTATGCACTCGGAGACACGTTCATGCTGTTTAAAGCTGTGGCCACAGTGGTTGGTCGAACAGGGAATGGTTTCTTGTGTCGACGCAATGAAGCATACGTGGTCTCGAGTATTAAGCATAGATGCCTAGTCAAGGATGGGAACCGACGCCCAATTCCATACCCTAGACTAAGGCCGGGAGACGGTAGACGGAAGGATCGTACCCGTACGGAATCGACGCCTAAATGTTCACGCCAATTCACCTGGTCTCTAGTGCCATGGACTGTTGCTAGACGGCCATCCATGGTAACTGGCCCTTGTGGGACACGGGCCCAAGTCTAGCTGAGGGTGAACCTAAAGGGTCACACACAAATCACCGAGGAGGTTGAGAGATCGACTTGGAGTCAATCTCGAAGGATAAAATAAGTAATTGGATTATTTAAGGGAAAGTCCATTGGATGGACCGACCGATATTGTATCGAGCTTCCATTTAATCGGTAAATTGGATTTTCGATTAAATATGGAAAGTTGAGACGTTGAGACGTTGGATCTTTTAATTGGATTAAAAGATCAACGAGAATAATTTAAATGGACATTAAATTGGATTTAATGTTGGATTCGTCATAATTGAATTACGATAAAACCCGATCCGTTAAATTATACCCGAGAGGAGAAATAATTCCTATTTTGGAATAGGAAGAAGTTGGACTTCTTCCCTTAATTAAACATGGCCGACATGCTCCCTTGGAGGAAGCAAAATCAGCCATGTTTCATGCTAGGTGGTATGTTGACTTATCTCTTTTGGAAAGAGACAAATCAACTCCAATCAAGCTCTTCCCTTTTGGTATGATTTGATCATACCATAAATTTGGGAAAATTGCAAAATTAGTCCCGTATGTTAAGGGGAGTGGCGTTTTTAGTCCCGTAACTTTGACACTGGCAATTTTAGTCCTATAACTTCTGAAAACCTAGCAATTTTAGTCCTCCGACCGAATCTGGGCGAATTTGGCCAAATTTTGGACGATTTTATCCCTTTACAGATTTAAAATTAGCATTTTAGTCCATTTCCATTTATTGTGGCATTTTATCACCCATGCTCCTTAGAAAATGGTATCAGAGCCTAGGTTTATTGAAGAAATATTTGTTTATATTACATATTGATATTTTATCCCTAACGGAGGAGATCTTTAAAAGCATGGAACCGAACGAAAGTTCGAGTTACACTGAAAACAGGGATTATTTTCAGATTCTGAAAATACAGAGAACAGAATTTCTTTTGGAAATTCTTAGAAATATCGCCAATAGTCTAAGGTTGGTCGATGCGTCATTTCTTCCAAAGGAAGAAAGAGAGGAATGGCATAGAAATCGCCATGTTCGAGAGATGTTACCAGGAAATGCAGTAAGACGACTACAGGGAGCTGAGATCCATGGAAGAATCCCAGCCAGGAGATCCGGAACAGGTAGATTCTTGAAAAAATAGAGTTCTAAAAATATTGATTAAAGGAACTGATTGGAAGGAACTTGAACCGGATACCTCGAAGTACTCTCAGGACCTTAGAGAGGTACAAAAGACAGTTCAAGACTATGGACATAGGCTAATCCATATACCTATGAAAATAGACATCTTGAACCAAAAGATGGATGAGATCTTAAAAATCCTACCGGATCTACAAAAGGATCTCACAGATCTGAAGATTGAAGTTACAGATTTGAGAAGAAATCAAAGGAATACCCCTTAGACATCCAGATCTCATCAGAACGCATCAGGGACGCCCTTGGACCAGTATCTTTCCTACATCAGAAAGGAAAGGCGAAGGAGATCTCGAAGCCAAAGACACAGGAGGAACAAATCATCGAGATCATCAAATCCATAAAATAATGGAGATATCTAGAGTGGATCTATCGGATCTACAAGAGTTAGCTGAATCCTTTTCCCAACTAGGGATTGTGGATTTAGTTAATATCCAAACCAATGAGGTCGCTCCAGCTTTACCACCGCCGGAGGGAAGCACAGGCTCAAATGATCCACCACAGGATCAGCCAATGAGAGAAGGTACAGATTTTCACACCAATGCTACCCCTACCTTCGTAGGGACAAGATTGCGAGAAAATCCAGGAAGGAATCCAAGACAAGTGCCTGAAAACACACCATGGGCAAGGACCATGCTCCAGCCCTTACATCCATATGGCACGGTTCTCAACCTGGATGTTATCGACTTTCGAAATATCGAGAAGTTGATAGATGAATGGGTTGCAGCCATGAAAATTGCAGCAACTACGTTGGAGCTAGACAAGGATAACTTCATAAAGCTTTTGGAGTTAAGCTTGGAAGGGTCGGTAAAGATCGGATGGGATAATACCCCAGAAGAGACCAAAGCAAGCATCCTTGAAGGAGAGTCTAAAAGTGCAATCGCGGATAGACTGGGAAGGTTAATCAAGATTCACTTCATCGGAGATGGATACTTCGAAGGAAGCAGAACAGAAAAGGCTAGGGAGTATGCATAAGCTCTCTTTGGTCTCGAGTTAAGAAGTATCTGTGCTGTAGATGAATATATCTATTGGTTCCGCAAATACTTCTTCCAAAGTGGGGTAACAACCGAAGTAGCCGCCCCAATGTTCTTTGCAAAGATCTGCAGCCCATGGAGGGAAATGTTGATACAATCATACAAAGTACCTGCAGGGCAGCTGGATTCAGTTGCAAGGAGGATGTCTTCCTTCAAGACAAACTGAAGGATTGGTGTTACCAAGCAACCGTCCAAAAGAATATGAAGAGACTGAGAGGTAAAATCAAAAGAACCCCTCTCTGTTGTGATAATAATGATTTTCCAACTATTATAGGAAAATCAAGCGAGCAAAAGAAGAGGAGAAAGCAAGGTGGTGACTCTTATTCCAGGAGTTCCAGAAAATCCTCTTTTAGAAGAAGATCATGGTGGCCTAAATCAAAAGCCAGCTCATACAAATCTGGACAGAGAACAGGACCAACAAGGGCTTCATCCTAAGGATCTAGACGATCAGAGGCGAAATCCACAGGACGAGCTCCTACAGGAAGAACTTTCAGACGAGCCCATACCCGAGCCAATGAAAGTTTTAAGGATTGCAACTGCTGGACGTGCGGAGCAAAAGGACATATCTCCCCAGATTGCCCGCAGAAACGTGGTGAATTACGCCAATTTGAAGCCACAAACGACATCCTAGATGCAGTCTACTACGGCGACTTGGTAGCAATCTACCAATTCGAAGATCTTCCCTCATATGAAAGCATCTACGAGGAAGAAATAGAAAGTGATTCGGATGGATCTTCAACCGAATCAGAATAATTACAACGAAGGAGATAGGCTCCAAACCTCAGATAGCCTATCAGGATTCTTTTCAAAGTTGACGGTGTCAAACAAAACCATGGAAAGAATCATGATACAAGACTCTAATCTCAGCCCATACGGCAGATTTAGGATTGGAGGGATCGGAAGAGTCCTTAACCAGATAGGACTGAACCAGAGGAAACATCATATCATCTACAAAGTAAGTTCGGGTGAGTTTGCAATTCCTATGGAACTTACTGGTAATGTTATGGAAATGCAGCTTATTCCTAAGAAGAAATTCTTGAAGAATTAAGTAAACTTAGAGAGGAAGTAGCGGTTACTATGAAATGGATCCACATAGGAGCTATTGAAGTAGTAATAAAGGCAACTTTTAAAGAAGGAATTGATTCAGAAATACATTTGTCAATAATGGATAGAAGAATCAATAACTTAAGAGATGGTTGTCTTGGGACAATGATAGGAAATTTGTATGCAGGAAAATTGATGTTTGATATTCATCCTAGGATAGCATACAACCTAGCAGACCAAGATTTCAGTAGAGTCTTAACCCTTCATCAGGATTTTTAAAAGAAAGGATCTTATGAAAGATGGGAATAGACCATATTCTATAACATATAGAATAGCTTACGCCCTTTCCAACACACATCATTCTGATTTATTTCTTAGGAAAGAGTATATTGAAATTCCTAGAATTTTCAAGGAATTCGCTTAAGGTAATGACACCAGATCCTATTAGAATACCTAGAATAGGTGGTGTTGATATCTTGATAAAAGATCACCCGATTTTAGATCGAACCCTTAGTTCTAAAACTGATTTTAGTAGCAGGATGTCCTTTTCAGAAGATAGGATTATGGCCTATAAAGGAAAGGAACCAGAGTTGTTAAAGCCTCGAGCTGCCCTGAAGCCTGGAAACAAATCCAAGTTATATTTGACATCACTAGAACAGAAAATTGTTTTCCTTATGATGACTTACACCATCTACAGCAACCTGTTGTGGGAAAATATGAAGGTATGCTAGAAATAGCGGGCCATGAGATTATTGTTACAGGTATTGCAGGGCGAGAAAATGGGATAATGACCCTAGGAATAAATTTCCTTGAAGATCATAAACTATGGGGAAGAAAAGGTAATGGTATGAAATTCAGTTTAGATGGTTATACCATTAGGATTGAATGACGAGCCCCTTTTCTATATACATGTCTGTTGGTATGTTGTATGAACAATATAAGTCAGAATATTTTGCAGCTTATATTGACTCAGGATCAGGGATTTGCACGGCAAAACCCGGTGTGTTCCCTAGCGAAGCTATGGAATCCTTACCCATTATTGCAGGAAGGGATTTTTCACAAAAAATTCTAGTACTCAATAAGGGTATACGAGAAGCAAAAAATCATGATTGGAGGAGCATTTGGAACACCTTGGTTCAAGGTAAAAACACCTCCTATTTAATTTCATGATACAAGAGCAGATATTTTGCTAGGTAATAATTTCATCCAGACCTTTGCAAAATATGTCCAGGATAACCACAAGAATCTGTTGATTTTTACTACTACTGTGGTAGTGAGATACAGGTTTTGCAAAGAGAAAAGGCATTTAACAGGATAATGCCCATAAATTTTCGCAGCAAACGTGGTGATGATGCCAAATTGACTCATCCAAAAATGCAGGATAAAAGAAAATTTGGTAAGGCTCTTTTGTCTTTCAGACAACAGGGTTTCAGTTATGCTTCTGAAGAGGATCTTAGGACCTTAAAAGAAGCCATACAAGAGTGCAAATCATTGGACATAGACGGAAAAAGTAAAATTTCTCTTGAGAATGTCAAAAGGCTTATCCAGAGGAACTTCAATGAAAATCCTTTGGCATGGTGGGATAAAAACAAGATCGAGGCTACTCTAAAGGTCAAAGAGGAATGCAAGTACGAGTATGTCCGTTACAAGCCCATCCAAATGAACATGGAGGATAAGAAAGATAAGCAGGAGATCATCAAAGAGCATATCAATCTTAAACTCATTGAGCCTGGAGTCTCTGCCTATAGTAGCCCTGGTTTTCTGGTAAGAAATCATGGTGAGATAAAAAGAGGTAAACCAGGTTAGTTATTAACTATCAAGGCATCAATAGAATATTACAATTTGATGGTTATTACATCCCAAGTAGAGAACACTTAATTGATTGCATTAAAGGTGCTAAAGTGTTTTCTAAGTTTGATTGCAAATCTGGATTCTATCAGATTAAGATGGAAAATGATTCAAAGAAATATACTGCATTTTTCACACCTCATGGACAATATATTTGGAATGTACTTCCAATGGGACTTGCCAATGCACCCCAGATATTTCAAAGAAAGATGATAATCTTTTTCAAAGACTATCTAGAGTTTATGTTTGTTTACATAGACGATATCTTGATTGCATCTAAAAAATATACAGGATCATATTAGACATCTTGAAATATTTTCCGATGCATGCCATAAGGAGGGACTAGTGCTCTCCGAAAAGAAAGCCATTATAGCTATCAATAAAATTGAATTTCTAGGAATTCTTATTGACGAAACAGGCATTGAGTTGCAGGAACACATTGTAGAAAAAATTCGCAATTTTCCTGACATTCTTAAGGATAAGAAGCAACTTCAAAGCTTCTTGGGAGTTGTCAATTTTGCAGGAATCTTCATAAAAGACCGTGCAAAATACAGAAAGGATTTTCGTTCACTTTTGAAAAGAAACAGAGAGTTCAAAGTGGAAATGGGAGGAAATTCATACGCAAAGAGTTCGTGAGTTAAAACAGGTTTGCAATAACTTGCCAAAACTTGCAATCCCACAAGACGAGGATGAGTTGGTAGTATATACGGATGCCAATGATTACAGATGGGCAGCAGTGCTCATGAAAAAGACAACCACGGGTGAAGAACCTTGTAGATACACAGGGGGGTTGTTCACTGAGCAACAAGCCAAGCTATGGCATATCAACGAGAAGGAATTCTTTGCAGTTTGGAAGGCTTTCAAGAAATGGCCTTTGTTCTTACTAGCCAAAGAATTTACATTAAAAGTTGATAATACGAATGTTAAAGATTTCTTAAAAAATAAACTTGAATCAAAGATTGAGAAAGCGCGTATTATTAGATGGCAAGCAGAATGCCAATATTACTGTTATAATATTGTCGTTATCAAATCTTATGAAAATGTTCCTGCAGATTTCTTGACAAGAGATGGAGGCAGCTGAAGCAGACTCTGTCATCATCAGGCTCAGGCACCTCAGGGAGAACCTTGGGGAGATCGATAAAAGATTTGGACAGCTAACGGTTAAAGCCCAAATAGCTGGCCAAGTTCAACGAGTTGATCTGGACACTGTCCAGACCGTCATCAGGAGTACCAAACTTGCTGCAAGCTCGTTATGGGATGACTTACTGGAACCAATTCGAAAGGCATCATCTTCGGTGATAGCCCGAGAATTAAGAGAGCAGGGCTCTAAACCTGCAATTAGAGAACATGGCTCTAAACCTGTAGCGGCAGATTCAAGTACTGCTTGCACAAGGCCATCGCCAGACTCTGGTGAACAGGCAAAAGTTGAGTTACAGGAAGTGCAAACTCCTGATAATTCAAGTCAACCCAGCACCTCTAGGGTAAAAGAGGAAGAGATTAACCTTAGGCCAATGACGGGCACCTCTAAGGTTAATACTAATGAAGCTTTATCTTCTATTTCCGCTTGGCAGGATTATCAGAGATCATGGGAGAAACTTGTTTCCCATAAAGGTATAAGCCCAGGCAAGACCATCGTAGACACATCCGGAAAATATAACAGAATCTGGATGATCGAAGGGTCTAAACCAGAAGAGGTACGAGAGTGGTATGATTTTGGAGCCCTTGCTTCAGTTCATACTACGTCACCAAGCTTTCCGGAAATCTCAAAGCTTCCGGAATGGATTAGTGGGGCGGTATATGACGCATGACAAAACAATCCCCACCTTAAACGAGGAGATATTTTGGAGCTCAATTTCATTTCTATAGCTCCAGAAATCGCAGGAAAGGGGTCTCACCCAGCATTCCATTTCATCAAATTGCAGAGACCAGACATGGTAGCATTCAACAGAGTCAAGGATGCTACAGGAGAGGCTCCCCTGGTATCTTCCCTTAGTGAAGATGACATATCCACCAGGAGAGCATGGGGTTATTGGGTCTGTCTCACAGAGATGGATAAAGTCAAATATCCATTTAAAATATTTTCCCAATAAATTAAATGGATCATTCCTGTTAAACTCCATGACAGGAAAAAGCACCGAGTTTGCAGAAAGCTTGTTTGAAAAGAAAAGAATGCTTATATGGGAGAATAAGCTGCCTGCAACAGAGAACACAAGGAAGAAGGCATGCAACATGATACATGTAGGACAATGGCATAACCACTTATGCCCTTGTTGTGAAAAACAGGAAAAGCCCTTGTTTGGAACAAAGATCCAGGTAACTCAAAATAAACCCGAACCAAGACCAGAGAAGGGTAAAAGAAAGGATTTTCACAAAAGGAGGTAAAACCCTCAAGATGTAAAAAATCAAAAAGGGAGACTGTCGGCAGAAGAGGACAAAAGGGTCAACAGTCAGAAAGACAACACCAGCTGGCAAGCACATGGCCGACAAGGCATAATGACCATAGCTGGAAAGTTGAAAGACAAAGTTGGTGACGAACGCAATGACGTCACCTAAAAACAAGATTGAAGTCCGGGGTTGAAGTCCGCGGACTATTATAAATAGAGAGCTAGGAAGCAGATGGAGGACATCAGAAAACTTCTCCAACTCTTCAGAAAAATAAATCGTGTCTTTAAATTCTCTAAGTATTAGATATCCAGTTTATGGGGTTATCCCCAACGTGTCAAGTCCTCTTATCCATGAGAGGCTAAATAGTTTTCTCCTCCGATAGAGGTATAAGATATCTATGTAATATTTCAAGTATTTCTTCAATAAAATAAAGGCTTCTGTTCAATTTGTTTATCCAAAATTCTATTAAGTCTGTATTTCGAAGTACTTTTACACCCTAAGGTAGGAAATAAAATAGGGTTGTGTTGTTTTGTTGTTGAAGGAGCCAAGTACCTGCGAACCATCTATTGCGGTAGTGTGGTTGGAAAAGAGCCGTAAAAACGAGGACTTGGAATACCCGGTAGCAAGGCAGTCAAAACCAGGTATGAATTTATAGAGGCTTAATTTTATTTCGGAAGCATGTTGGGCCTTACTAAGAGCATGTGATGGACTATGGAGCTTTTTCCATCAAAAGGGCAAAATGGCCATAAAATGGGCTAAAGGACCAAAACTGCGAACAGTCGAAAGATACAGGACCAAAATCGCCATGCCCAAAGTTAGAGGACTAAAATTACCAACCCCCTATACTTACAGGACCAAAATTGCAATAAGCCCCATAAATTTTGGTAGGCTTGATTGAAGAATTGATGGTGATTGATTGGAATGAATCTAGACATCCTTGGATGAACCTAGACACATTCCAATAATCACATTAATTATGTATATATATTAGAATATACAACACCAAGCATAAGTGATTCATTATTCATCTTTTTCTAGGAAAAAGAGAAGACAAAAATCCCTCTCCTCTCTCTCAAATTTCGTGCTCTCTTCCTCTCTCACACTTGTGTTCTTCACTTGATTTTTGAATCAAGAAGAAGAACAAAGTAAGTTTAAGAGAACACTAATTCATAGTGTTCTTCTCTTAAATCGATTCCTTCTAAACCCGTTCTTTTCTAGCAAGAAGAACGTGTGTTTCTTCCGGTGTGGTGTGGATCACCTTTGGAGAATCCATACGTTTGGATTTCGTGAGCATTTCGGAGAAGGAACAACGCAAGTAGCCGGGAGCATACGCTAAACAATCAAAGGTAACGGTTTATTACACTTTGATTGATTTCATTTATATATCTATGCCCTATGTGCTTAAATATATGTTTTAATATTTACACATCCTACATCGAACGCCCAGTTGAGCACCCAAGGGTACACCCCTTGGGATTCGCATATTTAAATTAGATTTAAATTTGTGCACAATTTCTCGCTTTCTCGCTTCCGCTCGCGCTCTCCGGACGGATCCGCTTGTCCTTCAGAAAAAATGCAGGTACCCATTTTGGACCTAAGTGTCGGTCTGTCCTTTACCAAACGCTGCAAGGGAAACCTTCCCTTCTGTTCAGTTACTGTGGCCACAGATTTTAGGGACAAGACACAGAGCATTTGTGAGACACAATTGTCAACATTCTGACAGGAGACAGATCCTTTCTTGGAAACTACTGTCACTCTGTATACCGGAGCTGAACTAGATATGGAATATGACTACTCAAGTGCTTCTTGGCAATCTCTCACTATATCTAAGATACAGCCCTGATATACAGGTAAACTGAGCAGTTCCTCAAGTCAAAGGACTTGACCTGTACTGTTGGAACCGAAAACACGCGTCATACCTAACCGACCCTACTCAAGCTCCTCCGCAAGAGGATTCCCGCGAGTCACCTTAGTCAGCTGCTCCCTAGCAGGCCAACCCACTAACACTGCTTAGACGACCCTCGTCACCCGTCTATGAAATACGACAGCAGATGCTTAGTGAATGTCTCAAGGGGAATCTCGGTACCCACTTTCTAGATTCCTTGACTTGGAGATTTTCGGACTGATTCGGTAGAACTGATTTTATGGACCTACCTCCAAGCGTAGTCCCAGTCCCCGAAATGTGTTTTCAGTCCGTGGGCTTTGTTTGCGCAGTGAACAGATATATAAAGCAGATAAAGTGAACACAAACAAAGTAAATGCCAAATGAATTTCACTTCTTATTCATTAATGATTTATTAAAACTACGAAATTGTTCAGACATAGGTTACAATTCGCCTATCAAGATTGGCTACATGGTCACCTATCCTAACAATCTCCCACTTGACCTTAAAGCCAATCGCCCGTTGCCTAATCCCCATCTTCTCAAGATGTTGCGTATGTGCTCTCTGCAGCATAGGCTTTGTCAACGGATCTGTTTGTGTTGTCTGCTGAGTTGACTCGGTCCATCCGAACGTCACCTCTTCCTACCATTTCTCTTAGAAGATGGTAGCGTCTAAGAATGTGTTTGGAACAGTGATGAGATCTCGGTTCCTTTGCTTGCGCTATTGCTCCGTTGTTATCACAAAAAAATGACAACGGGCTCGGCGATGCTAGGCACCACACCCAACTCTTGGATGTAGTTTCTCATCCAAATCGCTTCTTTGGCAACTTCTGAAGCTGCTATGTGTTCGGCCTCAGTGGTGGAATCAGCAGTGGTTGCTTGCTTTGAACTTTTCCAAGCCACTACTCCTCCATTGAGCCTGAACACATAACCCGATTGAGACTTGGCATCATCGTCATCAGCCTGGAAGCTAGCATCGCTAAAGCCTTCCAGGATCAGTTCTCCATTACCATAGACCAAGAACATTTCCTTAGTCCTCCTCAGGTACTTAAGGATGCCCTTAACTGCATTCTAATGTGCCTCTCTGCACAAGACTGATATCTGCTCGTTACACTCAAAGCGTGAGCAATGTCAGGTCTGGTGCAGTGGACCGCATATTGGATGCTTCCTACGGCAGAAGCATAGGGGATGACTTTCATCCTTTCAAGTTCCTCATCAGTCTGCGGAGACTGTTTCTTGGACAACTTGATCCCATGCCTTATGGGAAGGAATCCTCGTTCGGAGTTGTCCATCCGAAATCTCTTTAGAACTTTCTCCATATACGAGTTTTGGGTGAGTCCTAACATTCTCTTAGATCTGTCCCTGACAATCTGGATGCCTAGAATGTAGGAGGCCTCACCCAAGTCCTTAATGAAAAATTGGGTTGATAACCATGCTTTTGTGTCACCCAACATTCTAACGTCATTACCTATGAGTAGAATGTCATCCACATAAAGCACTAGGAACACTATAGAGCTCCCACTGACCTTCTTGTATACACAAGGATCGAATTCGTTTTTGATGAAATCATAACCCTGTATTACTTCATCAAAGCGAATGTTCCAGCTTTGGGATGCTTGTTTGAGGCCATAGATGGACTTCTGGAGACGACAGACCTTCTGTTCTTCTCCAGTGACGTTGAAACCCTCTGGCTGATCCATGTAGATCTCTTCCTCAACGAAACCATTGAGGAACGCCGTTTTCACGTCCATCTACCATATCTCATAGTCATACCATGCTGCTATGGGAAGCAGGATCCGAATGGATTTAGCCATGGCTACTAGCGAGTAGGTGTCCTCAAAATTGACCCCGGGTCGTTGAGTGTACCCTTTAGCTACTAGCCTAGCCTTAAATGTTGTGACTTCTCCATCAACACCAAGTTTGCGCTTGTAGACCCACTTACAGCCAACTGGCTTAACACCTTTCGGTGGGTCTACAAGTCTCAAGACTTGGTTCTCGCTCATGGAGTCCATTTCGATTTTCATGGCCTCAAGCTATTTCCTGGAGTCGATGTCAGACATCGCATCTCTGTATGTCTTAGGATCGTTATCCAGTAGACCGGTCGCATTTAGAAAGCCATATCTCACCGGAGGTCGAGACTCTCTAGTTGATCTACGAAAAATGGGAACGTCAGTGGTGACTGTGGGTGCTGACTATATAGGAGCTAGCGGTTCAGGTACCGAGGCTGGCCTTTCCTAAGGCTGTCCTTCATGCCTAGCATGCTGGACTTCTCGAGGTTAGTCAGCCCTTCGGGTATCAATCCTGAATCCTCTAAGTGAGGATTCCGCGGCTCCCACTGATGACTGGTTTCCATCATTTGACTCTTCAAGGATCAGTTTATCAGGTTGGATATCCTCTGGAAAGCCTTGTTCCAGGAATACTGCGTTCCTTGAAACAAAATACCTTTTGTTCCAAGGGTTCATAAAAGTAATAACCTGCAGTTTCCTTAGGGTATCCAACGAACCTGCATAAGCTAGACCTGGATTCTAGCTTATCTCCCACTAACCTCTTGACGTATGCGGGGCTACCCCACACTTTGAAGTAGTTGTAGGACGCAGGCTTGCCGTGCCATATTTCATTCGAATTCCTGGTTATGCCCTTTGGGTTCACTAACGCACCTTCCACATTTCAAGCCGTTATGAACGATCTCTTTAGTTCGTTTCTCCATCGTTTTGTGTTGGTCTTCTTCGATGAATATACTTGTATACAGCCCCTGCTAGTCTTCTCATTTTCAGCATCTAACGGCGGTTTTGCAGGTTCTGTAGGACAACAGTTTATTTGCCAAGCTGTCCAAGTGTCATTTTGGTGTGTTTTCAGTGGACTATCTTGGGCATGTCATCTCTTGGACTGGAGTCTTAGTCGACCTCTCGAAACTGCGTGCCATAGCGGATTGGACCCCACCCAATTCCCTTACTGCCTTGCGCGCCTTTTTGGGACTGACAGGGTACTATCGCCGGTTTTTCCAGCAATATGCTACCATCGCGGGCCCTCTAACAGACCTCCTGAAAGCTGAAACTGCCAGTGCTGCACCTCCCTGACTTCACCCAACCATTTGATGTCACTAAGGATGCGTCCCAACAGGCTGTAGGGGCGGTTTTATCCAAGTAGCGTCGCCCGATCGCGTTCTTTAGTAAGAAACTGTGCCCCTGGATGTAGGCAACTTGGACCTAGGAGAGAGAAATATTTGCAATATAAGGCGGTACGTAAATGGAGGCAATATTTACTGGTCACGAAATTTCAGATCTTTACTGATCACCACAGCCTAAGGGGGCTGCTTAATCAAACCATTCAAACCTTGGCTCAGCAAAAATGGCTTACCAAGCTCTTGGGTTATGATTTTGAGATACATTATACCCCTCGGCGCGAGAAATCTGGTGGCTGATGCTCTGTCCGTCACCCCTCCCAACCTCTGCCCTCATGTTCTTGGCCATATCCACAGCCACCCCCAACATCCTTATTTAGCTGCGTACATATTACTCATCCAATCCTGCAGGTCAGAAATTGCAATCTCAGCTTTCCCAGAGTTCTTCACATTATTTTTTTGTTGTGCACACAGGCTAAGTCATGTTCAAAGGTCGCATTTTTATACCTGATATCAAGGACCTCCGCCATTCCGTGCTGATCGAGTTCCCATGCCACGCGTTCCGGTGGCCACTCTGGGGCAAGGGCCACCTTTGCCTGCTTGGTTGCGGCCCTTTATTGGCCCAAGATGATGGCCGATGTTAAGGCTTTTGTCTGTCAATGCGCCTCCTGTCAACACAACAAATCTGTCACACAGAAACCTTCAGGAACGCTATAGCCCCTGCCAATTCCCCAACGAGTATGGGAGGACTTAGGTATGGATTTCATCACTCATTTACCTGCGTCCGGTGGCAAAACGGTGATATGGGTTGTTGTGGACCACCTGTCAAAAGTTTCCCACTTCATCGCCCTCCCTACAAAATTTACGATGGTTTACTTGGCCTCTGTCTTCTCTTGAGTGATTCACAGACTCCATGGGATGCCCAAGTCTATTGTGAGCGATCGGGACAACCTCTTCCTGAGCCAATTCTGGCAAGACATTTTCAGGTTGAGTGGCACAAAGCTCTCTTTCAGTAGTGCATACCACCCCCAATGGGACCGTCAGACTAAGGTCCTGAATAGAGTTTTGGAGACTTAATTTGAGCTGTTTTGTGTGTGATGAGCCGCACCGTTGGTCTCGATTCTTGCATTTGGTGGAGTATTGGTACAATTCCACTCACCATACTTCGATTGGCATGCCCCCTTTCTAAGCTATGTATGGTCATTCCCACCTTCGATTGCTGACTATATTTCCGTCGATACGCCCCCTCGCCGCCGTGGGTGACTTCCTCCAACACCGCAAGGGCATTCTAGCGTTAGCCAAGTTTCATTTAGCCCGTTCCCGCCAGCGGATGAAAGCTCAAGCTGACGACCACCGTCGCGACCTTACCGTGGCAATCGGCCATTGGGTTTTGCTTCGTCTGCGCCCTTACAAACAACATTCGGTTGCCCGTCGTTCTTCCTATAAATTGAGTCATCGATTTTATGGGTTGTTTCAAGTACTCCGCCGAATCGGACCTGTGGCTTATGAACTGGATCTCCCGGCCGACGCCCACATCCACCCAGTTTTCCATATCTCGCTGCTCAAACCCTTTCATGTCTAGCCCCCAGACGATGGTTTCTCTCTTCCGCTGGGCGTTTTGGGCCCCATCGAGGAGCACCGCCCCGTGCACATATTGGCACGCCATACCGATGCCTCACCAGCCACTGCTCAACTGTTGGTCCAATGGGAAGGTCAAGCTGAAACAGGCGCCTCTTGGGTTTCTCAGGCAGACTTTTGTGTGGACTTTCCAGACTTCATCCTTGAGGACAAGGAAATTTTCAAAGCCGACGGCAATGATAGGGCCCAAAGGATAACTGGGCCAAAGGACTCCTTGAAGTAGCCCAACAAAGAGGGGAATGTAGAAAGCTCATCTGGGCCAACCCTGAGACGGTCTCTTCACCAGCCCACTAGGCTCGTTAAGCTATTGGACTACTACTAGAAAAATGGACTTAGTATAGGACAAGAGTTTGTTATAAAGAAAGGACGGTTAGTGCTGAGTAATGCCCAGTGCCATGGCAACTATTTTCGTACATGTATTTAAGGAAATTAAGTAATGAAAATCGGCATAATTTGTTTTGCCAAAAATCTCTTCTTCCTTCTTCCTTTCCGCTGGAGTGATTCCCGACTCGAATAGGGAAGCTTGATAGAGAACTCTCTATCATTCTTATTGGTTGAAATCATATCCTAATATCGTTATCATGCCTGGATCCATGTATATGCCTAAGATTTAAATATTAGAATAATAATGCTACGTACTTGTATCTAATTCTCGCATACATACGAAAAAAGGAAAAGTTTATTACAATATATTACAATGGTTGATGCAATTTACCTCTCTGCAATATTACAAACGAGTAAATTATCTTTTTATGAAAAAAAATTAACAATTTACTTCCTCGTGATCTTTAACATAGTGCAATTTACCTCTCTGTCCTCCATCAATTTAGCTCCCTGTGTTCTTTAAATCACTACAAGAGAGCAGACTTTCAGAGACGGAATCAAAGACGGATCATATCCGTCAATAAACTTCACCCTTCAAAGATGGATTCAAAGACAGAATTATTTCCGTCTTAAAATTATAAAATAAATTTTTTGATCAAGGGCCTTTTTTGAAAAAAATTAGTAAAATAAAATATAAAAAAAATTCCGTCTTTAATTCCATCTTTGATTTTGTAATAGAACAAAAAATTTATGACAGAGTATTTCCGTCTTAGAATTTCAAATTCTAAGACGGAATCAAAGACGAATTTTGAAATATATATATTTTTTGGTTTTCTGTCTTTGTTTTCGTCTTAGATAGATTTATTTTTTTTAAATAAATTCGTCTTTGTTTCCGTAAAAAAAAATTAACTTTAAGTCGGAACTAAAAATAATTTTATTTTTTTGATTCAATATTATCTTGAAAAACAAAACAAAAAATTTATAGGAATGTATATTGTCTATTTCTCCCCAAATTGAGTTCCCTCGAAGACTTCTCTTCTCGGCCCATTTATAATAATATTATATATTTAATTAAAATTTGCAAAAATACCGCAAAAGGCAAAAATATTTGCAAAAATATGGCCGATCGCGAGCCACGCTCGCGACCGGCCAATAAAAAACTTTTTTTTTATTAACCGGCCACTGGCTGGCTCGCGATCGGCCAATAAAAAACTTTTTTTTATTAACCGGCCACTGGCCCAGCTCACGACCGTGGGTCGTGAGCTGAGCCAGCAACCGCCGGTCGCTAGCCAAGGCGGCGACCGAGGGTCGCCGCCTTGGCTAGCACCTAATTTTTTTTTGTTTTTTAATTCATTTTTTTTAATTTTTATTTATTATAAATCGTTAATTTATATTTAATTTACTAATTATATCTTATTTTATTAATTCAAGCTAATTATTATTCATTACAAAATAAAGATACTTGACTTTATGATAATTTAAAGAATTATACTAATAAAAGTTTTAGAATTAAAAGTAATACACTAAAAAATTACATAAAAATGTGTATTCAAGTATTTGGTACATTATTTTGCTGTCTACAACCCTGCCTTTGAAAGATTATGTGGATCGTCCCGGGAAAAGCGCGAATGCGGAAGCGCGGTATAATTAAAAAAAATAAATGCGGAATTTAAACATGCTTTTAAATTAAAACACGTTTCAAAGGGTGTGCCTTTGAAATTTCCCGGGCGTTCGGTGTATCTCATGAACGAATAACATAAAATAAATCATGGAGGCCATAGGGTTGGAAAATAAAAGAGGACGAAAAACATAAACGAGACCTACCCGTTGTCGTTTTCGTCTTCAACGGCTACACACGTTGTTCCCCGTTTTGGCACCAAGATCTCGTTCTTGAGACCCTCCAAATCGTGACACACGATCCACCACGTATCTTGCACGTCGTGCTAGCAACGAACAAGTTTATATTTTGGAGTGGATGAATCAACGACACGTTATGAATTAACGGTATTGATTCATCAAGTTCTAATGTTCCAAGAACAAGAGAACAAAGAAAATAATTTTCTTTGGAGAGAGAGAGAGGCGAACGAGAGATGAGAGGGAGAGATCCGTGTGTGTGTGTAGTAGTGTGTGTGTTGGAGATTCATCATCATGTAAATTGTAGGATGCTAGGGGTTTATATAGAAGAGGAGTTTTAATCCTCTTTAAACTCCTCTTTTAAGAACTCTAATTTGACTAGGATTTTGACCTAGTCAAAGTCCTAGTCAAACTAGTGTTTTGACCTAGTCAAAAACGATCCTAGCCATCCATCTCTCCCATTAATCTCAACCGTTGATTTGATTTAATTTAATTTAATGGAAATATTTAAAACCTATTTAAATATTTCCAAGAGGCTAAAATAAATATAAATATTATTTAAGCCCATTAAATAAATCCCTTTGATAAATCCAATTTATCAATTTAATTCCTTCTATCAAAATAGAAAGAATTATTTCTCCAAGAAAAATAAAGGTCCCGATTAAATCTAATTTAATCATTTCCTTCACTCCAATATTTAATTCCAAATTAAATATTTAATTGTGTGTGGATAGTGTGTGACTCTTTAGGTTCACCATTCAGCTAGACTTGGTCGGATTCCTAGAATCCGTCCGTTACCATGGGTGGCCATCTAGCAACGGTCCATGGCACTAGAGACTAGGTGAAATATTCAGGGATGAACATTTAGGCTCTAACAGTACGCTTGTCCTTCTGTCTTCGGTCTCATCACTTAGAGTCTAGGGCACGGAAAATGCAGGTACCCATTTTGGACCCAAGTGTCGGTCTGTCCTCACTAAACGCCGCAAGGGAATCCTTCCCTTCTGTTCAGTCACTGTGGCCACAGTTTTTAGGGACAAGACCTAGAGTATACATGAGACTCAACTGTCAAAGCCTATTGACAGGAGACAGATCCTTTCTTGGAAACTACTGTCACTTTGCACACCAGGACTGCACTAGACATGGCTTATGACTACCAAAGAGAATTCGGCAATCTCTCACCATACCTAAGATACGGCCCTGATGTACAGGTAAACTCAGCAATTCCTCAAGTCAAAGGACTTGACCTGTACCGTTGGAACCGGGAATACTCGTCATACCTTGCAGACCATACTCAAGGTCCTCCGTAAGACGGTTCCCTGCGAGTCACCTCAGTCAGCTGCATCCTAGCAGGCTAACCCACTAACACTGCTTAGACGATCCTCGTCACCCGTCGATGAAACACGACAGCAGATGCTTAGTGCAAGTCTCAAATGGAATCCCGGTACCCATTTTCGGGATTCCTTGACTTGGAGATTTTCCGGACTGATTCGGGAAGACTGATTCCATGGACCTACCTCCAAGCGTAGTCCCAGTCCCCGAAATTGATTTCTCAGTCCGTGGGCTTTTGTTTGCGTAGTGAACAGATATGGATAAATAGGTGCAAGTGAACACAAACAAAGTAATGCCAAATGAAAATTCACTTCTTTATTCATTAATGATTTATCAAAACACCTATAATTGTCTAGACATAGGTTACATATACCCGCCAAAATTGGCTTACATGGTCACCTATTCTAACAATCTCCCACTTGACCTTTAAAGCCAAATCACGCCATATGCCTAATCCCCATCTTCTCAAGATGTTGCGTATGAGCACTTTGCGACATAGGCTTTGTCAGCGGGTCTGCTGTGTTGTCTGCTGAGTTGACTCGGTCCATCCGAACGTCACCTCTTCCTACCATTTCTCTAAGAAGATGGTAGCGTCTAAGAATGTGTTTGGAACGGTGGTGAGATCTCGGTTCCTTCGCTTGCGCTATTGCACCGTTGTTATCACAGAAGATGACAACGGGCTCGGCGATGCTAGGCACCACACCCAACTCTTGGATGTAGTTTCTCATCCAAACCGCTTCCTTGGCAGCTTTTGAAGCCGCTATGTATTCAGCCTCAGTGGTGGAGTCAGCAGTGGTTGCTTGCTTGGAACTTTTCCAAGTCACCACTCCTCCGTTGAGTTTGAATACATACCCTGATTGAGAACTTGGCATCATCGTCATCAGACTGGAAGCTAGCGTCGCTAAAGCCTTCCAGAATTAGTTTTCCATTGCCATAGACTAAGAACATTTCCTTAGTCCTCCTTAGGTACTTAAGGATGCCCTTAACTGCATTCCAATGTGCCTCTCCTGCACAGGACTGATATCTGCTTGTCACGCTCAAAGCGTATGCAATGTCAGGCCTGGTGCAGTGGACCGCATATTGGATGCTACCTACGGCAGACGCATAGGGGATGACTTTCATCTTTTCAAGTTCCTCATCAGTCTGCGGGGACTGTTTCTTGGACAACTTGAATCCCATGCCTCATAGGAAGGAACCCTCGTTTGGAGTTGTCCATTCGATATCTCTTTAGGACTTTCTCCACATACGAGTTTTGGGTGAGCCCTAACATCCTTTTAGATCTGTCCCTGACAATCTGGATGCCTAGGATGTAGGATGCTTCACCCAAGTCCTTCATGGAAAACTTGGTTGACAGCCATGCTTTCGTGTTTCCTAACATTCTGACGTCATTTCCAATGAGCAGAATGTCATCCACGTAAGCACTAGGAACACTATGGAGCTCCCACTGACCTTCTTGTATACACAAGGGTCGGATTCGTTTTTGATGAAGTCATAACCCCGTATTACCTCATCAAATCGAATGTTCCAACTCCGGGAAGCTTGTTTTGAGGCCATAGATGGACTTCTGGAGACGACAGACCTTCTGTTCTTCTCCAGTGACCGTGAAACCCTCCGGCTGATCCATATAGATCTCTTCTTCAACGAAACCGTTGAGGAAGGCCGTTTTCACGTCCATCTGCCATATTTCATAGTCATACCATGCTGCTATGGCAAGCAGGATCCGAATGGATTTAGCCATGGCTACTGGCGAGTAGGTATCCTCAAAATCGACCCCGGGTCGTTGAGTGTATCCCTTAGCTACAAGCCTAGCCTTGAAGGTAGTGACCTCTCCATCAACGCCGAGTTTGCGCTTGTAGACCCACTTACAGCCCACTGGCTTAACACCTTTCGGTGGATCTACAAGTCTCCAAACTTGGTTCTCGCTCATGGAGTCCATTTCGGTTTTCATGGCCTCAAGCCATTTCCAGAGTCGATGTCTGACATCGCTTCCCCCGTATGTCTTAGGATCGTTATCCAGAAGATCGGTCGCACCTAGAAATCCATATCTCACTGGGAGGTCTGGATTTCTCTAGTGGACCTTCGGAGAACGGGAACGTTAGTGGTAACTGTGGGCGCTGACTGTATCGGAGCCGGCGGTTCAGGGACCGGGACTGGCCTTTCTTGAGGTTGTCCTTAATGCCTAGCATGTTGGACTTCTCTAGGTTGGTCAGTCCTCCTAGTGTCTATCCTGAATCCTCTAGGTGAGGTTTCCGCGACTGTTTCTGATGGCTGAGTTCCATCACTTGATTCCTCAAGGATCAGCTCATCAGGTTGGATATCCCTCTGGGAAGCCTTGCTCCAAGAATACTGCATTCCTTGAAACAAAATACCTTTGTTCCAAAGGGTCATGAAAGTAATAACCCGCAGTTTTCTTTAGGGTATCCAACGAACCTGCATAGGCTAGATCTGGATTCTAGCTTATCTCCCCACTAACTCTTGACGTATGCGGGGCTACCCCACACTTTCAAGTAGTTGTAGGATGCAGGCTTGCCGTGCCATATCTCATATGGCGTTTGGGTCACTACACTAGTAGGCGCCAAATTCAATAACTTGGCTGCCGTTTCTAATGCATAACCCCAAAACGATAGGGGCAATTTTGGTAAAACTCATCATGGAACGAACCATGTCCAACAGGGTTCGGTTCCTCCTTTCAGAGACGCCATTTAACTGTGGTGTTCCGGGAGGTGTCCATTCTGATATTTATACCATGTTCCTTTAGATAATCTAGGAATTCGGCACTAAGGTATTCACCGCCTCGGTCTGACCGTAGGACTTTAATTTTGCAGTTGGGTTTGATTCTCCACTTCAAGTCTGAATTCTTTAAACCTCTCAAAGAGCTTCAGACTTGTACCTCATTAGGTAAACATAACCATACCGTGAATGATCATCGGTGAAGGTTATGAAGTAGGAGAACCCACCTCGGGCCTGCGTCCTTAGTGGTCCACACACGTCTGTATGGACCAAGTCCAACAGACCTGTGGCAAGCCTGCTTTGTCCTACAAAGGGCTTCTTGGTCATTTTCCCTCTTAGACAAGATTCACAAGTTGGTAGATTCACTCAAGTCCCCAACTCTAGGTTCTTTGAGTCTACCAACCTTTTCATCCTATCTTGGGATATGTGACCTAGCCTAGCGTGCCACAGACGTGCGTTTCCCGTTATTTATCTAATTTCCGTTTGTGTTGAGCGTTAAGAACGAAATTCGTTGTTGCAAGATATAGAGCCCATTATGTAATGTACCAAGTAGATGAGCAATTCCACACCTCATCAAATAAAAGCAATTTTTATTGATTTTAAACTCATAACCATTATTGTCTAACAATGGAATGGAAATGATGTTTTTAATCATACTGGGTACAAAATAAACCTGCTCTAATTCTATGCTAATGGTATCACTAATAACTAAAGTGGCGGATCCTACTGCTTCTGCCGAGATGGCCCTTGCCATTTCCAAGCTTCAGGATCATGTCCCCGCTACTTAGTTTTCTGCTTCTTTTCAACACCTGCAGATCATTGCAAATGTGAGCTCCACAGCCGGTATCCAATACCCAAGAGGCAGAATTAGTGACCATGTTAACCTCAATCACAAATATACCTTGGTTTGAGAAGAGTTTGGGGCACTCTCTCTTCCAATGCCCTTTCTCACGGCAGTTGATACATATGTCATATGCCTTCGACTGTTGCTTGGAGACAACCTTTCCCTTTCCTTTGCCTTTCCCCTCTTTGGCAATGGGAACACTCTGAGTGTTCGTAGCTGCTATGACTGCCTTTCCCTTCCCTTTCTTCCTTTTCCAACGTCCGGCGCCCTTGCCTTTCGTCTTGGAAGTAGAAGCACCTCCAAACCCAATACCGAAGGCGTGGACTTCTTAGTTCGTTGCCTCGTATTCGTGCACCAACATATGATCAACTCATGAATACCCTTCTCAAGTGCATTCATGTTGAAGTTGACAAATAAATTGATCAAAGGAGGGTGGGAGTGACTGAAGGATCACATCTATGTACGTTTTCGTTATCGAGACCAATGCCTTTAGGTCCTCGAGCTTTTCCACTAGGGTAAGCATTTTAACCCCATGCTCACTTGTACAAGAGGATCCTTCTGTCATTTTAGTTCCAAAGAACGCCTTGGTCGCGACATACCTAGTATGCCGGTCCGGGACTGCATAGCAATCCTTAAGGCGAGCCATTATGGAAGGGACATCGTCTAGCCTTTCATATTGCTTTTGAATCTCATTGGTCATCGAAGCAAGTATGATGCTACGAACCTTCCGGTTATCCTTATGCCAAGTCTCGGAAACGTCTCACGTTCCTCTGGCGTGGATCCTTCCGGTAAGGTCCTAGGGAGAGGCTCGTCCATGACGTAGCCTTGGTTCTCATAATCCAGGACTATCCTGAGATTGCGCAACCAGTCGTTGTAGTTGGTTCCATTAAATTTATTTGTCTCAAGAATGGTTGAAAGTGGGTTCTTAGACATTTTAAAATCTACATGTTGAAAAAACAACAGTCGCGCGATCAGCAGAAAGTAAAGACGGTGGTTTGATAAAAATAATTAAATGCTTGGTCTTTAGTCATTTAATCCTCCCACTATTTATACGAAAACACGGTACTCTCAAACGTAGTTTTTCGGGAAATCCTTTCCTAGTGGGGCTTGGGATCCACAGCGATTTTTCCCATACCCCCGTTTTACGATTCGCATGGAAAAGATCCTGTGGGAGGTATTCCATACCATTCTCGTTCCACGAGATTCCCAAGATTATTGCTCACCCTTTTGCATGATCCCGAGGACTCCAAGCGAATCATGCTAATTAGGCGTTTAGACCCGACCCCAATCGACCGAGCCATAGGACCCACTAGTACCCCACGACTCGTGAGACAGGTAGCAGCAGCCCATTTTTCGTTCATGACATAGTGCAGCTTCCTTTAAGTACAATAACGTGCCACGACTCGTGAGACCACGCTATTGGACCTAAAACAGCTTCCTCACTATGCACGGATTGGAAGGCATGGACGAACTCCTAGAGTTCATGTCCACTTTATCTAGGGTCTAATATTTCAACATTGGTCCAACCAATGTGAGAGTAGTGAATGACCGAGATCTCATAATATATCCATACATTCATCCATAATGCATAAATAAAATCCATCCATAGCAGTCATATGATAAATAAAAAGCCATTCATCCATCATAATAACCACATGCAAAAATTAAAGCCTAGCACGCCCCTGTTGGATGATCACAAGCCCGAATCCTATGCGATCCACTGAGCCCGCCCACTGGATCTATGGTCAATCTAGGGTTTGGTCCTATACTATTACAATAATAGTAACCCAATCATCATTCTGATGGGCCTTGGTCTCTTTTCTCTTTCTTCACTTCATGGAAAACGCCAAGGGACCTCCGGTCTGGGCTCTCCATGTGGTCCTTCCTTCTTCTCCACCAATTACAAAAAAAATGGAAACCTCACTCCTAGTCTACTCTCATTACATATAAAAAATTAGAAACCCCAGCGAAACCCCGGGGGAGTACATAAGGAGGGAGGTAGAAAGCCTTATTTATTCCAAGGCACTAGAAAAGAGAGAAGGAGAAAGCAGTTTAAAGAGGCACACAGGCCCAACAGTAAATTAAAACCATACATTCGGTCTAGGGCTCGTGATCATCCATTTCCATCCAACACACATAATTACATGATCAATCACATAATCATAATATTCCAACAACACATGATTTCCAATCACATCAATCCAAAATAAATGAACATGTGCGTAACGTGTGAAAAATAAAACACAAATATTGGTAATAAAATTTTTCTCGTTTTAGGAAAACCTTTCCTCATTATTTTAAGTAAAATAACCCCGGGATTCTAAATCCAATTTTATTTTACTCCTAAAATAATGTCTTTAGGAATTTAGGCAAAAATTGAACCCAAAAAACGAATTTTCAGAATTAATTCAAAATTAAAACTGAAAATAAATTTAAAAATAAAATAATAATGCTAGGGTTTCAAAAAACCCTAGCTGCAGCAGCCGCCGGCCGCCGCCACCGGCAGCAGCCGGCAGGCCGTGCGCGCAGGGCAGCAGGCCCAGCCTGCCGCCCTGCGCGCGCAGGCACTGCCTGGCCGGGCGCGCGCGCGCGCAGGCCCTTGCCTGCGTGCGCGCGCGCCTGGCCGCAGAGCGCTGCGCGGCCTGGTGCTCCGGCAGGCCGACGCGCGCGCAGGCTCCTTTGCCTGTGCGCGCGCGCTGGCCTGCTGGCCACCGGCCGCGTCCCTGCGTCGCGCGCAGAGCGCGCGCGCAGACGCGCACTGGGCATGCCTGCCGGGCGCGCGCGCGCAGACGCCCTCCGTCTGCGTGCGCGCGCGCCTGGCGGCGCGCCTGGTGCCCGTCCGCGCGCGGGCTCCTCCGCCCGCCAGCCTTGCGCGCGCGCGCGCATGGGCGCGCCTGCCGGGCGCGCGCGCGCGCAGACACCTCTGTCTGCCCCGCGCGCGCGCCTGGAGGCGTTTCCATGCGCGCACGCCCGCGCGCGCAGCCAACCCGGCTGCGCGCTGCCCCTGCGCGGCCGGCAGCGCGCGCGCGCGCAGGCTTCCCATGCTGCGCGCGTCTGCCCTGCCGGCAGCGCTCGGCTGCGCGCGGCCAGCCTTCCCGGCTGGCCGGCTGTGACGTTTTCTCGTTTTTCAGATTAATTCCCATCCCGATTCCCAAGAAAACAGAAAATACCAATATTTCAGCAATTCACACGAATTAAAAGCAATAAAATAACATGCTTCAAGAATCAAGAAATTCAAAGATTTAATTACAACATGCTATTTTCACGTTTCATGCTTAAAACGCACATAAACCCTAGGCCTATACACCGAACCGGGCTCTGATACCACTGAAAGATTATGTGGATCGTCCCGGGAAAAGCGCGAATGCGGAAGCGCGGTATAATTAAAAAAAAAATAAATGCGGAATTTAAACATGCTTTTAAATTAAAAACACGTTTCAAAGGGTGTGCCTTTGAAATTTCCCGGGCGTTCGGTGTATCTCATGAACGAATAACATAAAATAAATCATGGAGGCCATAGGGTTGGAAAATAAAAGAGGACGAAAAACATAAACGAGACCTACCCGTTGTCGTTTTCGTCTTCAACGGCTACACGCGTTGTTCCCCGTTTTGCACCAAGATCTCGTTCTTGAGACCCTCCAAATCGTGACACACGATCCACCCACGTATCTTGCACGTCGTGCTAGCAACGAACAAGTTTATATTTTGGAGTGGATGAATCAACGACACGTTATGAATTAACGGTATTGATTCATCAAGTTCTAATGTTCCAAGAACAAGAGAACAAAGAAAATAATTTTCTTTGGAGAGAGAGAGAGGCGAACGAGAGATGAGAGGGAGAGATCCGTGTGTGTGTGTAGTAGTGTGTGTGTTGGAGATTCATCATCATGTAAATTGTAGGATGCTAGGGGTTTATATAGAAGAGGAGTTTTAATCCTCTTTAAACTCCTCTTTTAAGAACTCTAATTTGACTAGGATTTTGACCTAGTCAAAGTCCTAGTCAAACTAGTGTTTTGACCTAGTCAAAACGATCCTAGCCATCCATCTCTCCCATTAATCTCAACCGTTTGATTTGATTTAATTTAATTTAATGGAAATATTTAAAACCTATTTAAATATTTCCAAGAGGCTAAAATAAATATAAATATTATTTAAGCCCATTAAATAAATCCCTTTGATAAATCCAATTTTATCAATTTAATTCCTTCTATCAAAATAGAAAGAATTATTTCTCCAAGAAAAATAAAGGTCCCGATTAAATCTAATTTAATCATTCCTTCACTCCAATATTTAATTCCAAATTAAAATATTTAATTGTGTGTGGATAGTGTGTGACTCTTTAGGTTCACCATTCAGCTAGACTTGGTCGGATTCCTAGAATCCGTCCGTTACCATAGGTGGCCATCTAGCAACGGTCCATGGCACTAGAGACTAGGTGAAATATTCAGGGATGAACATTTAGGCTCTAACAGTACGCTTGTCCTTCTGTCTTCGGTCTCATCACTTAGAGTCTAGGGCACGGAAAATGCAGGTACCCATTTTGGACCCAAGTGTCGGTCTGTCCTCACTAAACGCCGCAAGGGAATCCTTCCCTTCTGTTCAGTCACTGTGGCCACAGTTTTAGGGACAAGACCTAGAGTATACATGAGACTCAACTGTCAAAGCCTATTGACAGGAGACAGATCCTTTCTTGGAAACTACTGTCACTTTGCACACCAGGACTGCACTAGACATGGCTTATGACTACCAAAGAGAATTCTGGCAATCTCTCACCATACCTAAGATACAGCCCTGATGTACAGGTAAACTCAGCAATTCCTCAAGTCAAAGGACTTGACCTGTACCGTTGGAACCGGAATACTCGTCATACCTTGCAGACCATACTCAAGGTCCTCCGTAAGACGGTTCCCGCGAGTCACCTCAGTCAGCTGCATCCTAGCAGGCTAACCCACTAACACTGCTTAGACGATCCTCGTCACCCGTCGATGAAACACGACAGCAGATGCTTAGTGCAAGTCTCAAATGGAATCCCGGTACCCATTTTCGGGATTCCTTGACTTGGAGATTTCCGGACTGATTCGGGAAGACTGATTCCATGGACCTACCTCCAAGCGTAGTCCCAGTCCCCGAAATTGATTCTCAGTCCGTGGGCTTTTGTTTGCGTAGTGAACAGATATGGATAAATAGGTGCAAGTGAACACAAACAAAGTAATGCCAAATGAAAATTCACTTCTTTATTCATTAATGATTTATCAAAACACCTATAATTGTCTAGACATAGGTTACATATACCCGCCAAAATTGGCTTACATGGTCACCTATTCTAACAGCCTTTGGACGTTATTTTGGTTCGAAGGACCTTGGTTTCGTTGGGATTGACTGCGAATTTGTTGTTGTGCACGAGCTTGTGCCCAATCAATTTCATTAGATATTCGGGTACTTTGGCGTCGACCCGGACGAGTTGATGTACGAAGAGTATCGTCATGGACCAATTGAAAAATTGGGAATATCCAATAGTCTTCCGCCATTATCGGGTGAAAAGATTCAGAATATGTCATTCGATATGGCATTAAAGCATAATATTACTTAACTATTGATGCAACATTAAGCCTATATGCAGCGCATACCTTTTGGGCATGGGAGCATGGTATTCCAAATTGATTCCATTTGCCACATGAACACTCCTGCATTACAATTTTTACAACGTGAGTGTTACAACCCTGTCCATAATAATGTCTTGTAAGCACAGAGGCAGTCTGTTCAATTTGATTGAATGTCATGACCACATGCTCGACAGATGTGGCGGACCACCGTTGGAACATTTTATATGCATAGTTCGTCCACGGTTGATTGTTGTTTATCATTGTAGTACTCCTCGCCATCCTCTCACGAAAATAATGGACTGAGCGGTTAAAAGTCATTTCAACAATTGCAGTCACAGGAACGCGGCGTGCCCCTTTTAAAACCCCATTGATGCATTCGGACATGTTGGTGGTCAGAATACCGTATCGCCATCCACCGTCATGAGAAGCTGTCCACTTTTCCTTTTCAATTTGCTCCAGCCAATGGTGTGCTTTTGGTTTTATACTCTTAATCTCGTCCATGGTGCGATTAAATTTTCTAATTTGATATTCTGAGCCAGCTCTCCAACAAAGATCCTTCAATTGCACGTTTTTAAACTGATTGTTGAAATTTGAACACACGTGCCTCAAGCAATATCTATTCACACCGCGAAGAGGAACAAAGTCAGGAATGTCTTTTGCGGCGGATAAGAGGCCAGCATTGCGGTCAGATATAAGGCACATTCCCGACACCCCTCTGATGATGTGTCTGCTCAGAATTTGAAGAAACCATTTCCAAGATAGATATGATTCTTCATCAACAATAGATAATGCAAGGGGCAATACCTGTTGATTCGCATCCATCGCAGCTGCAATCAACATTTTATATTTGTACTTCATATATAAATGGGTTCCATCTACACTTATGACTTTGCGACAATGTTGGAACCCCTCGATGCATGGTGTGAAAGCCCAAAATACATATTTGATCATATACGTATCGGTTGAGCGCTGGAATGATTTGTGCTCCCATTCAACAATTGTTCCATTATTCCATTTTTGAAGTGCGCCAAGGTAACTGGGAAGTTTTCGAACAGAGCTCTCCCACGTCCCATAGGCAGTCTCACGGGCCATCTTCAAACTATACCATGCATTTGCATATGATAATAATGAAGACGGAAGTTACAACTATTTTTAGTTCTATGATAATAATTGTATCTTTATTACAGTCAATAAAAATTGATGAATTTCATATCAAATGCAAAATAATATATATATATATAAATATTAATATTATATATATAAAGCTGCCGCATGCATGTAGCGGCTGCTGCATGCATGCAGCAGCAGCGGGATTCCCGCTTTTCCAGCGGGAATCCCGTTGATATTAAAAAAAATATAAAAAAAAAAATTAAAAATATATTCAGTTATAAATTGAAGTTTTACATTCACAAATCACACAAAATTTTCTATCTCTTTCATACACGTTTTTCATTTCAAAATACACAAAGTTTGTTATCTCTCTACAAACCTTTTACAAGATTTTTATATTAGCGATATGGATCACAGAGTTCTATATGGTCCACATGATGGCAATATTTTATCACAACAACAACAACATAGGTCTGACGACGTTCCTGCTGGCAACATTGATGAACTACTAGTACCAAAACATGCTGATTCGGCGTTTTGGAGTCTTCTCGAGACAAAGAGTCCACATCATCGTGTACTTGAAGTCATACACGAAATGGGTTTTTACGGTGTGTACAGATGTGGCAGAATTGAATTAGATAGTCATCTCATCACCGCACTTGTGGAGAGATGGCGCCTTGAAACCCACACGTTTCACTTCCGCACGGGAGAGGCCACCATCACTCTACAAGATATCGCGATCATTTGGGTCCTTCCTATAGACGGAGAGCCCGTAACCGGAGTGGATCTCGAGAGAACTTCTAATGAATGGAGGGAGTATTGTACTACATATCTAGGTTTTCAACCCCCTGCAAATTCCATTCGAGGTAGCCGTATAACTGTAATGGCTATTATTAACCACTTATCTAATATAGAAATCACAAATCACATTCCATTTATTGTTGTACAACAATATGCACGTGCGTTCGTATTATTGCTGCTAGGGGGGCTGATGTGTTCTGACTCGTCCGGCAACCGAATTCCTTTGTTATACCTCCAAAAAATGGAGGCGACGCACACAACACATCATATAGTTGGGGCAGTGCCGTACTTCCATTTTTATATCGAGAACTATGCGGTGCAAGTAAGATTGAGTTATAATACTTATGCCTCTACATTTGAACAACATCCTCAAATCTTATTATTAATAACCTACTTACTATTAACAGATTTGGGGTTGGTCTCATATCAGTCCATTGAGACCCATTGTAACAAAATGTTACGTTAAGATGGAGCACTATGTTATTGATGAAAATCATGTCCTCCCATTGCCACCATATGGTTCCTATTGGAATGGCAAACTCAGATTTACATCAACAGTGCACCGCACCATTCGAGCAATGAGAGAAGTATTGGATTGCATGTCGCATGATCAGGTATTTTTAAAAAATTTACACTTTTATACTACAATTAATTAAACTTGAATTTACAATATTTCCTTTATTCCAGTTCTGCTGGCAGCCGTATGATATGAGCTTGCAATGCATTGGAGAGTTGCCACAAGAATGCAACCCACAATTGTGGACATCATCATGTCCTCTGATCTTCTATGCAATTGTGGAGATGCACCGTCCCGAACGAGTTCTTCGCCAATTCGGGATGAGGCAAATATTCCAGAAGTGCAAAATGACCGCGACATGCAACTACATCGTATCTCTCGTTTATCACGTGAGGGAACATATTGGTATCAGCGACACATTGAATATATCGTTCGATGGCAGAGACGAAATGAGACCATTGTGATTCGACCCCCCATATCTAATGAAATAACTGTAGAAGATGGATATGAGGAGTGGTATGATGAAATTACACATCGTTTCATATCATCATCTACTCAAATGCGTGTTGAAAGCGGGTACCAACCTGGACATGAAACATTGTGGCAAATGGTGGTACGTTATCTCGCCAACATACTTATTTCAATCATATTTTTTACTTTTCACACTTTTAAAATTATACACTTATAATATATTCGGTTCACTTTAGCTTGATCAAATGGAAACCCTTCGAATAAGTTGTGAAACTACACCCAATCAACTAGAGGCATATCGTCAAGCAATGACAATGCATTTGGACATATATCGAAATGTTGTTCAAATTGTAATAAATCAACGAGTGAGACAAGGTATGGCCCTCAAAATCCATTGCCACAAGATGATGTCCCGTCCACATCCCACAGACAAACGCGAAGTCGTAGTAGGAGATCAACTCGCACAGTAGAAAGAGATACACCTGATGTTGACATAGCTGGGCCATCTACTGTGCATCAATCTCAATTTTTTACGGAAGACTGCTACGTGCCTGAACCGTCTCAACAAGATGATTGGTTTCAGTCGACTCCTTACATGCCAGTACATACAGAAGGTCATTACACAAATATTGAACTTGACCTTGGTCTTGGTATGAATCAAACATATGCACCAGTACGTAATGTTTCACCTATCCAACCCTCATGGAGTGCATATCGTGATCCAATGGAGTCGAGTTCTACAACATCATCTAGTCGGTCACAAATTCATGCCGATATTGATGATAAAGAACAAAATGAACCATCAAGTCCGGAAATACGACGACCCAGGCAACACCGTCAAAGACGTAATTGTGGGACAGACGGACATTATTAAATTTTGAAATTATATTTTTTTTATGTAAATTTTTAAGTTTATTAGTTATTACAAAAGAATATTAAAATTATAATTCCATTATTGTATTGCAATAAATTAATAGTAATTGGCTAGAATTAATAAAATAAGATATAATTAGTAAATTAAATATAAATTAACGATTTATAATAAATAAAAATTAAAAAAAAAAACGAATTAACCTTGGCTAGCGACCAGCGGTCGTTGCCTCAGGCAGCGATTGTCGGTCGCTGGCTCAGCTCACGACCCACGGTCGTGAGCTGGGCCAGCGGCCGGTTAATAAAAAAAAAGTTTTTTATTAGCCGGTCGCGAGCGTGGCTCGCGATCGGCCATATTTTTGCAAATATTTTGCCTGTATTTTGCAAATTTTAATTAAATATATAATATTATTATAAATGGGCGTTCTCTTCTCCTCCGACCAACAACGACTCACCTGTGATTTCCTCAGGCTTCTTCAGGCTTATTCAGTACACATTTGAAACTCCGCTGATTTCCTCCTACCTCCACACCGATTCCGTCGTTTCGATTTCACGACGGTATGTTGTATTGATTCAAAGCCCTAATTTATAGGAATGTATATGGTCTGTTTCTTTTTCCTTTTATTCCCAGTTATTTCATTCATGTGCTTGTTGCTAGTTTTGTCTTGATTTAGCTGCTGAAAATTTTGATATATTTGAGTGTAAAAAGTTGAAAATTCCCGATCATTTTTGTGTAAATTTTGATATATTTGTCATTCATTTCTGACTGTGAAGAAGTATTTCTTCTGTTTTCTTGTATGTTACACAGTGCGTGTTCTGTGTGTTTTCTTTTTTACAGCTCGTGAAGATGAGTTAGAAAGCAGTAAGATTTATTTAAAAAAGAAAGAAACGGAGAGGTGTTTTGTCTGGATTTGGGCTTGTGGAGTGGAGGGGCAGAGTTGTCTATGAGTTGTTGGGAAGAATTTTTTTTTTAAATAAATTACATTTTGTCCTTAATTATGATGGACTCCCCTAGGCCTCTTCTTCCACAAAAATAATGCTTTTCAGTATTTTTCTCCCTTTTTTCTTGATCAAAGTTTTTTAAGAGTGTTGTGAATTTCCAGTATTTATTTCTGAATTTAGTGTGCTCATCATTTCTCTCTCTCTCAAGAAACCAAGATAAGCAAGAGAGAGAATTTTAAGTTAATAGATAACCAAGAAAATGAATGGTATCATTGATCTTGATTCTGAGGATTCTGAGTTTGTAGAAGTTGATCCAACTGGAAGATATGGAAGGGTATGCCTTAGTTTTTTTTTTTTTTGATTGATGCTTAGTTGTTCTGCTGTGTTCTTGTTTTCAATTGATCCTTAGTTGTTTGTGATGTTTCATGGGTTTGAGTTTCTGTCTGTTGATTTCTTGTTTTCTTCTCTTTTCTGATTTCAGTACAATGAGATTTCATCTATTTTTTGAAAAAACACACACACACGTTAATGTTTTTGTACATTTACAATTTAGTATTTGCTAATTTAATATATATAGATATCATCATGTAGTGAAAGGGTGTGATGAAAACTTCAAGAAATTAATTAGATGATGATGATGATGATGTAGTGAGGATGGAGGGAGGTAGCTAGTCACTGACTAGCACATATATATATATATATATAATAATTAAGCATAGTATCGATCTTCTTAACTGCAGGGCTTCTGGGAAGGAAGGGGTAGAGCCTCTCCTGTCTAATGGTAATAGAAATTGCTTTCTTAGTCTGTATTGATACTCATACAATAATCATTGCTCTTTTCGATAATCGACTGAATTTGCTGCAGTTGAACCCAAAGCTTATGAGGAGCACAAGGTGCATCTCTGATCAACTTTCTTATACTGCACCAGATAGGATAAACCTTAATAGATCAACGTGAGCTTCATTCTTCCATCCTTCTTTTTCACTTTTGAGGTCGATGTTTGTGAATTCCATTGCAGGGGAAATTGGATCTCAATCTTGCGAGAAGAGCAGAGCATTTATTTCTCAGAGAATAATCGCGTTATAAAGGGTAATATTACTTTATCTTGTCTCCTATCTTCCCTTTTATTCAAGAATTTCTGCTGCATTATTGATACCGATTTTTAATCGAAGGGCTGGAAGCTTGGGCTTCTGGAAATATAGAGGATTTTGGAAAGCTTATCTCTGCATCTGGTTTGAGTTCTATCAAGAACTATGAGAGTGGTATGATTTCTAACTCCACATAAACATGAAATTAGAAAGAATTGTTTGAGACATACAAATATATGAAATCATGATATACTCCTCGTCTCCACCTTATACATATGAAAACTACAGACTAGTTCAGTAAATATTGTGCAGCTTGCTCGTGTGCTTTGTGTGATTTTACTCTTACCTTTGCCATCAAATGATATTATGGCACCAAAAATATTGTGTTTGAGTTTGAGGGTGGAGTGGATGACTCAAACTGTCTTATTCAACTTATTCAACTCAAGCACAGTTGTTACAACAAAACCATGTGATGTGGCGGTCAAGCTTCCATTCTCTACACCTTTAGAGAGAAAATTAATGGAGAAAAAAGGCAAACTTATTGAATAATCAACAAAATTAAAAAAAGAAGAGACTCTATGTGCAATTGGCTGATTCCACAACCCGCTGGTGTTATATCAGCGTTGCTTCTGCATCTAATCCTCTTTTTGTGCATGTTATAATTATAAATTTCATTACTAATTATTTAGTCCATGAGGTTTTTGATTAAGTTAAAAACTATCCTAAAATAATATAATTATTTACAATGTGATTTATAAAAATTACATATAAGTAGGAAGGTATAACAATAAAGTTTTTATGAAACTGAATATTAACAAACTGAATATACATTTTTAAGAAAAGATTTATGCTTGATTGTCGAAAATGTGCACCTAAAAGCAATCTGTTAGAGTATAAATGATCTTTTATGCACTCCATGAATTCGAATTTGAAACTGAATCTCTTGCTACTACACAAAAATCAATAAATTTTGGTAGACGGATAGATTTGTAGAAATTTGGTTTGATGGTTTGTATATAGAATTTTATCAGTATCTATTTGTTTATATTTACAATCAGCAGAAGCCAAAGAGGGCTAATGGCTGAGAACATTAAGAAGAGAAACTCTAGTTTTCACTAAACCCCCTCTTCAATTTCCTCAATGCTCATTTCTGCTGATTTCAACTGCTTCAAGGTGATATTTTCCATTCCTTTTTTAGACTTATGGATGTTCAAGAAGCAAAAGTCCTCTGCAGCAGTTCCACTTGCTGCACTCCCACTTGCATCACCAATAGTATTTCTTTAAGTTGTTCCTTTGGCATGAGGTACAGATGAGGTAAATATTACTGATCAGGCTCTAAGAATCAGATTGTTGATGATGTTCATTTGCAATGCGATTGAACCTTGTGGCTCCTTAGCAATTTTCAGGCTGCATATCTTCTGCCCTTTTTTCTTGATTTACTTATTTACTTGGAATAGGCCTGTCAATTGGTAGTGAAAATGTATTCATGTACATCTTTCCTTTGGCATGACCTGCAGATGAGATAAGTATTACTGGGATCAGGATCTTAGAATCGTTTTTGTTGCTGTTTATTGCTTATTAGAAAGTCTGGCCTTAAGCCTTCATATGGATCATTTTCCTTTGATTCGGGATATGTTATTACGTTGGTCATGTCCATCATTGACCGAGATTCATCTTTGCAAATTCTGCACATTGGTTTTATATCATTAAAGCATTCAGTCAACTAGTGGTGTTGGATAGCATCAGTTGCACTCTATTCCTTTTCTATTCTTTTTATTTCACAATCACTAAATCATTTTGTGTATAAATAGAAACCGCCTTGCTTTAACCGTAGAAAAGACACTGATGATTTTTTCCCCCTTTCTTGGTTAAATAATATGGATATGTTGCTGATCCTAATAAATGCTCGTGTTACTAGTCATTTATACTTGTTGAAGTGGTAATATTTCCTGGGAAATTTTATGTTATACAGAAAGTAACATTAGATGATATCTGCTGCTGTCATACAAATGTTGTTAATGTTAGCAGTTTCTTGGAAATTGGGAAGTTTATGCTCTTATGGGATGATATTGCATGAATCTGAAATCAGGTTGTTCAGATTTTTAGAATAAAGAATCACAACTCTTAAACCTGTGATGCTTAAGAATATAAAAAGGAACAAATTGGAAGTCAAAATGCCAGCATCTTTCATTGTATGTGTGTGTCTGTGTGTACCGCTGTACTTTTTTTCTCTTCTTTGCTCTTCTGGAAACTTCTGAAGTACATTACTCGATCAAAATTGATCCATGTGTATTGTTGCTAATTGATGTGAGATGAGTAATGACTTGACATGCAACTTGAATATGTAGTATATAAAATCTTGAATATGTAACGATTACACGAACATAGAAATTGCTGTCTTTGAGTAACTTTTTGTTTCTTAACATCTAGTTTTTGGTTTCACAGTTAAGATAAGCATTAAAAAAAGAAGCTTATTGGACAATCACTTGATATCATTGCTGGAAATTGAGCTCAAACATTCAGGTACTTGTCTGCTTTCTCTATCTTGTTTTGATAACCTTACCTATGTTTGAATATTATTTTTCAGTCACTGTGGTTATTTTCATGTTCATATAATATTAAAGTGATCTGAAAGTTCTAACTTTAGATTATTTTCTAGAATTTACATGACGACATAGTTATCTTAGACAATATAGGTAACAAAACCTCTCTTATTAGGTACATGATCCCATGTAAGAAGTAACGTACTTAGAATTTGAACTCATTCCATAAGTTCATGATTAGATTTTCATCAAATCCTTTAGTTTATTAATCTAGCCAAATTAGTTTATCTAAGATTATCAAAAAATGCAGAAATCATGAACACCGACCGTAGTTGGATGTGGCGGCACTTAGATGACAACGGCTATCTTTTGGATGAATTTGTCGAAAGGGTTGATGAAGAGTTCTTGAGCTTTGCCTTCGCAAGTCCAAGATTCGTCTGCCATGGACAAATTAAATGTCCATGCACTAAGTGCAACAATAGAAAATTCTTGAGTCGAAACGATGTGCATCTTGAGGAGAAAAAATATAATGAGTTAACTATGAAAATGCAAGAAGAACTTTTAAGATGAGAAGCAGAGAGTAAAAAGATGCTGGAGCAGACTCTTGAGGAGTCCCAAAAGAGGGAAGAAGCTGCGAGAAGGAGAGAAGAAGATGCACGAAGGAGGGAAGAAGATGCACAAAGGAGGGCAGGGGAGCTGGAAGAAATGGTACGCAAATTAATTCAAGAAGTGGGATACACCAATCACCGATTTGCAGGTGGATCTGGACCCAAGGAGCAACAAGATTTTGGTGCAAATCGATAGGACATTTCTGATTTGGTAAGAGCGTTATTTTAATAGATGGGATGTCATGTTATCAGTTTGACCCTTTTTTGATTCAACTCACTAAGTTTTTGCATTCTTGATGTCTCGACAGGTTCTAAGGAGGAATGAAGCATGAAATTTATGAATCTTTGAGTTGAAAATGTTAAGGAAGAAATCTTCTACAACCTTGGGTGTTTGTTGATTGGAAAGCGAATTAGAGAACGAAGGAAAAAATCATAAATACTAATATGTTAGGATTTAAGTAAAGAGTGCAAGCTCTTGGATAATGTGTTGTTTCAAGTATTTGTATGCTTGTATTTGGTGTAGTACTTGTGAACATGAAGAGTAGCATTTCTTCTTGGTAGACAATGATAGTGTTTCCCACACTATGATTTAAGTACATTAACTGGTTTCTTCGTTTTTGTATGGTTTTTGCAAATGGCCGGTGTTTATTGCATTTGTTATTAGTCGTAGTATCTTATTTTGTCAAGATATTTTGGTCTAATTTTTGTTCCAGGTTTTTTAAAAGGAAAGTAGGGATTAAATTGAAAATGGACTTTTGTCTTCAACCACAAAATTAGAGACGGATTTTGAGGGCAATCATCCACAGAATCAAAGACGAAATTAGAGATGTATTCTTTGAAAGTTTTGCTTATTTAAAGACGGAATTAACAATGGACTAAAGACGGATTTAATGACGGTTTACTTAAGTTTGTTTGGTAATAGCGACGGATTTTATGACGGATTTATTCCATCTTAAAATCTATTGACAGATTCAGCGACGGAATCACCCATATGACTTTCAGCAACAGATATTTCGATGGAAATTTTCCGTCGCTGATACTTTAGCGACGGAAATATATGCTTCAGAGACGGAAATCCGTCTCTGAAACTCTGTTTTCTCGTAGTGAATAGCGCAATTTACCTGTTATATAGGGAGGTAAATTGCTCCATTTTAAAAAACAAGAGCAGGTAAATTGATTCATTTTAAAAAATACAGGGATGTAAATTATTATTTTATTCTTTATAAGGGAATAATTTGCTCATTTGCAATATCAAAGGGAATTCCTTGCACTTTTCTCTAATACAGTTTTTATAAATATTTTGAATGTTTAATACATACTTCATGCTAAGTCACACTCATTTCCAAATATTAATATCACTTCAATTATTGAAAATATTATTTTGGAACACCCAGGAAAAGAAATAATTAATTAGATCATACATCGATATCTGATGCAGGTAGAGGATCGAGTACGAGTATATAATAAATACAACCATTAATGGATAATTAATATTCCGTTGCTTCAAATTTAGAAATTTAAATAGCGAGGATTCAATACTTAAAATATCATCACGCACCCACATGAATGGCTAAATATATAAATTACAACCATTCCAAAGCCCATGAGGAGAAGGACGAAGGACATATTCATATTCATAGGATATAAAAATATTAATTATCATCATTGAATTTTTTATTTTAAATTATTTTACAATCTATTATTTCATTTAATTTATATATATATATACATAAAACTTTATTGAATGAAAAATTCTATACACGTATATTAAATGAAAACATAATATACCATAGAAATTAAAATATACAAAATCGAATCAGATGAACAATGAGGATTAGCTAGTTGTCTATATATATACACTTGCTTTTTACCTCCACACCCTGAAAATTAACTCAATACCTAGAAATCTTAATAAGCATAAAAATCAATCTTGACAGGCATGGAGAAACATCAATGTTCTAAGACCAGCACAAACAGTGGCGCAAAAGAGGAGATTGTGTCATGTTGGGGACGTTTCATGATGCTGATGCCTTTGGGTAAGAGAAGCAAAAAAGCCCACAGAAAGCTGGAAAATAGTAATAATTACACGTCGAAACTGAAGAGGAGGGCACAGCCATCTGCTTCTTTTAGATACAGTCCACAGAGCTATTCCACAACTTCGATGAAGGTCATCGTGAATGGGAAGATGACAGCCAAGACTCGTCGCTGGGAGGTTTTTCGTCGAGGTATGCTGCACCTTATTCATCTCATGAGTCTAATTAATGATCACAAATGTAGCCTGATCCGGCTCGACGTCATGGATTCCCACATGCATGGTAAATCATACCCTAAGTTCCAACAAAGACTCTTCGATTCCAAGTCAGTCAGAATCCAATTCTTTTAGGTAATTTTAAAGAGTTGGAACAAATTATAGTAATAGTAGATGCTGTACCTCAAATTATGGCAGTATTTAAGTATTTATAGGATCACAATTTCATATATATATATAAAGATCCTAGTATATGTATGTGTGCTGCACATGTGTTGAGAGATGAACGGTCATTTTTGGGGACTCGAGTCTGATCGGGTTCAACCCAATTGTGGGCGCGCGTATCTTCTAGCACGTCTTGTAAATTTTGCTTTATGGCATTTATTTTAGTCTTTTAAGGGGAATCCTTAATCGCTCTATCAGAGCCAAAATTCACTTAAAATCTTAGGTAATAAATAGATTTAGAAATGAGTTTAATGCAAGTTATCCCTATTTGATATTACAAATGAGCAAATTACTCTCTCATAAAAAAAATTAGTAATTTATCTCCCTGTGTTCTTTAAAATGGAGCAATTACCTCCCTAGACAAGGAGGTAAATTGCTTCACTTTAAAAAACACGAGGAGGTAAATTGCTCCATTTTAAAGAACGAATGAAGGCAAATTACTATTTTATTTTTCATAGAAGTTAATTTGCTCATTTGCAATATCACAGGGGAGTTGCTTGCATTTTTCCCATTTAAAAATTTGGTGAAAGAGTTTTTAGTTAGGTTTGTTTTGGGGTAAAATTCATTTTAGTCCCCGACTTTTAGTTTCAACGTCAAAATAGCCCCTATCTTTTCACCTCATTTCAAATTAGTCCCTCCAATAGATAATTTTCTCATATTATTACCCTTATAAAACTCTTTTTCTTCTTCTTTCTTTTTTTGTTCCATAAAATCATTTATTTCTCTTTTCATTTTTAGTTACAATTTGATCCTTCTGTTTTTAAATTTAGAAAAATATAACCGTTTCAATTGGAATAATTTATCGTTGATCAATTATTCTGATAATAACTTGATTAATAACATATTAACATAATTGTTGTGAATTTAATGTATTTATTGAATTTTTCAAGCAAAAAAAATATTTAAATAAATAAGTTGGAGAAAAGGATTTGAATAAAAAAATAGAGCAAAAATATTTTAATAAAAATAATTTTATAATTAGAACATAGATAAGAAAATAAATATGTTAATTAAAATATTAAAAAATGGGGTATATTAAACCCCTTATTCATTCAGGCATTTTTTTATTTGGAAAATTCAAAAAGTTCAATAAATTCACGACTATTATATTGTTGATATATATGTTATTAATCAAGTTATTATCTATATGTTTATATAATCGAAAAGCACCATTTTGTTGTCTTCAATTTCTTTGGTTAGCCATTTTTTATTTTTTTAAGTTGTTTTATTAATTTTACTTTTTCTTTCTTCTCAACTTCTATTTCTCTTTTTTTTTTCTCACTATTTTTTCAATAATTCCTTATAATTTTTTTCTATTTTTAATATTTTTTATTTATCCAACTAACATATGTATTTTTTAAAACAATAATTAGGTTCTAAATTTTAAAATAAAATGTGCACAAATATTTGAATAATTGTTCAATGATAAATTCTTCCAATTAAAAGTATCTATTATTTTCTTCATTTGTGTATGAGGGACCAAATTGCAATAAAAAATAGAAAGTGAAGACTAAATGATTTTTTTATAAAAAAAAAATAAAATCTTATAGGGGTATATGAGAAAACTACCACTGGAGGGATTAATTTGAAGTTAAAAAGACATTGACAATTTTAAAGTTAAACTCGAATATCGGGGAGTAAAATAAATTTTATCCATTTGTTTTGTATATATAAGAAAGAATTGATATACGGCTTTAGAAGATGATGGGATACGTACGTACAGCGTGTTAGATCTGAAGGCATTTGTACGTGTTTCTTTTTTTCTTTAATGATGAAACAATGAACAAATTTCACCTGAATATATTATTGTAATCTTCTCCGAATATATGCCCGAGATTGGATGGGTTTTCATTATGTTTTGTCAGCTATGCGCGAACTTATTTAAATTTCTCCAACTACAATTTAGTGGATATTTTTATTTTAATTCCAACTGTATTTTTTTTATTTCACTTAATATATATATATATACACACACATTCTCTACAAAACTTTTCATTAAATAAAAGAGTAAATTATATCTACCTTCCCTGAGGTTTGGCATAACTACAAATACCCCCTCGTTATTTGAAAAATTACAAATACCCCCCTGAAGTTTGTAATTTTTAACCAAAGGTCGAAAATTAATTATTTTGCCTTTAAATTTTTTATTAAAATTATAGAAAAATCACCCAAGGCAAATTGCATTATTCCTCCTCTGTGTAAAAAACTTAAGAAACCTCTCTCTACACATTATAATCCAAAAAAATTTAAGAATCAAATAAAAAATATTTCGGTGCATAAAGGCATTTTCGTTAGTTTACCCATAAAAATGGGTGGTAATGGGTTATTTGTTAGACGATTATAAACCTCAGCGGGGTATTTATAATTTCTCAAATAACGAGGGGCTATTTGTAATTATACCAAACCTCAGGAAAGATAGATGTAATTTACCCTAAATAAAAAGAAATAACTCTAATGATCTCCCCTAAAGTTTTCTTCTGACTCTAAGGCCCCATTTTTTTAACACGAAATGACATTTTTCTTGGAATTTAGTTGACAAGTATCATATCCTTTTGTTTGGTTAGAAAATTTCAAATTTGGGAAAGGAAATAGATGTGAGCTGAAAGAGCTCGTTTTTAGGCTTGAATGGAGTGAATTTTGATTTTCTGCAAGCTATGAAACGGGAACCTGCAAAAGCGTTAGCACTCCGACATTCAAGTCAGTAAACAGAGTTATGGAAGATAAACGTAAATGAAACAAAGAGAAGATGAAATCTCGCTAATGAAGAGCATAAAATAAGCAGAGTGTGAGTGTGAAAGCATAAAGTTGTGTATTAGAGTGCTAGAACAACGTTACTCGAGCCAGCCAAGTGGGCTGATATTTATAGAGGGAGAGTCATGGTTAGGAAAGATTCCTTGTTGACCTGGACTTTGGAAGGGCTACGTGCAGGCCTTCCCAGACTTAACCCTTGGACTCCTTGAAAGTAGGGGAAGGGTCTTGGGCGGATAAGGATAAGGAGTAGACCCGGTCAACCCTTATCCTCTCTTGGTGGGCTTGGGCCTCCATCCTAGGCCTCCTTGCTGGGCGTCTTACCCTAGTCTTAAGCCTCCTTAATGGGGTTTCTTCTCAAGCTTGGACTGGACTCCCTCTTGTTGGGGGCAGGCCTGGCTAGGGCTTCCTTGGGCATGGATCGATGCCTTGAATGGGCCTCCTCCTGAACATAGGTGGGCCTTTGTGTAGGACTCCTACACCTTCTTTTGGACTCTTAGAAGTCTCTTTGGGCTTTTGGGCCTCGGGGTTTTGGGCTGATGCTTTTGGCACAAACCACTCAGTCCCCCCCCCCCCCCCTTGAGAGGGAGGGTTCCCTACCTTTCCCACTCAGAGTAGAGTCTTCTTGAAGTTAGCAAGGGAGGTGTGACCCCCTTTCCTGCTAGTTAAGCTCCAGACAAGCTTTCTTCCTGGTTAAGACAAGTAGAACAGTCGCCTAGGACAACAGGCATCTGATCGTCATGCCTGTCATGATGATTGGAGGTTGCCTTTATGGCAGGCTAGGTTATAGGCGTCCACAGAGGCTACGGGCGTGAGCGTCACGCGCCCAGGCTGAGGGGCAGTTATTGCTAACCGCCCGGATCAGTTACTTTCTTGTCTTGGTAACCGCCCAATAGGAGGCGGTTTCTTGCATGATCCTCAGGTAACCGCATCTCCTCCCCACGTTTTCACCCTCGATCGCATTATTACGCCTGTACCCCTTCATTCTTTTGCCTTCCGACGTCTTTGCAAGAAGGAAACCACAACTTTATACATCCTCCATCTCTATAAGTGCCCTTCTTCCCTTATTTCACATCTCTTAGCTTTTTTCCTTTTGGAAAATGTCTTCTTCTACCCCTTCTGATGAGTCCATTCAGTTTGTGGGGAAGTGGGCTGGAGGTGATGATCCCTCCGTCGCCTCTTCCATAGGGGCGACGTCTAGCCCTATAGCCTATCGCGGAGGCCGGAGGTGGATCCTGGGAAACCTTTTCCGTTCTCCTAGGCACTTGATTGGTGAGGAGGAAAAGGATGAGGATTTTGAGGAGGTAGGGAGTCCACCCCGAGGAGACGACGAGGCAGGTTCTTCCTTGGAGAAGGAGAAAGGGAGCCGCTGGAGCCGGAAGATATGGAGGAGAGGGAAGCGAGCCCCCCCTCCCTCTGGAAAGGGCGTCCTTCTTTTGGGCTTCCGACACCGCTCGTGAAGGAAAGCGGATCGGCCCGGGAACACGACAGAAGCGCGGTGGAGGTAAAACGTGCGGAATAAAAGAGGAATTTAAATCGCGTTCAAGGGGTGTACCCTTGAATGTTCCTGGGCTATTGGTGTATAAACGCAGAATATAAACATATAAAATAAACAAGCGTTTGTGGCTATAGAATAAAAAAGAAATCGAGAGCATAAATTTAAGTCGGAATACCTTTTTCGATTTTGTATTTTGATCGGCTACATGCATTGATTCTTACCGACATTCATTCACGTGAGGTCCCAACGTAGAGACCCTCTAAAGTCGTCCACACCACACTAGGAGAGATCTCGTTTTTCTTGCTAGAGAAAAACGGATCTAGAGGATGAAATCGAAGAAGGGATTACACCATCAAATTAGTGTTCCGTCTTGATCTTACTTTGTTCTTCAATTGATCCTAGATCAATGAAGCAACAAAGAGGATAGAGAGTAGAGAGAGAGGGTAGAGAGTGTTCATCTTTTTTCCTAGAAAAAGATGAATAATGAAATTCATCATCCATCGATGTTAGTATATACTCATATATATACATAATTAATGTGATTATTGGAATGTGTCTAGGTTCGTCCAAGGATGTCTAGATACATCCCAATCAATCACCATCAATTCTTCAATCAAGCCTACCATCTTTTAAGGTATGATCAAATCATACCAAAAGGGAAGGGCTTGATTGAAGTTGATTTATCTCTTACCAAAAGAGACAAGTCAACTAACACCTAGCATCCAACATGGCCGATTTTTGCTCCCTCAAAGGTGGCAATTTTCAACCATGCTTATTTAAGGAAGAAGTCCAACTTCTTCCTATTCCATAAATAGAATTAACACACCTCTCGGGTCAAAATTTAACGGACCGGGTTCTATCGTAATTCAATTACGAAGAACCCAAAATTAAATCTAATTTAATTTAATGTCCACTTAAATAATTCCCGTTGATCTTTTAATCCAATTAAAAGATCCAAAATCTCAACTTTCCATATTAATCGATAAATCCTATTTACTAATTAAACGAGGGTCCGATACAATATCGGCCCGTTTATCCAGTGGACAATCCCTTAAGTAATCCAATTACTTATCATCCTTTGAAATTGACTTCAAGTCAATTTCCTTCACCTCCTCGGTGATTTGTGTGTGACCCTTTAGATTCACCCTCAGCTAGACTTGGGTTCGTGTCCAACAGGAGCCCATCACCATGGGTGGCCGTCTAGCAACGGTCCATGGCACTAGAGACTAGGTGAATGTTGGCGTGAGCATTTAGGCGCCAATTCCGTATGGGTACGGTCCTACTGTCGACCGTCTCCTAGCCTTAGTCTAGGGTATGAAATTGGGCGTCGGTTTCCATCATTGACTAGGCAACTATGCTTCATACCAAGATGCGTTTACTCTATCGATCGACGTAGGAAACCCTTTCCTACTCAATCAATTGCTACGGTCATAAACTTTCAGAGTCTATACCATCTCAGAGTGCATAGGAGACATCACCGTCATGTACTGACAGGGGACATATCCTATCTTGGAATCCACCGTTCTCGCTACATACTCCAACTGCACTAGACAAGGCTTATAATGACCATCTTACAGAATGATCTCCTCTCGCCAGATCCAAGATACAGTCTTCATATGCATGTGATTGCCATGATTCCTCAAGTCCGAGGACTAATCCGTACTATCAAAACCGAGAATTTCAGTCATGCCGACCAAGCCTCCAAGGCTTCCATATGATGATTCCCCCGAGTCACTTCAGTTAGTTGACCACCTTGTCAACTAACCCATTAAAATTGCATAGACGACCTTCGTCTGTCGCCGATGAAACTCGGCACTCACCTAGTGAATGCAATACTTAGTGCAAGTCTCAATAGGACACTCGATGCCCAGTCTCGAGGTTCTCGACTTGGAAATGTTTCAGACCAACCCTCAGAAGTTGGTTTCATAGCCGCCATCCAATGCGCAGCCCAACTACATGGGTTATCCAATTGGTTTGTGGGCATTTTTTGTGACGTTGAAACGCCGTTCAATGTTAGTAGTAAGCACAACAAACACAGTGCTAGTGATGAATACTTACTTTATACATCAGGATAATATTGTATTAATAAAGATTGACGAATAGTTTCCAAAACCGCCAATCCAATTGGCTTTCTAGTAAGCTATTCTAACAATCTCCCACTTGACCTCAAAGCAAATTACCCATGTCTCTCAGAACCTTCTGAGAGTGAGTACTCTGCGATACCGGCTCAGTCTCGCAGCTCTACTTTGTTTTTCTGCCGAGGTAATACGGTCTAATCGTATCTTGCCTCTTTCTACCATCGCTACCTGCCGATGGTGGTTGTCTAAGAATTTTCTATGGATCTTGTGATGAGATCTCGGGCCCAAAAGGCTTTAGCCATAGCCTAGTTGTCAACCTCAAAGGAAACTATTGGCTCGGACGTGCTAGGCACTACATCCATCCAATGGGTGCTATTTTTATCCAAACCACTTTCCAGAAACAACTTTCAAAGTTGGCATATATTCGACTTTCATGATGAAATGTTGTGGATCCTGCTTGGAACCTTTCCAAGCTACCACACTCACCATTAAGTCCGAACATACATGGGTATGGAGGCTAAATATTATTCACATGATTTTAGAAGCTAGTATCGCTATAGCCTTCCCGAATCAATTCTCCATAGACCGTGCATCGAGAACACTTCTCTAATCCTTATTCAGGTCTTAAAGACTGCTCTCAAGTGCTGTCTATTGCCTCGTCGGTACATACCCGATATCCGTTGTTTTGTACGATGCATAAACAACATCAAGCCTTATGCACCGAACAACATACCCATGCTGCGTATGGCAAAGACGTAGGGGATGTAAAATATCTAAGCTTCCTCATTAGTCAATCGTGACTAAGTTTTGGATAGCTTGGCCCTATTCATGGAAAATTGCGTGAACAATGCTCGTGTTTCTAGTGTTTCCTAACGTCTTAATTTATTCCAAATGAATAAGACATTACGCACTTTAACACTTGGAACACTACCACACTCCCACTGACCCTAATGCTCGTTATTGACCGAGTCATACATCGTATCGGTTCGTCAAAACGAATATTCCAATTACATGAAATCTCAAACCCAGTTTGAATTTCAAGACAGATACCTGCAGCTCCAAGCCATTGATCCAATCTCGATGTCAAACATCGCTTCTCCATATGTCCTTTGGATCATGCTCTAAATGACCGGTCGGACCCAGAAATCTGTACCCATAAGGTATCTAAGGTATTCTGATCATCCCTAGGAGGACTGGAATATAGTCAGTGGAAAATAACCTGATGTTTTCATTATTTTGCACTAGACCTGCACAAACCAGACATCGATAGTCTATCTTCCTACTAGTCCCTTGACATATGCAGGACCATCCAACATACTCAAGAACTTTGTAGGATACAGGCTTTCCAAACCATATCCAATATGGTAACTAGATCATGACTTTTAAGAAAGTGCATGTTTCTCAACCTGGCAACTTTCAAGTCCATGTCTAGATGGGCTAAGGTAACTTCAGTGAAATACCGAGCGAACCAAGTCCAATAGGGTCCATTTTCTCTTTTATCAAAGACCATTCAACCATGGTCGTTTCAAGATGAATTTCACTAATTGAGAATTCCATTCTCATTCGGATATTCGAGAGCTCCCACTGAATTCACGTCCTTTTGATCTAATCAAAAGGTAACTAATTTGATTCACCACTCCAAGTCTAATACCCCGAACCTACCAAAGGTTCTTAGACTTGTGAATCCTATTTTAGTCTTGTGTATTCAACAACCATACAGATATCCTTTTTGGATCCAATCCAATAGGCTATTGGCACTCCCACTAAATACACACCCTCTCGATCTAATCGAACGGTGACCAGTTTGGTTCACCACTCCAAGTCTAATTCCCCGAACCTACCAAAGGTTCTTAGAATTGTGAACCCTATTCTGGTCCTGTGTATTCAGTAATCCATAGAAGTCATTTTGGATCCAATCCGATAGACTATCGGCAATCCCACTTAGTCTAACAAAATGGCTCTTTAGTCTTTTCCTTCTCAGAGAAGATTTGCAAGCTAGCAGATCCAAATCATCTATTGCTAGACTCTTTGGATCTTCCAACTTCCTCATCCTTAACTAAAGGAAACTGACCTAGCCATGGATGCCAAATCCGTAAGTTCATCTTGATTGTATCCATTTTTAGTCATTTGTTTTGAGTACTCATAATCCAATTATGGGACAGTGTCAAGTGTTTATGTACTAAACCTAGCAGACAAGAATCTCCATTCTTTGTCAAATAAAAGTAATTTTATTGATCAAATTATTGTATCCAGAATTGTCCAACAATAAATGGAACATATTTTGATCATGTTAGGTTACATAATTCCCGCAGACACAATCTTAACATGATCACTACTAAGCCTAACTAGTCCTTAGTCTTTGCAGCAACAGTTTTGCCATTGCTAGACCTTAGGATCGTCTGTCTTAGCTTTCTATTCCTCATCATCACCTATGAACCATTCACAGGTTATGAACGACTAGTATCTAATACCAAAGAACAGAACACTGATCATGTTGATACTCAATTCAAATGACATCTTCATTGGAGAGGGGCTTTTAGGAAACTCCTTCTTCCAATGTCCATTTTCTCGCAGTTAATGCAAACATCATTCGGAACCTCTGACTGCCGAACCCTTTTCCTCTTTCCTTTACCCCCGCCCTGTGGTGTAACAGGAGCACTCAAAGTGCTGGTAGTGGCTGATATTGTCTGAGCCTTCTTCCTCTTCCTGTGTCCGGCACCCTTGCCTTTCCCTTTAGAGGTCGAAACCTCCTCACTAGTACCTTCGGCGCAGATTTTTCAATCATTTCCTCGTACTGGACCAACATTTTTATCAACTCATGAAGGTCTTTCTCAAGCCCACTTCATGTTGTAGTTGATAATAAATGAGTCGAGTGAGGGGAGAAGAGACTGAAGGATCACGTCGATGTACATCTCTCTTTCGAGATCAGCTTGGAGGTCTTTAAGCTTTTCCACAAGGGATAGCATCATCACTCCATGCTCTTGTACCGCTGATCCTTCTATCATCTTCACTCCGAAGAATGCCTTCATTGCAACATATCTAACATGTCGGTCTAGGACCGTATAGACTTGCTGTAATCGAAGTATCATCGAGCAAACATCCTCCAGCCTATCATACTGCTTCTGGATCTCATTATAAATGGATGCCAATATGATGCTGCGGACCTTCCAGTTGTCATCAAGCCTCTTCTTGAACGTCAAACGTTCTTTGGGCGGTGACCCTTCCGGCAAGGTCTGAGGAAAAACCTTATCCAGAATATAAGTCTGGTTCTTTGAAATCAAAGACCATCTTAAAATTTCACAGCCAGGCGTGGTATTACGTGTTAGAATAGGTGACCATGAAGCCAATCTTGTTAGGCGAATTGTAACCTATGTTTGATCAATTTCAAAGTTTTAATAAACCTTGATGAATAAGAAAATGAAATTCATCTGGCTCATACTTTGTCTGTGTTCACTTTTTACTGCTTTATAACTGTTCACTACACAAACAAAGCCCACAGACTGAGATCACATTTCGGGGGCTGGGACTACTGAAAGAAATCGGTGGATCGTCCCGGGAATTGCGCGAATGCGGAAGCGCGATAAAATTAAACATACAAAAAAATTAAAGCATGCTTTTAATTTAAAAGAACACGCTCAAGGGGTGTACCCTTGAGGTTCCCGGGCGTTCAGTGTATCTCATGATCATATAACATGTAAAGAAATCATGGAGGCCATAGAGTTGAAAAATAAAGAGGGACGAAAAGTATAACGAGACCTACCCGTTGTCGTTTTCGTCTTCAACGGCTACACGCGTTGTTCCCCGTCTTGCACCGAGATCTCGTTCTTGAGACCCTCCAAATCGTGACACACGATCCACCCACGTATCTTGCACGTCGTGCTAGCAACGAACAAGTATTTTTGGAGAGGATAGATCAATCACACGTTATGAATTAACGGGACTAATCTTCCTTGGTTCTAATGTTCCAAGAACAAAAGAACAAGAAATAACTTTCGTGGAGAGTGAGAGAGAGAGAGGGGCGGTCGAGATGTAGGAGAGGGGAGAGTGTGTGTTGTGTGTGTGATTTCAAGAATCATCATCCTACAATAGTTGGAAGCTAGAGGTATTTATAGAGGAGGAGTTTAATCCTCTTTAAACTCCAACTCTAAGAACCCTAATTTGACTAGGATTTTGACCTAGTCAAAGTCCTAGTCAAACTAGTGTTTGACCTAGTCAAACAAATCCTAGCCTTCCATCTCCCCTTTCCATCTCAACCGTTGATTTAATTTAATGAAATATTTAAATCCCATTAAATATTCCAAAAGGCCAAATAAATATAATAAATAAATATTAATATTTATTCTAGGCCCATTAGATCAATTCCCTTAATAAATCTAATTTATTAATTTAATTCCCTTTATCAAATAGAAGGAATTAATTTCTCAAGAAAATATAGGACCCGATTAAATCTAATTTAATCATTCCTTTACTCCAATATTTAATTCCAAATTAAATACTGTGTGTGGATAGTGTGTGACTCTTTAGGTTCACCATTCAGCTAGACTTGGTCGGATTCCTAGAATCCGTCCGTTACCATGGGTGGCCATCTAGCAACGGTCCATGGCACTAGAGACTAGGTGAAATATTGGGGGATGAACATTTAGGCTCTAACAGTACACTTGTCCTTCTGTCTTCGGTCTCATCACTCAGAGTCTAGGGCACGGAAAAATGCAGGTACCCATTTTGGACCTAAGTGTCGGTCTGTCCTTACTAAACGCCGCAAGGGAAACCTTCCCTTCTGTTCAGTTACTGTTGCCACAGATTTTAGGGACAAGACACAGAGCATACATGAGACTCAACTGTCAATGCCTTTTGACAGGAGACAGATCCTTTCTTGGAAACTATTGTCACTCTGTACACCCGAGCTGCACTAGACATGGCTTATGACTACTTAGAGTATTTTGGCAATCTCTCACCATATCTAAGATACAGACCTGATGCACAGGTAAACTCAGCAGTTCCTCAAGTCAAAGGACTTGGCCTGTACCGTTGGAACCGGGAATACACGTCATACCTTGCTGACCATACTCAAGGTCCTCCGTAAGACGGTTCCTGCGAGTCACCTCAGTCAGCTGCTTCCTAGCATGCTGACCCACTAACACTGCTTAGACGACCTTCGTCACCCGTCGATGAAATACGACAGCAGATGCTTAGTGCAAGTCTCAAAGGAATCCCGATACTCATTTTCGGGATTCCTTGACTTGGAGATTTCCGGATTGATTCGGTAAGACTGATTTCATGGACCTACCTCCAAGCGTAGTCCCAGTATCCGAAATCAATACTCAGTCCGTGGGCTTTGTTTGCGTAGTCCCAGTATCCAGACTTGGTTCTCGCTCATGGAGTCCATTTCGGCTTTCATGGCCTCAAGCCATTTCCCGGAGTCGATGTCAGACATCGCTTCTCCATAAGTCTTAGGATCGTTATCCAAAAGATCGGTCGCACCTAGAAAGCCATATCTCATTGGAGGTTTGGACTCTCTAGTGGACCTACGGAGAACGGGAACGTCAGTGGTGACTGTGGGCGCTGACTGTATCGGAGCCGGTGGTTCAGAACCGGGGCTGGCTGTTCCTGAGGCTGTCCTTCATGCCTAGCACGTTGGACTTCTCGAGGCTGGTCAGCCCTTCGACTGTCTATCCTGAATTCTCTAAGTGAGGGTTCCGCGGCTTCTTCTGATGGCTGGATTCCATCACTTGATTCCTCAAGGATCAGTTCATCAGGTTGGATATCCTCCGGGAAGCCTTGCTCCAAGAATACTGCATTTCTTGAAACAAACACCTTTTGTTCCAAGGGGTCATAAAAGTAATAATAACCTGCAGTTTCTTTAGGGTATCCAACGAACCTGCATAGACCTAGATTCTAACTTATCTCCCACTAACCTCTTGACGTATGCGGGGCTACCCCACACTTTCAAGTAGTTGTAGGATGCAGGCTTGCCGTGCCATATCTCATATAGTGTTTGGGTCAATGTGCTAGTAGGCGCCAAATTCAATAATTTGGCCGCCGTTTCTAGTGCATAGCCCCAAAACGATAAGGGCAATTTGGTAAAACTCATCATGGACCGAAGCATGTCCAACAGGGTTCGGTTCCTCCTTTCAGAGACACCATTTAACTGCGGTGTTCCTGGAGGTGTCCATTCTGATATTATACCATGTTTTTTTAGATAATTTAGGAACTCCGTACTAAGGTATTCACCGCCTCGGTCCGACCGAAGGATTTTAATTTTGCAGTTGGTTTGGTTCTCCACTTCAAGTCTGAATTCTTTAAACCTCTCAAGAGCTTCAGACTTGTACCTCATCAGGTAAACATAACCATACCGTGAATGATCATCGGTGAAGGTTATGAAGTAGGAGAACCCACCTCGGGCCTGCGTCCTTAGTGGTCCACATACGTCTGTATGGACCAAGTCCAACAGACCTGTGGCAAGCCTGCTTTGTCCTACAAAGGGCCTCTTGGTCATTTTCTTAGACAGGACTCACAAGTTGGTAGATCGCTCCAGTCCCCAACCTCTAGGTTCTTTGAGTCTACCAACCTTTTCATCCTATCTTGGGATATGTGACCTGGCCTAGCGTGCCACAGACGTGCGTTCCCGTTATTATCTAATTTTCGTTTGTGTTGTGCATTGAGGACGAAATTCGTTTGTTGCAAGATATAGAGTGTTGGAATAGGTGACCAGAAAGCCAATAGGTTTGGCAATTTGTAACCTATCCGACAACTTGATGTGAATGTAATATTATTATGTGATTAATAAGATGAGTGTTCGTCACCAATGGTACCTTCTTTGTTGCGCTCATCTTACATTTGTTAAAATGGTGGTTTTAACTTATATCGCAACAAAGCCCACAGACCATGGATAACAACTCGTGCAGTTTGGGCCACACATTGGATGGTGGTCATGAAAACCAACTGATTAAGAGTTGGGTCTGAAACGTTCCAAGTCGAGGACCTCGAGACAGGGCATCGAGAGTCCTATTGAGACTTGCGTCAAGAGTCGTGTTCATTGGATGAGTGCCGTGTTTCATCGGCGACAGGCGTGGGACGCCTACATGATCTTGATGGGTTGGTCGACTGGGGTCGAGCCGACTGGACTGACTCGCGGGGATCATCATATGGAAGCCTTGGAGGCTTGGTCGATATGATTGGTTTTCCCCGGTTCCGATATTACGGGAGTAATCCTCAGACTTGAGGGATCATGGCAGTCGCGTGCTCAGGACGGCTGTATCTTGGATCTGGCGAGAGGTAATCATTCTGTAAGATGATTATCATAAGCCTTGTCCAGTGCAGTCAGAATGTGTAGCGAGGACGGTGGATTCCAAGAAGAGGATCCGTCCCCTGTCAATATGTGACAGAGGTATCTCCTATGCACTCGGAGACACGTTCATGCTGTTTGAAGCTGTGGCCACAGTGGTTGGTCGAAACAGGGAATGGTTTCCTGTGTCGATGCAATGAAGCATACGTAGTCTCGAGTATTAAGCATAGATGCCTAGTCAAGGATGGGAACCGACGCCCAATTCCATACCCTAGACTAAAGCCGGGAGACGGTAGACGGAAGGATCGTACCCGTACGGAATTGGCGCCTAAATGTTCACGCCAATTCATCTAGTCTCTAGTGCCATGGACTGTTGCTAGACGGCCACCCATGGTAACGGGCCCTTGTGGGACACGGGCTCAAGTCTAGTTGAGGGTGAACCTAAAGGGTCACACACAAATCACCGAGGAGGTTGAGAGATTGACTTGGAGTCAATCTCGAAGGATAAAATAAGTAATTGGATTACTTGTAGGGAAAGTCCATTGGATGGACGGGCCGATATTGTATCGAGCTTTCATTTAATCGGTAAATTGTATTTTCGATTAAAATATGGAAAGTTGAGATGTTGAGACGTTGGATCTTTTAATTGGATTAAAAGATCAACGGGAATAATTTAAGTGGACATTAAATTGGATTTAATATTGGGTTTCGTCGTAATTGGATTACGATAAACCCCAGTCCGTTAAATTATACCCGAGAGGAGAAATAATTCCTAATTTGGAATAGGAAGAAGTTGGACTTCTTCCCTTAATTAAACATGGCCGACATGCTCCCTTGGAGGAAGCAAAATCAGCCATGTTTCATGCTAGGTGGTATGTTGACTTGTCTCTTTTGGAAAGAGACAAATCAACTCCAATCAAGCTCTTCCTTTTTGGTATGATTTGATCATACCATAAATTTTGGTAGGCTTTGATTGAAAAATTGATTGGTGATTGATTGGAATGAATCTAGACATCCTTGGATGAACCTAGACACATTCCAATAATCACATTAATTATGTATATATATTAGAATATACAACACCTAGCATAAGTGATTCATTATTCATCTTTTTCTAGGAAAAAGAGAAGACAAAAATCCTCTCTCTCTCTCAAAATTTCGTGCTCCCTCCCTCTCTTACACTTGTGTTGTTCACTTGATTTTGAATCAAGAAGAAGAACAAAGTAAGTTTAAGAGAACACTAATTCATAGTGTTCTTCTCTTAAACCGATTCCTTCCTAAACCCGTTCTTTTCTAACAAGAAGAACGTGTGTTTCTTCCGGTGTGGTGTGGATCACCTTTGGAGAATCCATACGTTTGGATTTCGTGAGCATTCCGGAGAAGGAACAACGCTAGTAGCCGGGAGCATACGCTAAACAATCAAAGGTAATGGTTTATTACGCTTTGATTGATTTCATTTGTATATCTATGCCCCTATGTGTTTAAATATATGTTTTAATATTTACACATCCTACATCGAACGCCCGGTTGAGCACCCAAGGGTACACCCCTTGGGATTCGCGTATTTTGAATTTGATTTAAATTAACGCACTTATCTCGCCTTTCTCGCTTCCGCTCGCGCTCCCGGGCGGATCCCTTGTCCTTCAAGTGGTATCAGAGCCCGGTTCGATGTAAGGGGCATAGATCTATGTGTTTGGCATGATCTACTTGCTTTTAAATGGCTTTATTGGCATGTTAGATTACAAAAAAAAACAAAAAAAAAAAAATTTGGTCGGGCCGGCAGTGGCCGCGCGCAGGCAGGCGCCTGCGCGCGCGCTGCCCTGTGCATGCGGGCGGCCGGCCAGCACAATGGCTGGGCCGTTTGGTGTCGTTTTTCGACTTTTTCCGGAAAATTCGATTTTTTGTATTTTCTGCACAATATTCTGAAAATATGTTAATTTTGCATTTTTGATTTTGGGATAATTGGATTATTCTTTGAATTAAATTTGCTTAATTAATTTGGGATTAATACATGCATTGGATGCATTGTTTAAAATGTCCATTAAATTGGAATTTTGAATTTTGCATATTATTTGTATATTTATGCTTTTGTGATGTTGGACATCACTTGGGTATTTGGAATATCCATTGGTTATTTATGCATGATTATTTGGAATAATTATGTTATGTGAGTTGATGGAATCAACATGGGATGATCACAAAGCCCTAGACCTTGTGTATGGATGAATGTATGATCATTTATTTTCTGTTGGGTGGGCCTGCGTGCCTCTTGTTTTTGGGACTATCATTCTCCCGTATTTTCAGCCTCATGATGTTAAGGCTTGTTTTCCTTATTAGCAATGTATTACTTTCAGTTGTAATGAGAGTAGATAGGATTGGTGAGGTTTTAATTTTAACAAGCAATTGGAGTTGGAGACCCCAAGGAGGAGCATCAAGGCGTGAAACAAGAGCACTACAAGGCCCATTGGAATGACACTGGGTATATATTATTATTGTAATAATTTAGGACCACCCTAGACAGACCATAGACTCACTGCGGGCTCAGTGGGTCGCATAGGTTGTGCTTGTGATCATCCTAACAGGGGTATGCTATGTTTTCTGCATGCGGCGTATTTATTTATCGCTTTAAATATTGGATATTTATGCATGCTAAAAACACAATAATGTGATGAGGTCTCGGTCATACACAAACTCTCATTTGGTTGGACCAAATTAAATATTAGGCCCAGAACGGACTTGGATCAAAATGGTATTTTGGTCTGTCCGAGCCTTCCATCCACAGCAATGTGGTGAGGAAGCTACCACTACCCAAGTGTGGTCTCACGAGTTGTGGCACACTTGGAATAGGGGAAAGCTGCACTATTGTTGTGAACAAAAAGACTGTGCTCGCTGTTTCCCTGTCTCACGAGTCGTGGCGGGCGACAGTTTGAGGCATGATTTGGTTGATGGGTCGGGCCAAACACTGAGTAACATGGTTCGCTTGGAGTCCTCGGGACCATGTGAATAGGTGAGGCAAAATATCTTGGGAATCTCATTGATGAGAATGATATTGGATATCTCCACAAGGTCTTCTTCATGTGAATCGTAAAAGCGGGGCATGGAGATTACGCTTGTGGATCCCAAGCCCACTAGGAAATGGTTTTCCGAAACTCCGCTTGAGAGTGGCAGACTTTCGTATAAATATGTGGGAGGGTTAAAGACTAAAAGACCAAGTCTTCAACTTGAACAATAATATTACCATCATCTGCTAATTTCTGCTTTACATTTTCATTAATGTAGATATGTCTAAGAACCCGTTAACCATGATTCTTGAGACTAACAAATTCAACGGAACGAACTACTCGGACTGGCTGAGAAACCTGAGGATTGTCCTCGGTTTCGAGAACCAAGGCTACGTCTTGGACGAGCCACCACCGAGCGACTTACCGAAGGGGTCCACGCCTGAAGAACGTTTGACGTTCGAGAAATGGCATGAGGACAACCGGAAAGTACGCAGTATCATACTGGCTTCAATGTCTAACGACATCCAGAAGCAGTATGAGAGGCTGGACAATGTCTCCGCCATAATGCTCCGAATGAACGAGGTTTATGCGGTTCCGGATAGGCATATTAGATATGCCGCCACAAAAGCATTCTTTGGCACCAAGCTCGCTGAAGGAGCGTTCTGTACAGAGTCATGGGGTCAAGATGCTCTCCCTAGTGGAGAAACTCGAGGACCTTAAAGTTGGGCTTAACAATGACACGTACATTGACGTGATCCTCCAGTCGCTTCCTCCATCCTATGACCCGTTTGTTGTAAACTACAACATGAACGGACTTGAGAAGTCTATTCATGAGTTGATAAACATGCTGGTCATACGAGGCAACGACCCACAAAGTCGGCGCTGACGTATTGATAGGAGAGGCTTCGACCTCCAAGGCGAATGGCTAGGTGGCGGACGCTGGAAGAGGAAGAAGGGCAAAGGGAAAGACGGTTGTGGCCCCTGCTCACGCTCCGGGCATCCCTGTTGCTCCGGTTGGACAAGCAAAGGGAAAGGGAAGGCTCGTGGTTCTCAGCGGTCCAAGGCAAATGATGTCTGCATACATTGCCAAGGGAAAGGGCCATTGGAAGAGGGAGTGCCCACA